>JASEVX010001478.1:0-15956 GCA_031761405.1 Serripes groenlandicus
GTGTATTTCCGGGTTCGCCTTCGCGGGCATGCTTAGGCTGATCCGGGTCAATACTTTACGCAGATTTCACAATGTTGCTTTTCTCGTGGGACAACACTTCGTATGTATACGCCGAATAAGGTACATGTTAATGACACTCGAACAATATAAACGCATCTTTGCCATGTCCAATGTTCAGTATCTCTCTCGATAGGCTAACAACAATGCATTTTCTTGTTTAGAACGAAAACAAAAGTTCAACATATGTTCACATGTACAACTGTTGCCCATTGACCCTGATTTCGTCCATGTGAAGACCTGCATTTAAATTAATGAATTCCAAAAAAGCCGTAAGTACACCTTCCATAAAGTTCTAGTTACGCCTCTACGGAGTTCAGTGAAGTCGTTGAAATGATCTCTTCCAATTCGTCTGCCTCCGATGATTTCTTATTTTACGTCTGCACTTGATAGTTTCACATTGACCAGATGACCTATTTACCTCAGCCCACGAGGTGAATGACTAGGGAATTCCCGCTACTGCATTTTCACAACAAACCGGGACTACTTTTTTTTCCCACACGCGCGGTCAGTGACTTCTCTGTTCGGCCGTATCGATCAAAGAAGCTGAACCCCTTACTCCGCGGCGCAAAGTAGGTCACCAATCGCATTGAGGTATATCCAAGCAAATCTGATTATTTCCGGGAAACAATGATACCATCTTTGGCTTTAAATGATGGAACTTGTGTAAGAAACGTCGAGCTTTGTTTGGTACATTAACTGTGATTACAGTAATGATTTCGGATAAGATGAACTTTGAACCCTCTTACGACGAAAAGGATTAAGAAGTGTTCGTCTTGAAAAACGGGGTACTTAATGGAAAATAAATCATCTTTCTTTGTTAATTTGACCAGATGCATGAGAGGGTTTCTGAGAAGAAGAATGCTGTGTGAATGACATGCATTTCCATTTCCCAATCATCAAGCTAAACATGAAAAACCGCGGGGGTTATTTGGGGTCACGCATACAAAGCTGTCGCATGCAGAGTAATTCTATGAAACTTGATATAGAAATACTAACATTTCATATAATTTGTGTCTTATTATTATTGAAGGACGGTTTTACATTTAGGTTCATATTTGAGACGTGTTTCAGATAGTGAATTAATGCCGTTTTCAACAATTTTCCACGGCGGCCTGCTCACATGTCCATGTATTCACTGGCTTTCTCACACCAAAACTAAAAAAACAGTCTTTTCAAGCAACTAATTGCTTTTCATCATAGACAGTTAGTCCCATTGCTGGTAGACGAATGATATAAGCGTCTAAATAAAAATATAGTAAGTATAAAACTGTTCTTATCCAATTTCACAATGCTTGTCGACAACGCCCTTGGGTTTATAGGCAAACCGTGCAGATCCGCGTTAGATTGCGCGTATGAGCAAGGTGATCTAGATCCTTTACTTGTCGTCGCAAAAACTCTATCGTTCGTTTTCATTTAACAACTCTCAAAGTACATTCTCTCGGGCGAAATTAACAAGGATACAACGCTATTATGGACAATGATGTGGTCCACAAGATCTATCGGAATTACACCGTTTATGATTGTCTGAGCAGGTTGATTGATGGGTGTAATCCCAGTTAAACTTTTTCCCGCATACAGTTAACCTGAAGCAGATGACTTTGAAAATGTCTACTAAAAAATATGGAAAATCTCTGTAATTGTAAGTATAATTACTGAAAAAAGGTTGAAAATATTGTGGCAAAAGGAGAAAATGATCGTTTTGAGCATTTCTTCTTTTGTCATAATGTTTTCAAACGTCGTATGCTGCAGAGGTGTCAGAAAGCGTCTATATGAGGGAAAGGGTTAAACCCTTCACTACATAATACAAGACGTCTTTGAAAACAGGTAGAAAATCTCTGTAAATGAAAGCATAATTATTGAAAAGAGTTGAAAACATCCTTTCAAAGGTAGAAATTGCTCATCATTAGAAATTTCGCCTTTTGTCGCAATGTTTCAAATGTCCACTGACGCAACCGCGTCAAATAGCGTCTGCAAATATGAACGGGTTTAAACAGTAGTTCAGTCATAGTACAGAGGCCAATGTATTGACCTAGGCGCTTCCTGGTTGTCGCGCATCAGCATTCCAAGCAACATTCATCACATGTGTTTAACCATTGCAATATTATCGAAACTAAATCGAACCGCCATCCCTCGGTACCAACTCTTTTTCAAGATTGAACCAAACGTTTGAGTGTGAGTCGTTACTTGTATAATCAAGACTCTTGTGAGAGTGTGCGGATGCATTAAGATAACAAATCACTAGGCGCGGCTCAACATATATTATATTTCATCATGCGAAACCAAAGTTTTCGAATCCGTATGGCATTCAGACGCAACATATCTTTCTGATGCGACTTCTTATTAAAATTGTATTAACAACGACTACGATTTATTGGAACAGAGGATCAAATCTAATAGATAAGGAGGAGTAATAAAGGTCTTTCTTGTATAATATCTCTCTTATCACCGATTAAAATCTAAGTTGTGGGTACTCAAAAGAATTGTCTCAATGAGACGATTCTTTTGAGTACCCACAACATAGGTTTTGGAGGTAAAACAAGGACTAACCGCTCCTAATCTAGAGCTCTATATTGGAAACACTCGTTGTAAGACCACGTGTTTGAACTGGTCAGACCACTCATTCTCGAGGGTTCAAACTCCCGAACAGCGTTGGTTCATCGACTAAAATAGTCACCCCGCGACCTGGAGGGAGGTCACTGGTCTATAGTTATTTCAGGGGTCAAGGGGTCATTGGACGAAAGGGGTCCATGGACAACACCGCCATGCACTGCTTGTTACGCCGTGATTAAAACCCTTGAATCTTGGTAAAGACGCGATAGGTCTGACTATGTAAAAAAATAAACCTATCTTTATCCCACTATGTGTTTCCTATTCCTTTATAACCTTTACACTGTATAGCACTCAATAGAATTATCTCACTGAGGTGGTTTTTTTAGTACCCACACCATATGGTTTGTTGGTTAAATAAGAATTTAAGTACATGCAATGCGAAACTTAACGTTATGCATTTTCCTAATTTTAAAATCGGATATAAACTGTTCAAAACAATCTAATAAATCAAACATTGCAATATTTGTCCGAAGGAAAAGGTAAAACAATGTACCAAAACAATTCCAACAGTTAACATGATGTCTTCCGGGACAAGGATGTCGGGTCAAGGATATTTTTTTCAATAGAAAACCAGTAAAGGTAGTACATGGGAAATAAAATGCCTGTATACAATACATCAAATGATCGTGTTATACTAGTTAGATTCGCGCCACGCAGAAACCGACATTCGGATCTTT
Source organism: Serripes groenlandicus (assembly GCA_031761405.1). Taxonomy (NCBI): domain Eukaryota; kingdom Metazoa; phylum Mollusca; class Bivalvia; order Cardiida; family Cardiidae; genus Serripes; species Serripes groenlandicus. The sequence continues at coordinate 3,348 of JASEVX010001478.1, forward strand.
TATCATGTTTTACATCGATCTACGATGAAGGTAAATACTATTGGACCTCCCTCGATATGTTTCCGGAATACTTTCAAGACTTTTTTCCCAGATGAAGAGCATAGCAGACTCGTAACAAGATGTTTCGAAATGAAATATAGTCTGGTCTGGTTATTCCATGGCCGTAATTCGCCCGAGGGACGATTTTTACCAGGGCGTGGTTCAAGAAGGTGATAGGGAGAGATGGAGCGTAGCGGTCGAACTCTCTCAAGCAATTGCACACAGATTAAAGCTTGATTTGTGAAAAATGATTTGAGTTAGCTCCCTTTGACCACACACAAAATGTGTAAGTGTTATTTCAATGGGGATCAAAAAACGAAACCACCTGCAAACCTATTTTTCACGTTTGCCGTTTATCTAGAATTAAGATTTACTGACTCATACAATATTATACATCGTATTATTCCCACCACATGAAAACCGACTTTCCGAGGTTATGGAATTAACTCTTTTATAGCTCCGAGTTACATAAAGTAAACTGTTCAATGTGCAAAATCGGGCGATACAATTTTTCATTTAATAAGAGTTTTGGAATATTTTGACACTAACAAGGCACGAGCCGGTTCAACTGAGAACAGTATTGTTTGGTTTGAAGGAACCTCACTATTGCACTTAAGGAGTTAATGGCATTAACGAACAATTGGCATACTGGTTTAGTCGGGTTTCTGTCTTAAAATCATTCAAATACTTCAATGAGCCGTCCCACGTAAAAACCAACATTACGGTTTCTGCGTAATGTATCTACACAGATCGGCCTGCGCAGTCCGAATAGGCTAATCCGGGCCGAAACCTTCCGTCTCAGGGGGAAAGAGGTATAGAGTAATGATTCCCGAGACAGAAAATCCACAGGAGGCGAAAGGTGTCTGTACGGGTTAGTCTGTGCGGCATGGTTAGGCTGATCCGGTTTTCTCGTTATTCGGCTAAAATAGTTATCGATCAATATCAGAATCCGGATATGTGATGGTCGTGGTCCTACAGCGTCGGTTAGCCTGTGATATGCGAGCAGTGCATAAGTAGATCTGTACTTTTCACAAAAGCCAACTTGTACTACATGGTGTTCTCCACTGTTGTATCGAAATCGCGTAATCAGGAATGCTTGAAGCAAATGCTGCCTGAAATGGCGCATGAAATTCTAAAGGTTAACAGAACAGATGTACCAGTTACCGGATAAGACGAAGACTTAATCGGAAAGGGAGTGGCTTTTGTTAGGAAGCTTTGTTTTTTTAATTAGCAAAACAGCTCATTAAACCAGCAAACATCCAGCAAAATCACACGTAATCCAACCTTTGGACGTTTTTAAATCAATGGCAATTACGTCGAATATGTATTCTTCTGCAAACTTTCAATTAAACAGACACAGTTTGACTTCTTTGCTGCAGACTACTTTTAGGGAACATTATGGCAAAAGGAAACATTTCTCAAATTCTCAATATTCAAGCCTAAATGTTTTTCAAGTCGTCTACTGAAGATGTATTGTATGTGGGAAAGGGTTAAGTAAGATATAGGTTATTCAAAACCGTCTGCAGAAGCCCCTAGGATACTTGTTCGACTTGGTAGCGAAGAGAGAAGATTCTAATCCTACTGCATGAGAGTAAAGTCAGCCGCTGATCTTGATCTTCACATGTCGCACGCTTTCCCACATGCAGACGCATTCTGACGCATTTGAAGCAGACACATCTTGATATCAGTTTGGCAAAAATGAGTAATTGCTCATCATGTGTAATTTCTCCGATGGCCACAATGGTTTTAGCAATACTATATTTAACCCTTCAACACATATAGACGCTTTCTGACGCCTCTGAAGTAGACGACGTTTGAAAACATTGTGACAAAAGGAGCAATTGCTTTAAACGAGCAATTTCTCCTTTTGCCACAATGTTTTCAACTTTTTACAGTTATTAAACCTTCATTTATAGAGATGTTTCACGTTGTTGCATGATTGTTTTCAAAGCCATATCGGCTGCTGATTTGTTGTATGTGGGAAAGGGTTAAAGAGATTTTTAGATAGAGACGTCTTGAAGTATTCACAGTCGGCTGCAGCAGACACCTTTGAAAACATCTAGGCAAAAAAACATGGGAAATGTGCATAATTGCAGATACAATTACTGAATAAAGATGAAAACATTTGTGTCAATAGGAGAAACTGACTCGTTATGAGCAATTTCTCCTTTTTTTGCACGAATCTTTTCAAAAATACGCCAAAAGTACGTCTGCACCAGAGGCGTCAAAAAGCGACTGTATGTTGGGAAAATGATTAAGACCCAGTTATCCAGTGAACTAAATTACTGAATAAAGATGAAAATAGTTGTGTCAAAAGGAGAAACTGACTCGTTATGAGCAATTTCTCCTTTTTGCACGAATCTTTTAAAAGAAATACGTCAAAAATACGTTTGCATCAGAGGCGTCAATACACGTCTGTATGTTGGGAAATGATTAAAACCCAGTAACCCAGTGAACTAAATGACTGAATAAAGATGAAAATATTTGTGTCAAAAGGAGAAACTGAATCGTTATGAGCAATTTCTCCTTATTGCACGAATCTTTTAAAAGAAATACGTCAACAATACGTCTGCAGCAGAGGCGTCAAAAACCGACTGTATGTTGGGAAAATGATTAAGACCCAGTAACCCAGTGAACTAAATACGGGACACGGCTTTGTGAGGGTGGAGCTGAAGAGGAAGCGCAGCAGACGATAATGTTACGTTTCCATGTAAACGCACCCCTTTCCTCCAGTCAGCCATGAAGACAGGCCCGCTTGTTAAGATTATACGGTGAATTAATATGAAAATTATCTTCATATAAAAATGAAACTCTATAGAGTTAACTATACGTATGTATATCCATCTTAAGGGTGGATGTTTACCTTATATGAAACTTTGACTTTGGCAGTTTTCCTCCTGCTAACGTATTTAAAGGAATCTGGCAGACGAAAATCGAAAACGTCATGAAAACGTCATGAATATTTCAAAAGATAAAATAAGCAATTTCTCCCTTTTCAACTATGATTTCAGATTTGTTCAATAATGTTATTTTATAGCGATATGTTGTCGATTGAGTGAAGTGGGAAAGGGGTTAAGAGGTAAAATATCACATTTGCTCCTTTTCTTTCAATGTTTTCAAATAGTGTACTGGCTGAGTATATAAAGAGAGAAGCAATAAAGTAAACACACGTGGTACACACGTGGTAAGCCAAACGAAGCGGCTTGTGCTAAGAGTTTATATTTGAACCGGTTCATCTCTGTAGAAATGTGAAAAGCCGTCTGCTTTTTGCTTTGAATTGTGTTTGTTAGTTATTTTACGCCGCTTTCAACAATAATTTATTTATATCACGGCGTTTCCTATGTAATTTAACAGTACTACAGGCCCGCTCATTCCAATTGTCCTGACACCAGCGAGTATGGCGTAATGCTGAGCGTCAAGGAGGGAAAGCAATTACTATCATTTAACTCTTTGGTATGACCCGACCGGGAATCGAACCCGCGACCTCCCACTCACACGAATCGGACACTCCACGAGTACACCGCAGACGCGGCTTTGAAAAAATCTAGAGAAAAAAAAAAGTTGGTCCAAAATCCCGAAGATTTAAAAAAAATGTTTAAATCCGATTCATATAATGAAACGTTTTGCGGAACAATGATGAATTGCTTAAAATTAACAATTACTCATTTTCCCTCACTATGTTTCGAACATCGTCTGCTGTAGGGAAAAGGGTGATGAGCCACATGTTACAAACTTCCACCTGTCTCGTTTCTTTTAAAAACATTAATTACCATGTAAAAAAGTGCTTTATGAGTCATTTACACGGATATCATAAATCTACAAACGGTTAATTTCAGTTCACATTCCTCAGACATCACAGACGTCTCGCCGTGAAAACCCTTACCCACTCACATACATACACAGCTAGCAGCAGACGACTTTAACCCTTTCCCTCATATAGACGCTTTCTGACGCCTCTGCAGCAGACGTCTTTTTGAAAACATAGTGACAAAAGAAGAAATTGCACAAAACCTGCAATTTCTCCTTTTGCCACAATTTTTTCCACTTTTTGTCATAGGTTTATCCATTCAATTATGGAGATTTTCTATGTTTTTGACAAAATACGTTCAAAGTCGTCTGCTGCAGAATTGTCGTATGAGGGAAAGGGTTAACAACATAAAGTAAAATATATGAAAACTTTCTTTTGATTGAAAGAACAGTTAATGATTAAAAACTAAAAATAATTGTGGCAAAAGTAGAAATTGCTCATTATGGAGTTTAACGCCGCTTTCAACAGCTTTGGTCATATCACGGCGGTCAGTGCACCTACCCATGTTTTCCTGGCTTTCCCACACCAGTACTTACCCAACATTCTTTCGAAGCCACTGACTACTTTCTCACATAGATCAGAGGTGAGAGTCAATGGAAAACATCGCCCGAAAGAATATCGCCGCAACCGGGTATCGAACCCGTGACCTCCAGATCACGAGTCAGATACGCTACCAATTGAGCTACCCGGCCGGGTTAAAAAGCCAGTACTACTGACACCAGAGTCAGTCGTTTTGTTAACCTAGTTACCCTGAGCGCCAAGGAGGGCAGCCATTACTACCAAACCCTTTGGTATGACCCGGTCGGGGAGCGAACCCGCTACCTCCCGCACCGAGGCGGACGCTCTTCCACTACACCACCGAGTTTTAATCGTTACCAAGAGTCTTTTAACCCAATCCATGCTATGGATAGTCGCAGACGCTACTTTTGACAACAAATCTGTTAAGTGTAGCCTCCTTCAAATCTTGTCAATGCACCTCTTATTCGAGCTGCAGCACAATTCGGATCGTTTACTATGAATGTGTTCATATAACCTGCCTCAACCTGCTAGAAGCAATTGAGACGAATACTATATATGTCTATCAATATGTTGTTACCAATACAATGGACCCGCGATAACTCGAAGTCAAAATAACATCGAGTCATTATCGACGTGTTCGAGAGATCTCGCCATTAATGCTTGGCTAGATACAGCTTTTTAATTCGTTTGTACTTAAATGTTTAATATGAAAAGAGACCCAGTAATAAAATAATAACACGTAGACAGCGCAGCAGCAGTTCTAGTTGCTGATATGAGCTATTAGAACTAATGCCACGCAGTTTTCAAAATAAAAATCCGTTTTCCTAGAATAAAGTCGAGTTAAACGATGTAGTCGAATTATCAAGTGTTCGAGTTAACCCTTTCCAAACTATAAACGCATTTTGACGCCTCTGCAGCAGACGCCTTTTTAACACTTTTTAAAACATTGTGACAAAAGAAACGCATTTTGACGCCTCTGCAGCAGACGCCTTTTTAACACTTTTTAAAACATTGTGACAAAAGAAGAAATTTCTCCTTTTGCCACAATGTTTTAAAAAGTGTTAAAAAGTCGTCTGCTGCAGAGGCGTCAAAATGCGTTTATAGTTTCAACTTTTTTTTCAGTAATTATACCTTCATTTGCAAAGATTTTCCGTATCTTGAGTAGATGTTTTCAAAGTCGTCTGCTGCAGATTTGTTGTATGTGGGAAAGGGTTAAGGCGAGTCGACTGTAGTTAAGTATATCCTGACGACACGGGACACGTTTCCACGATGTCCGGGTGACTCACCAATACTAGCCTAGATATGACCCGTACCCACGTGTTCTCTAGTCAAACATTTTGTTACGTAGAGTCAAACATCGCAGAAAATGTGTACTCTAAACGAAAAAAACTCATTTTCAATCCAGATAATTGCTTCATGACGTTAACATTAAAAATTTAGCTTAATAAATTGGTGCAATAATTAATATTTCATTTTGGTGAAATTACTTTTGAAACGATCGTATAACGACTGTGAGTCTACTCTCGCCCCTTTAACCCTTTCCCTCATATCGACGCTTTCTGACGCCTCTGCAGCAGACGGCTTTTTGAAAACATAGTGACAAAAGAAGAAATTGCTCAAAACGAGCAATTTCTCCTTTTGCCACAATGTTTTCCACGTTTAGTCATACATCGGTTATCCATTCAATTGTAGATATTTTCTGTTTATGTTCAAAGTCGTCTGCTGCAGAATTGTTGTATGTTGGAAAGGGTTAAACTAAACGTACTCAAGCGACCCGATTACATCAAAGTATTGAAGCGAATCAAATGCAATTAAACCTCTCTCTGAAGCAGTCGGCCGACTTGACATGCCTACAGCAGACGGTAGGCGTAAAACAATCCGAAAAGGGGAAGAGAATGCTTGTTGTTAGTTACCAATGGCTACTTTTCCCCTAATGTTTACTCTTGTCCGGTAACTGCTATTAATCACGATAAGCAATAATTCGCAAACTGTTATTGTTGTGGATATATAGTCCATTCCAACATACAACAAATCTGCAGCAGACGACTTTGAAAACATCTTGGCAAACTGATGAAAAATCTCGGTGAATAATACGGTATAATAATTGAATCAAGTTGAAAACATTGTGACGGAAATAGAAATTTCTCATCATAAGGAATTTCCCCTTTTACCACAATGTTTTGAAAAATCGTCTGCTGCTGAGGCGTCCATGTAGGACAGGGATAAAAGCGGGTTGCATCGGATCAAGGTCGATGAATAAAGGGTGAATGAACTAAGTCCCCGAAAAAATCCCCTTTGTGTGGGAAACAGGGACGCGGGAAACTAAGGACAAAGTAGTACCATGGCGGGTATCTGGGTCACCATGACATTGTATTATCGTCTGTCTGCCCTACTGACGGGACTACTTTCCTTCGATCTCGTTTGCAGCTATGATTTATTGACAACGCTGCCAGTAGCGTAATTGCATAATTGTATCGAAAAACGTGTTTCTATTGTTTTGCCGGAAGGGCTTTTAAAACAGTGCAGTATTAGATATGGTAATTTTGAATTGAAGTGAACAACGCGTTTTAGTACATCTATGAAATGTTAATGGAATGTTTTTATAATTATTCAGAACTACAGCGTACCTGTAACGATCGGTTCAAAGTTTTTAATCATTTAATTCACTTATTTGTATGTAAATCACAAACCGTGTATCGCTTTCAGAATATTGATAGGTAAGCGTCGTCTGCATTGTTAACCCTTTCCCGATGTACACCGAATCTGATGCAGATGATTTCGAGCAGGTGAAAATATAAGAAATATCTATAACTGAAATTAGGATTATTTAATATATGAGCCGTTCCACGAGAACACCAACATTATTGAATCTGCGTAAAGTATCGAGCCAGATCAGCCTGCGCAGTCCGCACAGTCTAGGCCGGACGGACACATTCCGTCTCAGGGCGATAGAGGTAAAGAGTAATGAGTCCTGAAACAGAAAATCCACAGGAGGCGAAAAGTATCTATCCGGGTAAGCCTGCGCGGCATGCTTAGGCTGATCCGTGTCGATACATTACGCAGAGTCAATAATGTTGGTTTTCTCGTGGAACGGCTCATATATAGTTGAACTCATTGAGGCAGAAAGGAGAAATTACTCATGAGGAGCAAGAATGTTTTCAAAAGTCGTCTGCTGTAAATGGACCAGAAGACATATATGCAAAGCTAGGGAAAGTGAAAACATTATCTCGTGGCAAACTGTCATTAAGTTTGCTTAACTGGTGTTTTATGCCACTCTTGATAATTGTTTAGTTATATCACGGCCTTTCCTAGGTAAGTTACCAGTTCTACTTGTCCGTTTTTCCTGACAAGATAATTGATAATTGTTCAGTTATATCACGGCATTTCCTGGGTAAGTTACCAGTTCTACTTGTCCGTTCGTCTTGACACGAATGAGTCAGTTCTTAAGCTTACCCAACAATCCTGGGCGCAAAGGTGAGAAAGCCATTACTACAGTTTTGAGTCATTTGTATGACCAGGTCCGGGATCGAACCCATGACATCCCTCTCCCGCGGTGGTCTATATATGTTTGGAACATTTCAAACATTGCATTCAATTGGGTAACGGTTACAAATTTAGTACCTTAACCCTATCTCTCATATAGAGTCATTCTGTCGCTTCTATAGCAGACGACGTGAGAAAACATTGTGGCAAAAAAAGACATTGTTCGTTATAAGCAGTTTTTCACCTCCTTTAAATGAGAATACGTTCATTTAGATCATATAGAGGTTTTTCCACATTTTAACCAAGATCTGTTAAAAGTCGTCTTGTGCAAATTTCTGGAATTTGAGAAAAGGGTAAAAATTAATTTGATAGGCCGATTCGATTCGCATCCTTCGTAGCTTACGTCAAAGTTAACTGGATGCACTTAATCGAATGAATGAAACCAGATTTTATAAATGGGTAGTCAGTCTTTTATTGTCTCGATTAAGTTTTGATAATGTATGTGACCTTTCACCTTACGATGACCGATTTCAAATTAGTTTTCTTGAACCAGATAACTTTTTGTTTCCGCAGGTAAAAGACTTCTGGAACAAGGAAAAAATGCTCAAGTTTATAAAAAAGTCTTCTTTTTTGCATAATGGTTTTATGATATAACAATTGTGTCCCTATATGTTTTCAAATCAGACGGTTCTTAAAATGTCCTATACATTAACTAATGATTTATCACCACGTGTTTATATTCCGTCGGTAATTTGTATTAAAACTGAAACAAATCAATGACCCGTATGTAATTAGTCTGTCCTTCCATCGACTTCTGGTTAGGCAGTCAAGTCCCGGTAGCTCAGTCGGTAGGGACGCCGGCTGTCAATTCATGAGTTGTGAATTCGAACCCCAACTCGGCAAGCATTCATTCCGACGTTTGACAAAAATTCGATGCGACAAATGCCAATCGTCTTCCACGAATAGGCTAACAAAAATTAGCCAGTTGGTTGGAGAGACTGTTGTGTTGAGTACTGGAATGAGACAGGAACACACGGGTTGGTGAACTGGTCGCCCTGATATGACTGAACAATTGTTGAACAAATAGCAAATTCATCTAACCGAATGTTGTTTTTGGGGCAGACGACGTTTTTACATCTGAGCCGAAACTGTACAAAGTTTCCTTTAGTGGAAAGCGTAGATCATGATCAACCTGTGATACAGCATCGTCTGATATTAACCCTTTCCCTCATACGACAATTCTGCAGCAGACGACTTTGAACGTATTTTGTCAAAACATAGAAAATCTCCATAGTTGAATTGATATCCTATGACAAAAAGTGGAAAACATTGTGGCAAAAGGAGAAATTGCACGTTTTGTGCAATTTCTTCTTTTGTCACTATGTTTTTAAAAAAGCCGTCTGCTACAGAGGCGTCAGAAAGCGTCTATATGAGGGAAAGTGTTAATAAGCTTCTGTAAACGTGTGGCAAGTGCAGATGTACGGCATATACTATTTAGTAGAGCGAAGTCATCGGGTGGAGTCATGGAGTGGAGTGGAGTCGTTGGTAAATAAATAACGGCCCATTTAATTATGAATTAATAAACTGTAATTTATGATTTCTAGCAATTTTAAAAAAGTAGATCTTTAAATGGTACTTTTGTTCATATCATCCTAAATTAATACCTGACCTGGTCTTCGTACCTTTCATAAGCTTGACTCACTTTTCCTAAGAATTTAGCCGCAATATACTTGCCTACTTGGAGAACCATTGCTAGCTTACTTAATAAATAGATGCTGAAGGTAACAACGGGTCACCCGGTGAAATAACTGTTCTAATTTAACCCTCCAAGAGAGTATTTAATGTCCTAAGATAACGAGGCATTGATGACATGTTAGATCTGCCATCTAGTTTAAGTCCCAATGGGATTCATTATCTTCCATAAAGTAAGATGAGTAGGCTTCATCCGACAGGTACAAGAACATGTAAAATGTATGAAACTTAAAGTAAGTGGTATCTACTCCTCATTTACACATCCAGTTTGCAAAAGTAAGCGTATTATAACACGAACTAAATGTGTGTTAAACATATGATTTAGTAACTTTGTAATGTCGATAAAAATACATATATATATATGGATTGTTCCATAAAGTTACAGTTCCCTTTTGAAATTGTTCAATGTAAAGTTATACTACTGTTATATAACATAAGTGCAGAAAATTATCAAACTAAATGAAAATGAGTTGTGGCCCATTTAACAACCACAAATATGGCTCACTCCAAAACTAGACTCCATGACTCCACTCCAAGACTCCATCCCACTCCACTCCACTCCATGATTCCACTCCATGACTCCGCTCTACTAATATAAATAGTATATGCCCAGATGTACAGGCTTATCGGAACTAATTCTCAATAGTCTCATTCACTGATCTATTTGACCTGCCAGAAAAAGGGAAGGGTGTGATGTTACGGGTGTGGTATAGTGAACAGTTTTGTTACATCAGAGTCAAGTCCGGGGCATGACCTTACATTTGTGCCCCAAGACACGGGCGTCTTAAGGTCAGGCCAACACTGGAGGCTATGAGCCCAAGGGTCAAACCGTGAGAGTCTGTGTCCAGCTAAACTTACACAATTACTACAGCAGAATACTTTCTTAAAATAGTATGGCAAAAGGAGAAATAGCTCATAATGAACAGTTTTTCCATTTGTCACAATGTTTTCAACTGTTTTCAATAATTGTTCTTTCAGTTATAGAGTTTTCATGCTTTTGACCAAATATTTTCAAACTCGTCTGATATTGTATGTGGGAAAGTGAAAATTATTTTGAATGTAAACATCACTTGTTACAACTCTCAGCAGTATTTCTGGTTAATTACGGGAGCATTACTACCGCCTATGTGGTGTAGGGGTAGAGCGTGCGTCCTCCTCGGGTGCAGGAGGCTGTGAGTTGGATCCTCGACCGTGTCATACAAAATACTTAAACACAATGGTAGTAATGGCTTTCCCTCCTTGTGTTATGATTACGACTGACCCACTGGTGTCAGGATAAATGGACCGGAAGAACTCGAGGGCTTGGTGTGAAACGGTTGAAACTAAAAACCTATTTTGAAAACCCTGGTTTAGGTGCAATTTTGACCCCTTTGTAAACAATACAAATTTAGGTGCCATTGCTCAGAACGAGCACCTAAATTTCCATCGTTTACCTAGAAAATACCAATTTTAGTTACAACCGTTTCACGTCAAGCCCTTGAACTGGTAAAGTACCAAGGAAACGCCGTGATATAACTTGGACATTGTTGAAAGCGGCGCAAAGCACCATACGAAAACAAAAGAGCATTACTAGTAATTCCGTATCTTGACATCAATATTGAAGTCTTAATGCTATCCTCAAAACCCTTGACGTCAAGAAGGGAAGGACCTACTGACATTTGTCATGTCCTTTATAATGACTCGGTCGAGATTCGACGAAATATGGATCTCGACGTGGCCAGTGGGTCGGTCGGTACGAAAAGAAAGGGTTTATATAGTTAGAAGTAAAAGGGGAAGGGGGCATGGACAGTGTAGTTACATCAGAGTGCATTCCGTGTCACGACCCCCAAATTATTATCCTCCGACCCCTTTCTGACCTTTTAAGTGTTAGGGTCAATCTCACTTCTTCAAAAAGCCAAATGTTCCATGCATATTTTCATCGCATTTCTAGCGTAAAATTGTCCACTATCAGGTGCATTTAAATCACGCTAAATAAAGTGTTGTGATGATGAGGTCCAATTACAGTTCAATCCATTGACATTTCTTAGCGCGTTACAGCATTGACATTTCTTGGTGCGTTACAGCATTGACAGTTCTAGGCGTATTACAGCAGTCGACATTTTGGTATGTCTCCTTCTCACTTACACTATTGATTTGTTATCAAAGGTAAAGTTAACATGGTCGATACAACGATTTAGTTGACAGAGCAGCTTTCAAAGCAAGCGACGCTAATACATTGGTTATCATGTGAAAAGGTTCATACGGTTCTAAAGTACCCAACAGTTAGTTTCAAAAGACGAAGTTTCACCATTAGGATATCTTAAGGTATCTAAGGATATCTGACTTCAGGCTTAAAATGATATGTTCTTCTTTTGTGTCAAAACATGCATTTAGAATTAGATTGTTCATGCAGACGGACATTGTCCACTACGTCATAGGTTCGCCCGAGTCGTCAACGTACGCAAACTTCCTCGGTGGTGTTGTGGTAGAGCGTCGGTATCGGTGCAGGTCATACCAAAGACCTAAACAAAATGTAAGTAATGGCTGCCCCTAATTAATGACCCGACTTTTCTTTATCGGAATTGTGCATGTATTTTGACTTGATGCTATCAAAGTCGTATGCTGCATATTTGTTGTATGTGTGAGAAAAGTATTGAAATAGTTTCAAACAGCCTGTACCGTGTTGCGATAACCTAGTGACCTGTCATGTCTTTGTAGTTTTCGCTTATAGATGTCCTGTATGGCCGTACACCGGGTGACCACGTGACGTTATCAGTTTGGTGTCAACAGTGAATATAGTACAATTCGTGATAATAGAGCCGTTCCATGAGAAAACCAATATTATGGCTTCTGCGTAATGTATCGACCCAGATCAGCCTGCGCAGTACGCGCAGGCTAATCCGGGCCGATACATTCTGTCTCTGGGAGATAGAGGTATGGAGTAATGATGTCTGAAACAGAAAAGCCACAGGAGGCGAAAAGTGTCTGTCAAGGTTAGAATGCGCGGCATGCTATGGCTGATCCGGGTC
>JASEVX010001479.1:0-15942 GCA_031761405.1 Serripes groenlandicus
ATTTCACACAAATCATCATTGAACGTGGGTCTTCAGTCAATCGAAACTATGACAGTTCCGAATCAGAATCCTAGCTGTTTCACAGTCATGATAATCACTTAAACAAAGTTTAACATATCGTTCAATTGGGAGAATATAAGCTACTGAAGTATATGGTAATAACTTGGTAGAGAGGGAATTTATACGTCGGCCTCGTGATGCATCGATTCAAGTAAAAATCGGGATCAAAGTTTGGATTGTCACAGTGGCCTCCGACGGGAGTACTGTTTGGGGCATCTAGGGAGCTGACATCCAGAGTGAACATTATGAATTGTATACCAAGCATCACCATATTAGTTTTAAATGAATAAGTTTTAAACTAAGACTGACCCCAGTCCCAATAAGGTCAGACTTTCATACTTCGCTGTACGTATATTGGATCTGACGACAGAGCATTTAAATTTGTCTAGAATTGACCCCGAGTACTCTATTCATGGGCATATTTATGTCTTTTGTCCAATGAATTCGCACGGTAAACCAACGCTTGGTTCTATACATTCGGAACACTCGACAATCATCGCTTCTGTATTTCATTGTGTAGGCGACATTTTGATTGGCTGAGGCGAAAGTCTGGGACGAACTGTATGAGGCGAAGCAGTTATCAGATCTATATACAATACAACAAATACAAAAACTTTACGCAGAGTCCACAATGTTGATTTTGTTAGCGGAACGGCTCATTTCCTTCTTATTTGTAGAAGACAAGAAAGTTGCAATCTTGTTTAATGTCAGCCACTTGCAGAAATAAGATGTTAAGAACTTTGAACTCAAATCTTGAAGGAATGGGCATACAGATAGGAAGTGATATTCGCTTTAAGCTACATTGTGATTACATTACTAACATGTTTTTTTCTGATCTTTGGATATTACGATGCCTTCCTTTTTCTTTTTCAAAACCATTAGATGAAATTCGAAATTTGCATAATGCTATTATCCTTATTTTTATTTATCGTTTATATTGTTTAAATAGTTTTCTTGATTGCATGAATGCTTAAATAATCTGTAATAGAACAGTCGTTCGGTATTGCACGAGCGAGCGAAGTTTAGGTCTGGTTTTAGTCAAAAGCATCGTTACAGTGAAAGAACACAACCTTCCACCTTGGGTCATCCCATTTTCCTACGTGCAGAGGCATTTTGCCGTGTATTCAACAGGCGACTTTTGAACGTTGTTGTGGATTGACTCGTAATTGTTATAAAAAAAAAAGGGACCAATCACTTGAACCCGATTTGGAAATAGGTGTGTGATCAGTTCATTTGTCCATGTTTGCAGACGCCCGCAAGTATTTACACAGATCATTATGTTTTGTTTAATTCCATTGAATTTGTGGCTAATTTCTGTCATAATCACTTCATCGATTCGATGGCATGAAGATTTTAACTTTCAACACGATCTGTCTAAAATTCACTTTGCATATTGAGGAGATAATATTAACTCTTTCCCACATACAACAAATCTGCAGCAGACGACTTTGAAAACATAGTGACAAAAACCTGAAAAATCGCTATAATAGATAGCTTAATTGTTAAATAAAGTTGAAAACATTGAGGCCAAAAGAGATATTGCTCATCATGAGCAATTTCACCTTTGGCCACAATGTTGTCGTCTGCTGCTTTTGCGTCAAAATGCGTCTACAGGTGGAATAGGGTTTTTAAAAAATCCGCTAGTTCTTGGTAAAAATGTACAACTTGGTATTTCTGGATAGTTCAGATCACCCAGTTGGTTGAAGCTTGGCAATAATCTATGTGGTGGCCGTCTCGTTAGAAAATTGTGGAGTCTGCGTAAAGTATCGACCTGGATCAGCCTAAGCATGCCACACAGGCGTATCCGGTTATATACTTTTCGCATCCTGTGGATTTTCTGTTTCAGGAATCACTACTCTATCTATTCCCCCCCCCCCCCCCCCCCCCCCCCCCTTAGACGGAATGTGTCGGCCGGATCAGACTGCGCTGACAGCGCAGGCTGATCCGCTCGATACATTACGCAGATGTGTATCGCCGCAGCATCATTTTGGGTATTTTTAGAAAAAAATGTGTAGGCACGTGCCTACAGTACCTAAAGGGATCTACGCCCCTGCGATTTTATCAGAATATTCAAAGGTTGACAGAGTCTTCTAACACAGGTTTGTAAGATACATAACGATATATTCCGTTCACAAAAGAGCCAACAAGTACCCGTTCCGAAGAAAGGGCTAAACTATGGTGTGTTGAATTATACAACAGTTGTTCAGTTATAACAGGGCGGCCAGTGCTCCTGTTTTGCGACACCAGCAATCCATACTACATTCTTTCAAGGCATCCGGCTACCTTCTTTAATATAATTCTTCAGAATTTGAGCCAACAGGAGTGCTGTTCTTGCCATGGTTTAGTCTTGTTGTATGTAAATATGACTATTATTAGCTGATACCATGTTTTATCTATTGAATAATGTTTGCTTCTATTTATTTAAATGGGGTGTATTTGTTTAAAATAAATCTTAACTCGGAAAACCAAAATTAAACGAAACGTTATCCAAGGTGCAAAATTTATACCACTTCATGAATTTTCAAAAGAGGTTTTTACACACACACACACACACACACACAAACTCTTTCCACATACAATACATTAGGGGGAATGCCGGTCACAATCTGGTTCAGGTGAGCTTAACTGTACTTAAAGGGAGATCACCGGGTTGTATATAGTAACCTAGTTGTAGTGGTATTTTTCTACGTTTCGCAAAAAGACAGACAAGGTTATGGACGTCATTTAGTCGTGCAACTTTTAAAAAAGCATTGTAAAATATGTGATGACGTCATCAAACATGTTGTCGTTCTGCATAACGCCATGGTATTTTCGCTAACCAATACTACTTCGTAAATTAGCCAGCTAATCGCTAGCTCGAATATTGATCTGACGACTGCCCCATCCACGTCGTCTCAGATTGACCTTTTTTGCCAGCCTATCAAACTGCCGCTTACCAAATCGTTCCGTATAACACAGGTAAGATAACCCGTATGAGTTATGGATATAGAGAAGAGCTCTAATTGTGCAGCTAGGGCATTTGTTGTATCGTGCGATTACATTGGACATAAAAACCGAGCACGTGGTTATGAGTATTTAAATGTATAAGGTCAATTTGAGACGACCCTTTATGCGGTGTTGTCAGATCAAAGATGCGTACCGGGAAGTATTTTGTTTTGAATGAGATGGTAATTATCGGAATGTAATGGACAAATGAGCCGTCTCACGAGAAAACCAATTTCAATTGCAAATTAGTGCAGGATGTCATCGACTTTAAGAGGTGACGAACCGTTCCAGAAGTTGCCGAGATGGGGAGAATAAGTAAATATACAGCGCAACGTATCCTAACTTCAGACTTGAAGATGTCGCATGTGAGCGCTCCATTGGTCCCTAGACTACTTACAGGTGAAGAGAAGCAGGGGAATACTTTGAAAGGGAATAGTATGTGACAATATTATGACGTTATCCGTGACAATTATAGTGTCGGCTTTCCCATGCACAGTACAGTGTAAAATGTTTTGCAGAATTTACATTTTATATTTTTTATGTGTTGTAATTTGGGGTTTGTTTGCACAAGAAGATGTGTTAAATGTCGGAAGCTTTTTTAGAAACATTGTTCGTCGAGAAATATGAAAAAAGTATACAGCTAAGTTAGTCCAAATCATTTAGACTTTCGGTTTCTCGTTGATCAGCTGTCATTTATTGGTCAACTCGCGTATGCAGGATAATAACAAAATGAAAAATAAGCATACGCGATGTCTTTTTATGAAGGATTACAGTTAAGTGGGACTGCCCTCGTATAACAGATAGCTTAATATACGTACATGTGAATTAAACTTTAACACTCAGACATTTGCTAATTAATTAATAGATAGATTTTCTGTGTCAAACAATATACTAATATCTGAAAATAAGTTATGCTATACAACACAACACACCAAGATTGCTCCAGTTTTGCTATTGTATACCGTCTCACGAGAAAACCAACATTGTGGACAGTCTGCGTAAAGTATCGACCCGGATCAGTATATGCATGCCACGCAGGCTAACCCGGACAGACATTTTTCGCCTCCGGTAGATTTTCTGTTTCATGTATCATTACTCTATACCTCTTTCCCCCCTGAGACGGAATGTTTTTGCCCGGATTAGCCTGCGCGGACTGCTCAGGCTTATCTGGGTCGATACATTACGCAGATACCATAACGTTGGTTTTCTCATGGAACAGCTCAAATCACTTTGGAAGATGAACGTCATCACAGAAAATATCTTAACGTTATCACACGAAGATCCGATTATATTTAAGAACTATAAAATATATTCCAAATGTAGAAATGTTCTTGTGTTGCTTCCAGAAAAGTAAGCCCAGGTTCACGAAAACTGAGGATTACAGTGTTGTCCTAGCTATCCAATGTTAGCTTTTCGCGCAATATTGCTAACTTTGTTCCAAGCAACGTCAGTATATTCAATATGTCCTGACTTGTAATTGACCGCACATCAGACTGTATAATTTAAAAAAGAGTCAAGGCGCTGAAAGAAGGCACAGAAATAGTGCAATACCTCAAAGAAGGTGCTTTGGAAGGGAACTTTGATATAATTGTTACCGACACCAGCAAAGCAGTCGTAATGCCATCAATCTTGAGCACAAAGGAGAGTAGCCATCAGTACCATTGTTGATGTCAACCGTATGACCCGGTAGGCGATCGAACCCTCGATCTATCGCATCCAAGGCAGGCACTCTACCACCACTATACCAAGCCGGTCTCACATGTTGTGCTCCCGTTACGGAGATGCAAATAGATCCCTGATTAGCTGACGCGAACTTTATGTAACATAACACAACATAACAAAAACATCAAAGTTGGCCCTAATCTCATTAAAATCGAACCAATGTACGTTGTACAAATATTGGATCTGCCGAAACCGCATAAAGGCTGTAAGACCGTCTATAATTGACCCTATTAAGCACTTAAATTATCACGACCACGTGCTAGGTTTTAATGTCTAATGAAATCGCACGATACTTTATACAATCGGAACACTCGACAGTTATCGCTTCTCTATCTTGCTTATTTATATTGGATATCTTACCTGTGTTATACTGAAAGCTTTTATAAGCCATAATTTGATTGACTGCCGCAAAGGTCAATCTATGCCGACCTGTACCACGCGGTCATCAGAACTAAATACGAGCGAGCAAAGTTTAGGTTTGGTTTCAATGAGATTGAGTTGACCCTTAACAATGGATGCTGAAGGGAAGCAAATAAAGATAATTAACCCTTTGTTAGTTGACAAAAATATGGAACAAAATATATAAATGAAAGTAAAATATAAATAAAAAGATGAAATCCTCGTTTTGAGCAATATCGCCATTGGCCTAAATGTCTCCACCACGTGCTGGCTTGTTTCTGTCCAATCAAATCGCACGACACAACCGACGCTCGGTTCTATACAATCGGAACACTCGACAATTACCTCTTTACTATCTCGTTTATGTATGTAGGCTACCTGTTTTATACCGAACGATTTTGTAAGCGACAATTTGATTGACTGCCACAAAGTTCAATCTTAGCCGACCTGTATGTGGCAGTCATCAGAAATAAACACGAGCGAGCAAAGTTTAACTTTGGTTTTAATGAGATTGAGTTGACCCTAAGCAATGGGTGCTGAAGGGAAGTAAATGAAGCTAATTAAGACAGATAAGAAAGTCTAGAACAGCATAAATTCTATGTTAATCCTATTATGTCATATATATAGTCTGTGCAACACTGTTGAATTAGTTAACTCTTTCGTTCGATGATCTATTCTGCAGCAGACAGCATCTAGACAAAAATATTGAAAAAAAATAATTATAAATGAAGAGTTGAATTTAAATCAATGTGGCAAAAAGAAAAAAAATGCTCGTTTTGAGCAATATCTCCATTGGCCTAAATGTTTTTATAAGTCGTCTGAAGCCAAATTACGTCTGCAGGTTTTAAAGGGTTAATTAAATATAATTTTCTGAGAAGGTAAATTTGCACGCAATAAACTTGATTTAACTGGATTGGAAACGGCAATCTGCAATACATGACATACGTGGCGTAATGTCAAGATAGTATATTACACGTGCAAACGACGTGGGGAAAAGGGGTCGAATATCTTGTTTTATAATATCTTTACAGATCCCGCTATTTTATATTTCCAAAACAGCTCTCAAAGTAAACACAAGCCGCCAAAAAAAGAGACATGAATTTGTTACATAATGCTTGTAAATTGATAATAATTAACAATTTAAAATCGTTGCGTCAAAAGAATTTTGTATCAGATACGACTTAAACCGAATGAAAATGTATCATCACAAACAAGTAGATTCCATAAAAACCACTTTGACACGAAGTGCCGATTGTTTATTGGTAGAATACCAGAACTGTTTCGCTTCCTGCTTTCTAACAAACGTTTTCTACTCTATCATAACACTTTCCTAGTTCTTCGGATTCACTGTGTCTATATATAGTAGTTGTACTCAGTTTATAATGATATGCCAGTAATTTCGCGAAGACAGTTCGCTTGTTCATGATCAAAAACTATGGTTCGAAATCATCTTGTGTATATATATATATATATGTATATTCAACTATGGGGTAAAGACGCCTTGGGCAATTTAACTCTTTCAGCGCCAAAGGCAATATTGAGCTTTTTGCAAACAATACAGATTCGGGTGAGGCAGCTCGTAACGAGCTGTCTCACCTGAAATCCGCATTGTTTGGCTGTAAGTTATAAAGATATTCCAAAAATCCTATAACATGAAAATAGTTTCGTCCGAGTTTGAACATGGGAGAGTCTACTTTAAACAATTTGGCGCTGAAAGGGTTAAAAAGTGTTACAAGGGGGCCTGACAGATAGTACGTGGGAGAGAAGTTACCGGTGATAGTCCGTGCTGATTGATGGATGGATTTACAGAACGAGCTCGTTGAGTCTTCAGTGGTAATCTTAAAACAGTGCAGTGTGTGCTTTAGAAACAATTTATCATGCTTAGATATGCTTTACAGTGAGACGAGTGACGTGTTATTGGGAACATATTTCAGGGACCATTGGGGGGGTAAGCATTATCTAAGCATGGGTACAAAAAGAACCCTGACTATCACCTAACTGGGTTTGTTGGTTTGAATGGTGGTGTTCGCCGCTTTAACCCTTTCCCTCATACGACAAATCTGCAGCAGACGACTTTGAACATATTTTGTCAAAACATAGAAAATCTCTATAATTGAATGGATAACCTATGACTAAAAGTGGAAAACATTGTGGCAAAAGGAGAAATTGCACGTTTTGTGCAATTTCTTCTTTTGTCACTATGTTTTCAAAAAGCCGTCTGCTGCAGAGGCAAAAGGAATAAATTGCTCGTTTTGAGCAATTTCTTCTTTTGTCATTATGTTTTCAAAAAGCCGTCTGTTGCAGAGGCGTCAAAAAGCGACTTTATGAGGGAAAGGGTTAAATTAAACAAACGTTCGGTTAAATTCCCGTTCTGTAGATTTTCCGGTGAACGAACTTAGAAACCACTGAAAAGATAACATAACAAAACATAACATCAACTTTATTTTAGACAAAAAGCATTGTATCTCATAGATAAAAGTATGATATGGCATAGAGGGAATACTAGGTTTCTATTTTCTGCAAATTTGAAAGTAATCAGCATGCGTTTGGGGATATTTATAAATTAATAACTAAAGCTGTGTTACCATGAATCAAATTTGTTTATAAATAGTGTAACACGTCCGCTGTTAGTCCGAGCCCCTGTAGCTCAGTCGGTAGCGACGGGGGCTGTCAATCCAGGGGTTGTGAGTCCGAATCCCGGCTCGGCCAACATTCTTTCCGACGTTTGACAAAAAGTCACTGTGACATGCGTCATCCGTCTTTCACCAATGGGTTGATTAACAGTCTATGTGGAAAAGCAGCCAGTTGCTTGGAAAGTATGGTGTGTGGTGTACTGGTGGGAAAACCAGAAAACGCATGAGTAGATGAACTGGTCGCCGTGATATGACTGAATTTTTTTTGAAAACAGCGTTAAACCCTAATCAATTGGTCCGCGAGGGTAAACAACGTCACCAAACAACAACAACTGTTGGTCCGCGAGGGTAAACAACGTCACCAAACAACAACAACAACTGTTGGTCCGCGAGGGTAAACAACGTCATCAAACAATAACTGTTGGTCCGCGAGAGTAAACAACGTCATCAAACAACAACAACTGTTGGTCCGCGAGGGTAAACAACGTCACCAAATAACAACAACTGTTGGTCCACGAGGGTAAACAACGTCACCAAACAACAACAACTGTTGGTCCGCGAGGGTAAACAACGTCACAAAACAACAACAACTGTTGGTCCGCGAGGGTAAACAACGTCACAAAACAACAACAACGGTTGGTCCGCGAGGGTAAACAACGTCACAAAACAACAACAACAGTTGGTCCGCGAGGGTAAACAACGTCACAAAACAACAACAACTGTTGGTCCGCGAGGGTAAACAACGTCACAAAACAACAACAACGGTTGGTCCGCGAGGGTAAACAACGTCACCAAACAACAACAACTGTTGGTCCGCGAGATAAACAACGTCACAAAACAACAACAACTGTTGGTCCGCGATGGTAAACAACGTCACAAAACAACAACAACTGTTGGTCCGCGAGGGTAAACAACGTCACAAAACAACAACAACTGTTGGTCCGCGAGGGTAAACAACGTCACCAAACAACAACAACTGTTGGTCCGCGAGGGTAAACAACGTCACAAAACAACAACAACTGCTGGTCCGCGAGGGTAAACAACGTCATCAAACAACAACAACTGTTGGTCCATGCTTACCACGACTGAACATCGTGTAAAGGTACGGTATTCTAAATGTACGCTTATGAACGTAAGTAAGTAAGTAAAATGTTTATTAAACTGACATGTGTATAACATTTAATAAAACATAATACAAAGTTTGATGGAAAAACACCTGGCCCTATATCACTATCTATAAAGATAATGTCTATGTACTTAAGTTCATGTATTTTTATCAGTGTGTGGTACATATATACACATACATACACGTATATACACTTATATCTATGGTCTCGTTCGAACAGGCCGACGGTACAGCTTGTACAAGATGTAACAATGGCATCCCGAACGAAGCCATCAATATTTCAGAGTTACTACGCTTATAAAAAACTTAACATTTGATGGAAAGGCATACTATATTTGATCGCAGAAAATAACAATATAACAAATTTAATATTTTACTCACTAAGAGTTGTAAAGGAGTCTATAGAGGCATATGGATATATATATATATTTATATATTTTATACACGAGGAAAACCAACATTGTGGACACTACGTTAAGTATCGACCGGATCAGCCTAAGCATGCCTCGCAGGCTAACCCGGACAGACACGTTTCGCCTCCTGTGGATTTCATTACTCTTTACCTATATCCCCCTGAGACGGACTGCGAAGGATTATCTGGTTCGATACATTACTCAAAGTCCATACCTTTTGGTTTTCTTGTGGAACGGCTCATATATATTTATTTAAACGGTCGACGGTTCCTCGGTCCTTTGATCATCTATCAAGAAATCGACGGTAAACAAATAAAAAAAGTGTATCATAGTTGGCGGGGAAAATAACGATTTAGTTCAGACTACCAAATGTTGACGTCAATAGAAAATAAATTAAAGCACTTCAGTGCTGACGGCCTGGTTAGTCCGGAGGCTAACAGCCCATTTTTGTAGGAATCGTGCATTTTGTGATACAAGCATGGGATTTGGCACACAGTTACTATGACCCATTACGGCTTAATTAAGAATGGGACCCCAACTAGATTTTGCCAATTACGGCTGTGGCGGCCATCTTTCAAAATGGCCGCCATGACGCTTGATAGTGTCTTATTTCTTCATTAAAAATAATTTTGTTTGAAGTTTTTGTTCCTATACCCATGTTTTTTAGATCAAGGAATATCAAAATGACATCAGTTGCAACAATTTGTTTTGTCGACCATTTTGTTTTTCAAAATGGCCGCCATTTTAAGTTAAAATGTAAAGTTTTCTCCATTTATTTTGTGAACAAATATCATAGCAACATGCTTTTTCATATAAAACGGTTTTATACATTACAAAAAACACTTTCACATAGTCCAAGTGGCAAATGACCTTATGCCGTATGCAGTACAAAATAAACTAAACAGAAATCATGTACAGTACTGTCCACGTACGGTATCAAGTTTACAAATAATAATTGTATCTGACCAGGATTACGTTACATGCATCCGCCACACTTGTACAGTGTTGTACATGGCAAGTTTTCTTTTCTGCATTTGCTCTTTCCCTTACATCCCTTGCTGCACCCGTGTTTGATGACAACAGGACATGCTCTACCAGCAGGCGGGAGAGTCATCCATTGTGCAGTGGATGAGCCCCAAATCCAACTTTAGTCTGATGGGCTGGTCAAACGTGGGGCTTTTATAATCGATTGACCCCATATGTGATCTGCCTCATACCCTGCTCTAAATCAATACTGGATTAAAGCATCTTGTGTTGGTGTAATGTTCTCTATTTCTGAGTGAATAAAGACTACTGCGCTCCATCAACGCTACTGTCGGTGCTTCCACAGTCATACATGATCACAAATAATCTCTCAAATATGGGTAGTACATCTAGGACATTTTATTTGGATGGCGTCCTAGCTGATGAGCATAAAGCATTAGAAGCATCGTAAAAGACATTCCAGGCAGACCAGGCTGTTCGTTTACCTTTTCCAGCAAAGAAAGACGTAACATTGAATCCAGTTAGGGCATGAAATGCAGTAAGTGCTGTGGACTTTTTTTGGCCAATTGTTTGAGACATGGCTGTAATATCAAGGTACCGAAATGTGCTACCTGTACTAAATGACAACCATGGACATTCACAATCAATCTTCTGGGCCAAATGTATGCCTATGACAACTACGTCCGTATCAACAGTTATAATACAGATCTTCTTCATATCCTGCTGAGCTACATCTAAAGCATGTACAAACATCATAGTGTCTGCCTCCTCATGCGTACATTCTATCAGCCCGGTAACATCACAAGGCGCTGAGGATATCACGCTCTCACCATGAGTGATTATAACTCTGGATACCGTTTTCAAATGGCGAACAGAGTTATACAGTTTTAGCTGTGACAGAGACAGTGCAGCTTGTGCTTTGTAGTTTGCTTATTTGTAATGCTTGTACCATTGCGTTTCATATAAATTAGAGTAAGCTATGATCTGGGCACAAAACTTTGCTGGCAATCATTTGGAAAAGTATCATCAAATGGTGGAAATTCATTGGTGAACACATCACGCCGAATTATATCTGAAATCCGTGACATAATAACTGTCTCACTTTCAGTAGAGCGTTGACACATTTTCTTACTACTTTTGCAAGCAATTCAACTTGGTGGAAGTAAAATATCACGGCCCTCACAGTGTGGGAAGTATCCAAGTATATTTTGTTTAAATCTGGTTGCATGGACACTTGATGGTACCTGCTTCTGTAGTTGACACGAAGTCTAGAGGTATACAGTCAAGTCAATTCTGATAGTTGGAATACAGGTATTGTCTCATCACTTTCCAAAACTTCTTGAATGTTTGAAATTAATTCTGTGAAAGCAGATCTTTTGGCAGTATCTGAAATGCCACTCGTCTGTGCTGTATTCGATTCAGCTCGACCTCTGATATAGAGAGAAACTAAACATTGGGCATGCTATTTCATTTAAATATCTACAACATCTCCTCTACTCAACTTGGCTAATACATATTGTTCTTGAATATTAATGGCACATTGTCTTACTTTTGTATCGAGATGTTCAGTGGATGAATTGTGTAGGGTATAAGCTTTTGTTCCAGATTTGTTGCAAAAAAGACAAGTCGTATATGGATAAGAAGGTTGTGTTACCTTCTTTCGTGTAAATGTCTCTGGTATTTCAGAAACGTCACCACTACTCCTGCATTTTGTAGAACGCTGTAAATTATTTTCCTTGTATTTTAACAAACAGCTCTTATGATATTTTGCATGCCGTTTAAAGAATGTAGAGGTAAGACTATCACCCTCGTCAAGACGATGTTACTTAAAAGATGATGGCAATTGACCAAGCTCGTGGAAGGTAGACAAATTGTTTGCTAGTTTTTTGTATCCAGCACCACAACATTCACGGCCTGTAGGACATATCATCTTCTCTTCACTTATTAGCTCACACAAAAATATTAATCCCAATTGATGTCTGGCAGAGCTATTACAGCAGTTTCTGTTTTAACAAGTTTTTGCCATGTTTATTTAATTTTAGTACACGACAGAGTTATCTGTGAAGTAAAATGATTGTTAAAGATAATATATACATATAAGGAAAGGATTTTAAAGTTTTCAGTATATCTACTGTACATATAAGGAAACCAAGTCCCACCACCTGACGGCTCTGTTTTTCATCAGATCAAGTAATTTCAATACTCTTTTCAAATTAGGACTGTATTTTTGGACAAGAAGATTTTTAAAGTTTTGCTATTTTTCCATCTTTCCAATGCCGCAGCAACCCGAGTTCTAAACAGAGTTAAATTATTTGGACCCATTGAAAGAAGATCATCTAATAAGGAACATTCCTGTGAAACTGTTGTGACATTGGTCTGGTGGTTTAGTAGGAAAATCCGTTTTCAGAAAAATATGAACAGACAATCAGCCAAACATACAGACGCAGCCGTCGCCGGACGGTGAATGATCTCAATAGCTCATACCACACTTTGTGCTCAGATGAGCTTATAAAGACAAATGAAAAAATGGTGTTCATATATAGTAACAATTTATCGCACAAAACAATTACATTTATGCCATTTTTTGTTTCAAGATTGTATAAAAACTTAACATTTTAATGTTAAATGGCGGCCATTTTGGAAAACAAAATGGCCGAAACACGTGTTGTGACAAAGTTTGTCCTATTTACCTGTTTGTTCATAGAAAATATGAATAAAGATAAAAGAAACCTTGATAATATCTCAATTATTTGTCAAAATATAACAGATTGTAAATATTTGTGTCGGCCATTTTGAAAAATGGCCGCCACAGCCACTATAGGCAAAATCTGGTTGGGGTCCCGTTTGAAAATGAATAAGCGTATACCACATCACCTTTGTACCAAGTTTCATACTTGTATCAAAAAGTGCATGATTTTTTGCTTAGCCTCCAGACTAGGTGGAGAAGTAGGGGAAATGTGAAAGGAAATAACAATTGCAGCTTATGCTTATGTATTTATTGTTAAGAAGTTGAAAGATCATATAAAAAATAGTAAATATTATGTAACTGCCAATTTGAAAACGGGAGGACCTTGTTGGTACTATATCGCTCATGTGAGTGCAAGAGCTCACACGTATACACATTTATTACATGAAGAATCTAAGGAAAATTTTACATCAGGTTTAGGCAGAATATTTTGCAGTTTCTGCCTTATTATATTGAGAAATATGTCAACGTTAAATCACATTCAATCAAGTAGAAAACATTCTCAAAAAATCATCAAGACAATTATTTTGACGAAGATTCAAAATGCAACATCCAGAGTGTTATCAAGATTGTCCTTGATTTGGCCTAATGACCTATTTTTGTTTACCTTATTCGAACATGGACTAGACAACGTTGCAAGCTGCTGTAGCAAAAAAGGTGGCCTCCAGAGTATTAACAAGATTTTCCTTCAATTTGGCCTAATTTGTTTTTAACCCGGCATGACCCATATTCGAACTTGGCCTAGATATCATAAAGATAAACATTCTGACTAAATTTTAAAAAATATGGCTTCTACAGTGTTGACAAGATTTTCCTTAAATTTGGCCTACATATAATCAAGACAAACATTCTGATACAGTTTCAACATGCTCAAGTTAAAAATGTACCTTCCAGAACGATAACAAGATTTCCCTTCATTTTGGCCTAGTGACCTAGTTTCTGACCCAATATGACCCATATTCGAACTTGACTTAGATTGTAATAGGACAAACATGCTAACGATGCACGGGCCGTGCCCTATGAGCCGCCACTAAATCGTCACTGCATTTGACACGCTACTTCTTTGTTAACCATTACTTTTTCGTTACACTTCTTTGTAC
This sequence comes from Serripes groenlandicus, assembly GCA_031761405.1. Classification (NCBI taxonomy): domain Eukaryota; kingdom Metazoa; phylum Mollusca; class Bivalvia; order Cardiida; family Cardiidae; genus Serripes; species Serripes groenlandicus. The sequence goes on from JASEVX010001479.1 coordinate 14,169, forward strand.
TAATCCATTCCTTTTCGCGAATGTTTATAATGTTAATAAGCTCTCGGCGCATTAATTTCTAAAGCATTTGTTAAACTTATATTGGAGTTCTCACGCCTTAAGTTTTTCACTAATCATAAATGTTCCAATCACATTGTAACGATATTTTTTGGGGGAAATCTTAACCTTTTAAATGAATTTTGTTGAATCCATGATGAACTATTTTTTTCGCGCAGTCTCACCCTAAAATGCGTTTTTGGTGTGTTTACAGCAATTGGCAGGCTGCCAACTCCGAAAACAATGGTTTTACTACTATGACCAGGGGCTAAAGCCCAAGACCAACACTCAGGTGTAGCTTTGCATTACTAGAAAATACACTTGTCATGTGACCTTGTGTACGCATTGTGATTATCTGAACTATTCATGTTTGAGATTGTTGTAGGATAATTTGATGTTTAAATGTTTTAAAAATGCATATCCTTTAAAGTTGTATATATATATATATATATATATATATATATATACATGTATGCCCAATTTAAACTTCAATTTAATTGTCTGTGTTATCATTTTCCAATACTAGTTTGGTTACAAGCCCCTTGTCAGAATATATGGAAATGTATTAAATGGGAACATTGGGACATATGGAAATGTATTATATGGAAATACATATGTCAAAGGCACATTTTGTTTGTTTTAAATAGTACCGTCAGACTGGCGTTCCTATTTGACCTCCTTACTTACAGACATTATTCAGTAGAATATATATGAGCCGTTCCACGAGAACACCAACATTATGGACTCTGCGTAATGTATCGACCCAGATCAGCCTGCGCAGTCCGCGCAGGCTAATCCGGGCCGACACATTCCGTCTCATGGGGATAAAGGTGTAGAGTAATGGTTCCTGAAACAGAAAATCCACAGGAGGCGAAAAGTGTCTGTCCGGGTTAGCCCAAACACAATTTCAAACACAATGTAGTTATATCTCCTTTTGTCACAACGCTATCAAAAGAAGTCTGCTGCAGATGTGTCAAAATGCGCGTGCAAATTGGTAAGAATGATATCCTTTTTTTTTATATGGGTGATTTTCATTTGTCGCGGCAGCTCAAATCTATCCGGGGGAACAAAAGAATAAAAGGAATATGACGTATTGTTTACCGAAATCTCACGCGCTTGTAAGAATGCCCTGGAGACATATGTTATCGTTTCACAAAAAGTGAATGGATTTTTCCAAGCAGAAATGGTACCCCTTACGGTAACTCAAATATTAAGAAAACGAAGGGATCAAAAATCGGGACGATCATTCGATGTAGCAACTGATGGGCTACACAACGCACACCGAGTGGTTTTCACCCGTTTCCATAGCAACGGTGGTTTCTATGTCGACCATACTACAAAAGGAACAACTAGAGCCTAGACCATTCATCCCTACCAAGTTTGGTCGAAATCTGTTGAATAGTTTTGGCGCTACGCTTGCCACAAACATTTTACAAACAAACACACGGACAGAAACGAAGACCGACTTTAAGGGTCTCTAGAAGAGAGAACCAATAAACGTGTTTTGCAATTTTGCAACTAATACGAGTTACGCACATTTACGCACCGATTGATACGTTTATCCCGAGAATCCGCAGTGTCAAAGTAAATCACTGACGAAGGTTAATTGGGGTTTGCTATTGGTGTCTTTAGACAATATGAATATGGTCTAGGTCAGAACAAACCCATATTTTTCTAATAGTTATGAGATGTCAGGGCCATGTGTGATACATACATTGTTTGCAATTAATCCAGTACT
>JASEVX010000148.1:0-487458 GCA_031761405.1 Serripes groenlandicus
GCAAAATATAAATATGTTACATTACTTTAGAAAAAACTTTGCTGACTGAAAGAGATTGTGACAGTAATTTATTTGAATGATTTTAAGCTCAGGTATTTTTTTTAGCTCACCTGAGCTTTGCTCAAGGTGAGTTATTGTGATCGCCTTTTGTCCGTCATCTGTCGTGCGTCAACTTCTTCTCCTCAGTAACCAGTGGGTCAATTGGGATAAACTTCACAGAAAGCATCCTCTGAATGACCTCACCAGAATTCCTTCAAATTTTTGGGATCTATGCAGAATTCTAGTTTCCATGGTAACGAAATGAAAAAACTTCAAAATTGTCTTCTCCCAAACTGGTTTGTAGATTTTCAAATAAATTTGTAGTAATATTCTTTGGATGACCCTCTATCAAGTGTTGATTGGTCGAAAAACATTGCTGCCAGGGAGGGGGGGGGGGGGGGGGGGGGGGGGGGGGGGAAGGGACTATTTGGCCATAAATGGCTATAGTGAAAACTTGAAAAATCTTCTCCTCCGAAAGTGTCATAGCTCTGAATTTAATATTGACAGAATTATCTCCCCTAAAATGACTTAGAAAAATCTATTGACAGACAAAAAGGGCGGTAAGCCGAGCGTCTGTGCCGTACGCGGTGCTTTTGTGTAACAAATATATGATTTTTATTCCTGTAGAAATCCAGAAACTCGAAAACATCTACCGCTTTAGAGCCAAACACATCTGCCGCTCCAGAGCCAAACACATCTGCTGCTCCAGAGCCAAACACATCTGCCGCTCCAGAGCCAAACACATTATCCACTCCAGAGCCAAACACATCTGTCGCAACAGAGCCAAACACATCTGCCGCTCCAGAGTCAAACACATCTGCCGCTCCAGAACCAAACACATCTGCCGCTCCAGAGCCAAACACATCTGCCGCTCCAGAGCCAAACACATCTGCCGCTCCAGAGCCAAACACATCTGCCGCTCCAGAGCCAAACACATCTGACGCTCCAGTGTTGAACACATCTGCCGCTCCAGAGCCAAACACACCTGCCGTTCCAGAGCCAAACACATCTGCCGCTCCAGAGCCAAACACATCTGCCGCTCCAGTGTTGAACACATCTGCCGCTACAGAGCCAAACACATCTGCCGCTCCAGAGCCAAACACACCTGCCGCTCCAGAGTTGAACACACCTGCTGCTTCAGAACCAAACACATCTGTCGCTCCAGAGCCAAACACACCTGCCGCTCCAGAGTCGAACACACCTGCTGCTCCAGAGCCAAACACATCTGCCGCTCCAGAGTTGAACACACCTGCTGCTTCAGAACCAAACACATCTGCCGCTCCAGAGCCAAACACACCTGCCGCTCCAGAGCCAAACACATCTGCCGCTCCAGAGCCAAACACATCTGCCGCTCCAGAGTCGAACACACCTGTTGCTCCAGAGCCAAACACATCTGCCGCTCCAGAGTCAAACACACCTGCTGCTTCAGAACCAAACACATCTGCCGCTCCAGAGCCAAACACATCTGCCGCTCCAGAACCAAACACATCTGCCGCTCCAGAGCCAAACACATCTGCCGCTCCAGAGCCAAACACATCTGCCGCTCCAGAGCTAAACACATCTGCCACTCCAGAGTCGAACACATCTGCCGCTCCAGAGCCTAACACATCTGCCGCTTCAGAGTCGAACCCATCTGCTGCTCCAGAGTCGAACACATCTGTCGCTCCAGAGTCGAACACATCTGCCGCTCCAGAGTTGAACACATCTGCCGCTCCAGAGCCAAACACATCTGCCGCTACAGAGCCAAACAATCCTGCCGCTCCAGAGCTAAACACATCTGCCACTCCAGAGTCAAACACATCTGCCGCGCCCGCGACTTCGGGCAGCATTGAGGTAATGTATAACATTAAGTTTATTTAAACCAGCTTGTCTACTGTGATATCATTTGATTTGGCTTGATATGGCAAAATCTTGTTTCGCATCATATTTAATATGCATTCTGATATTGGTGAATTGATACTGCCACAACAAAATACTTCAAAAATGTCTCGGGTGCCAAAAAAATGTGTGTTTCAGGTCTCTGCAAAAAAGATTAGGGTTGGTTGGTAGGCCACTTTGTGATTTTTAAAAACTTTGATCAAAAAAAAAGTTTAGCTTTGGAGTCAAAAAGTTAGGGTCGGTCGGGAGAGCAATGATATCACAGTATTTGGCATCTGGCTATGCACAAGACTGACACTGGTTAAAAGATTTTGAAATTAAATGGCAACAGAAAATTTATATTGATTTTCATTTACTGAACAATCAATGTTTTCTGATAGCTGGAACAATTGATTTATAAACTACAATCTTGAAAAATTGCCCTTTCTCGAACTGTTGACCTTTGGCTTACAGGGCCATTATGCTCTAACTGACTGAGCTAACAGGTGCACTGTGTAAAAGCCAAACTGGTACAACCAACAACGTGTCTTATCTGACATTATTGAATGGAACAAAACAGTGTCTTATTGGGCAGGTTTTACTGTAATATATTTTGACTTAAGTTCGCTAGGTACATAAATATCTAATATTCATTAGAGGTCTTCGAAAAATAATCTAAGAATAGGACAACTACAGGCAATGCACTTGAAATCAGAGACTCCGAATGACATGTGCAGTCATAAGACCCAATAAACGCAAAAGCACAAAAGGTCATAAATAATAATTGGCATCATTAGAATGATAGCCGACATGGGCGAGTCCCCTTAGAAGATCTAATGAAAGTTGAGAAATTAATACTTTTAGAAGGAAGACCCATTCGTTGGAGATATTTTCTGATATATTTCAATGCACTTAGACCTAGACTTTTCTCGGGTTTGTTAATTAATTAAGTGTTGTGTATTTATTCTGTCATTGGCTAAAGAGATAAGAATTGTATATTTATATTTAAACATTATTAATTTAGGGGAAGGGAAAATATGTATGGTGCCATAGTAAGTATTAGAAGTTATGAATTTTGCTGTTTTTATGCCTCTGGAATCAGAGATTCGGGGGCATCTAGTTTTTGTGTTAAAAATTGTCAGAATCTGTAAAGAAAATTATCTTCTTGAAAAGTCTCTTTCCCAGCAAATTTTTACGGTTAAAAACTGCTTCATAACAAGTCAGTGTTTCTTTTCTTTTCTCAAGTTTAGTAATTATTAGTAATAATAAAAACATAAAAAAAAAAAATACTATTGCAAGAAACTCGCCCAATGGCAGGAAGAATTCAAAAGCAAATTTTGAGGACTGTTTTTATTTTCAAAGGCAATTATTTATTCGTCATGTCTGGCTACCTTGGTGGAAAATGTTACACGTCCAAATTTAGAATTACCTGCCATGGCGGTCAGTGAATTTCTAATTTTGAAGACTGCAAAAGCATGATTACTTCAAGTTACACTTTTGAAGTTACTAGTTTCAGCTTTGCTATTAGAGGAGAAACTGGTGACCTAGTTTCTGACCCAATATGACCCATATTTGAAGTTGACCTAGATATATTTAAGACAAACATTCTGACCAAATTTCAAGCTGCGGCATCAAAAGTGTTAAAAAGATTTTCTTTCAATTTGACCTAGTGACCTAGTTTTTGACCCGTATTTGAACTTGACCTAGATATTTTTAAGACAAACATTTTGACAAAATTTCAAACTGCTGAAGCAAAAATTGCGGTCTCTGGAGTGTTAACAAAATTTTCCTTCAATTTGACCTAGTGACCTACTTTTTGACCCAACGTGACCCATGTTCGAACTTGACCTACATATCATCAAGACAAACATTCTGATAAAGTTTCAATATCCTCAAATTAAAAATGTGGCCTCCAGAGTGTCAACAAGATTTTCTTTCAATTCGACCTAGTGACCTAGTTTTTGACCTCATATCGCCCAGTTTCGAACTTGTCCAAGATGTTATGGAGATGAACGTTCTGATAAACTTTCATGAAGATTGGATGCAAAATGTAGCCCGTAGAGTGTTAACAAGCTCAAATGTTGACGACGCACGACGGACGGACGCCGGACAAAATGTGATCACAATAGCTCACCTTGCACTTCGTGCATAGATGAGCTAAAAACCCAGACAAAAAAATATATTATATTTTAAATATGGTTTTTGATTGTAATCATCTTAAATTTACAGATTATGAAGAAAAGAAAGATCCTCTGGTGATTCTAGAGGAGTGGGAGGTCCTCCGAGTGGATGAATTTTGTTTGTTTGTTTGGAGTTTAACGCCGCTTTCAACAGCTTTGGTCATATCACGGCGGTCAGTGCACCTACCCATGTTTTCCTGGCTTTCCCACACCAGTACTTACACAACATTCTTTCGAAGCCACTGACTACTTTCTCACATAGATCAGAGGTGAGAGGCAATGGAAAACATCGCCCGAAAGAATGTCGCCGCAACCGGGTATCGAACCCGTGACCTCCAGATCACGAGTCAGATCCGAGTGGATGAAGATGAACCAGATTCAACACCAACCTACGTAAGTTGAGTTGATGTATTATTATAAATATGCCGGACGACAGAAAACAAGTAACTGTAGGATTGCAAGCAATACCATAATCCCCTACCGGTTTGCACGTTTTGACTTATTAATATTCTAAGTCCAAAAAGGGGCATAACTCATAAAAAAAAATTGACGAAATCCCATGAAACGCGAACTTGATCTGTGACACATGATTACAGAGGCATATACAAAATTTCAGCTCAATACCTCAAAGCATGTAGAAAAAAAAATGCGGAAAAACGAATATTCTAAGTCCAAAAAGGGGCATAACTCATTAAAAAATTGACGAAATCCCAGGAAACGCGAACTTGATCTGTGACACATGATTACAAAGGCATATACAAAATTTCAGCTCAATACCTCAAAGCATGTAGAAACAAGAGCATCGCAAACGGTGCAAAATACGCCCGTAGGGTGTTTGACCGTAAGCCAGATGTGAGAGATAATGAGTGGGAAGGGTGGAAAACAGCCCGAAGTTGTTGGGTCAGAAGCGAATTCGAACTTGATTCGATATTGCTTCAATAAAGCAGAAACAACATTTGGAATACCGTTTTGAACTGAATTTGGCCTGTGTTCATTAGAACATAGTAACTGTTATTTACAAAATTTCCGACTCACAATGGCCTATACTCCTGGCATGTCCAACACAAAACAAGCAAAAGTTATGGTTCATGTGCACTGCACTCCCCCTTGATACGATGTATTCATGTGTGAAATTTCATAGCCATAGCTAGTATAGTTATGGAGATATGCTCCGGACAAAAATCAAGTATGAAAATAAAGAAAGGGAAATAACTCAAAAATTAGGCAAGCAAGAGTTATGGTTCATGTCCACTGCACTCCCCCTTGATACGATGTATTCATGTGTAAAATTTCATAGCCATAGCTAGTATAGTTATGGAGATATGCTCCGGACAAAAATCAAGTATGAAAATAAAGAAAGGGAAATAACTCAAAAATTAGGCAAGCAAGAGTTATGGTTCATGTCAACTGCACTCCCCCTTGATGAGATGCATCCATGTGTGAAATTTCATAACCATAGCTAGTACAGTTTTGGAGATATGCTCCGGACAAAAATCAAGTATGAAAATAAAGAAAGGGAAATAACTCAAAAATTAGGGAAGCAAGAGTTATGGTTCATATGCACTGCACTCCGCATTGATGAGATGTATCCACATATGGAATTTCATAGCCATAGCTAGTATAGTTATGGAGATATGCTCCGGACAAAAATCAAGTATGAAAATAAAGAAAGGGAAATAACTCAAAAATTAGGCAAGCAAGAGTTATGGTTCATGTCCACTGCACTCCCCCTTGATGAGATGCATCCATGTGTGAAATTTCATAACCATAGCTAGTACAGTTTTGGAGATATGCTCCGGACAAAAATCAAGTATGAAAATAAAGAAAGGGAAATAACTCAAAAATTAGGGAAGCAAGAGTTATGGTTCATATGCACTGCACTCCGCATTGATGAGATGTATCCACATATGGAATTTCATAGCCATAGCTAGTATAGTTATGGAGATATGCTCCGGACAAAAATCAAGTATGAAAATAAAGAAAGGGAAATAACTCAAAAATTAGGCAAGCAAGAGTTATGGTTCATGTCCACTGCACTCCCCCTTGATGAGATGCATCCATGTGTGAAATTTCATAACCATAGCTAGTACAGTTTTGGAGATATGCTCCGGACAAAAATCAAGTATGAAAATAAAGAAAGGGAAATAACTCAAAAATTAGGGAAGCAAGAGTTATGGTTCATATGCACTGCACTCCGCATTGATGAGATGTATCCACATATGGAATTTCATAGACCTAGGTAGTATAGTTTCGGAGATATGCTCCGGACAAAGAACTGGATTCCGCCCGCCCGGACGCCCGCCCGCCCGCCATGGGTGATCCCATAATACGTCCCGTTTTTCAAACGGGCGTATATAAAAGTGCGGAAAACTGATTTGCCGGACTGACTGACTGACGGACTGACGGACTGACGGACGGAGTGCAAACCTAATAGTCCCCTTCGGCACGCCGGTAGGGGACTAAAAATGCTAAAAACACACTATGAGCATGTTGTGCTTAGATGAGCTAAAAAGAGCAGCCAACAGTAAAGAGTGTTCAGACAGAAATTATACCTACGCTTCACAAATCAATTCGAGCAGTGTAACGTTAAATCATCCGAATCATGTTTTTTTTTTTCAATGTGGCTTATAAAATGTCTTCTTTTTTGTCTGTTATTAAGAGTGCAGTCAAAGTAACCCAACCACCCAGGACAAAGACAGATCAGATGGATGAGCCTCCTGTGCTGATAGAAGGTAAACTATAAATTCAAAACTTTCAAATTAATGTGATGAAACTAAAAAGCAAACAAGAGAAAATCATGATCACAATGTGCGAAGGTTAAAGGTGATCTCTGCCTTGCAAGGTTTTCATATGGCGTGGCACAAATTATTTACACAGCAATTTAAAGACAAAGAATAATCCAGTCTCAAAAGTGAAATGGATTTCCCAAATTGTTTTATTGGGGTTTTACGCCCCTTTCAACATGATTTCAGTTATATCACGGCGACTGTTCACTTATTCATGATCCCTGGGTAAACAAACCAGTACTAGGCTAGAAAATGTGCCATGCCCAAAGACACTCCACTATGACCGTCCTGCCGCCGATGTGTCAAAAGGAGTTATTAACAGAAAATAACATGTTGTATTGTTGGACACCAATTAAAGATCATAAAACCCAATCAAGTTTCCCAAAGCTATGGTCAGTCGCTACTTATAAATAATCTACCAACAAGCACCAAATAGCTGGCTAGGGGTAATAAACTAATAAGGGGTAATAAAACTAGAATGGAGTGCTCCGCGGAGCATGTGTGTCACCTGCACCTGCTCATTAAAAGTGTGACGGACAGACAGACGCCGGACAGAAAAAAAAAGTAATCCCTAAGTGCCTACCATGCTACGCAGGGTGACACAATAATTGAATGAGTCAGATCAATTAGCTTAAGCTTTATAATATATAACTGAAATATTACGGCTCTATTTAATGATTTGTTTTATGGCTTTTTTTCAAGTTTGATGAGGAGTCTTTTCTCTATCCGATGTTTCTTCCGATTTTCCCGAAATTGGTTTCTCTTCTAGTAATGAGACCAAGTGAGATGATTATCAGCCTGATCCTGTCATTTATGTCTTTCCTTATTGAGCTTTATAGGAGTTAAATGATTTATTTATTTTTGTGTTTTTATTTATAACAAGAGGGCCATGATGGCCCTGGATCGCTCACCTGATTTTTTCTTTTACTTAAGCCAAATAAGCCCCGCCCCCTGGCGGCCTTAGTTTTCGACCAATCAACATGGCTTGTAGGAATCTGATAGAGGGTCAACCTAGGAATATTTCTACAAAATTATTTGAAAATCAGCCAAATACTTTTGGAGGAGAAGATTTTTTAAGTTTTCACTTATGCCATATAAGGCAAAATAGCCCCGGCCTATGGGGGCCATGTTTTTCGACCAATCAACATGGCTTCAAAGAATCTGATTGTGGGTCACCTAAGGAACATTTCTACAAAATTATATGAAAATCGGCCTCACACTTTCAGAGGAGAAGATTTTTTAAGTTTTCACTATAGCCATATAAGGCAAAATAGCCCGCCCCCTGGCGGCCATTTTTTTCGACCAATCAACATGGCTTTAAGGAATCTGATAGTGGGTCACCTTAGCAACATTTCCTCAAAATTATTTGAAAATCGGCCTCACACTTTCAGGAGAAGATTTTTTAAGTTTTCACTATAGCCATATAGGGCAAAATAGCCCGCCCCCTGACGGCCATGTTTTTCAACCAATCAACATGGCTTCAAGGAATCTGATAAGAGGGTCACTCAAGGAATATTTCTACAAAATGATTTGAAAATCGGCCAGACACTTTCGGAGGAGAAGATTTTTTAAGTTTACACTATAGCCATATAAGGCAAAATAGCCTTATGCAACAATATGACACCAATCGCGTTTTGTCAAAGGTAAAACATTATCCAAAACCAGCGAATAATAAGAGAGTGACACGATTCAAAGCACAACAAAGTAAAACGGCGGACGAATGTGAAACATTTGACAATTTTGTGAAAGATTAACGAATTGTTTTACTGGACGGCGACTATGCAAACCCTGGTGACATTCTCATAGATCTTGACATTAATGGAGAAAAACATCCTAAAATACAAAAATGAATTTTAGTACAAGGTCAGCACTTAACTTGAATAACCTTTAACATGTACAAATATAAATTATTCCATTGTGCATGCAAATAAATTATTGGAAAAGCATTGAATTTGAATGCAATAAAACAAATACAAGGCATTGACTGGGTCTTGAACATTGCCATAACAATTGCAGAATGGTATACAAACATTATACACATGGAAAAAAGCAAATAAAATATACAAAATGCGTTTCAAGGAAATAAATGTCTCTACAAAACTGTTAGTCTTTATGTTGTACTGGGGCTGCTGGTTTCATTTTGTTCATACCTTTTTGTGTTGTCCATTTAGCCACCTGTGTGTATTTCATGTCTCCACTCAAATATCTTATGTTGCGTACCTACTTAACGGGTCGTTCCTTTTATATGACTTCTTAATCTTACCGTTGTCATCCTTCTGGAACAATTGCGGCTGCAATTATCAGACATTTTAAACTTTTTAGCACTGTTAAATATGGCGCTAAATACACTCCTTCTTTTAACATTCTGCTTCATACTATTTTCTAGATTTAACAAGAGTTGTCGGAGGACAATATAGCTCGCCTATCAGGGCCATCGTCTATCAGGGCCTACTTCAGAACAGTTATAGCATTAGGTATAATGACCCCGAATAAGTGTGTGAAGTTTCAAAGCAACAGCTAACACAGTGTCTGAGAGAAGTCCAAAAAGGGGCACAATTCCATCAAAATCACTCCAGAATTATGAGACTTGACATACAGGGTCACCTAATGACCCTGAATAAGTGGGTGAAGTTTCAAAGCAACAGCATACACAGTGTCTGAGAAAAGGCCTTGCACCCAAAGGTTTGACCAAATTTCTAAGTCAAAATCCATTCCAGAGTTATGGGACTTGACATACAAGGTCCCCTAATGACCCTGAATAAGTGTGTGAAGTTTCAAAGCAACAGCATACACAGTGTCAGAGAAAAGGCCTTGCACGCAAAGGTTTGACCAGAATTCTAAGTCCAAAAAGGGACACAATTCAGTCAAAATTCATTCCAGAGTTATGGGACTTGACATACAAGGTCCCCTAATGATCCTGAATAAGTGTGTGAAGTATCAAAGCAACAGCATACACAGTGTCTGAGAAAAAGCCTTGCACGCAAAGGTTTGACCAAGCTGGCAACGCGGACGCCAACGCCAACACCAACGCCAACGCCGGGGTGATAACATAAGCTCCCCTATTTCTTCGAATAGGCGAGCTAAAAAATGAGTAATACGTTTTATTGTTTCATGATACGACTTATACTGAGATATTTCAAATTCCACTCTTCGTGATTTGCTATCAGAGCTTTCACATTGTTCATTTATATCACTAATTGTGTTCTCACGTTCTTTTAATTGATCCGTTAAACGTTCGTTTCTGCTATTCATGTCCTTGATCTTGAATTCAAGATCCGCTATTTCGGTTTTTAGCATCAGTCGATCATATTTCAATGAGTCATTTTCTGTCTTCAGTTTATCAACTTGATTGTTTTCTTCTTTAAGCAATCTGATATCTTCTACCAACGCCCTCTTTTCTTCTTCTAACGTTGTTTTTTCTTCTTTCAGTTTCTCAATCTTAGCCTAAAATATAAATATTAAAATTAGGAGGAATGTCTACTTCAAACATTATTTTCCAAGTTTAGTCAACTCTCGAAATCTAGACATTGAATTTCAGATTATGTATACATATCACAAACGTCTTATAACCGTCGAATTTACGATTGTCAAGTTCGAACGAATCGCTAGATTATTTCTCAGAAACCTTAACACAAACGTTTACTCACATGAGCCATATCAATGGCTTAAGTTATTTTATATTTTGTCGACATTCGTGTATATTGATATATTTGTATCGTTTTTACAACGATGAGATAATATACGTCGACATATATCGATTGAGTAAAGTCATAAAAGCATTACCGAGCTAATGCTCTATGTAAACAATTGCTTGTGAAAAAAGTGCAATGTGAGAAAACCACTGTTTTATAATTGAACTAGAATGGAGTGCTCCGCGGAGCATGTGTGTCACATGCACCTGCTCATTGAATGTGTGATGAAAAAGTGTGACGGACAGACAGACAGACGCCGGTCAAAAAAGTAATCCCTAAATGCCTACCATGCTACGCAGGATGACACAAAAAGTATTGAAGACAAGTAACAGATCCATTACTTTCTTCTTTCTGAGTTAATGAAAATACAATTTAAATACTTCTTACCTCATTTTCCTGAAATGTTACGCGCAACTGAGTCGTCAAAGACAGTAAATCGGCAAATGCTTCTCCATTCATGGTGATGGTTACAGCTGTTGAATGCACGTTAAAGCAAGCAAGCTATGAAATGTTATTTAAAAAAATGCTTCTTTTTATAGTGTTCTAATCTGAATATGTGTGAGAGGATGCCATGTTTGCAAACCGCGACGAATGAAATGGGAACAACATTTCCGCATGCAACAAGATTCGAACATAACACCAGAATACATTTATTGACTTTGCTTTTAATATTGTATATTAAAGAATGCTAAGAAAAAAGAGAAACAAGAGGGCCATGATGGCCCTTGAATCGCTCACCTGATTTTTTATTTTTTTTCACTTTAGCTATATAAGCCTCGCCCCCTGGCAGCCATAGTTTCCGACCAATCAACTTGGCTCGAAGGAATCTGATAGAGGGTCACCCTAGGAACATTTCTACAAAATTATTTGAAAATCGGCCAGATACTTTTGGAGGAGAAGATTTTTTAAGTTTTCACTATAGCCATATAATGCAAAATAGCCCTGCCTACTGGCGGCCATGTTTTTTGACCAATCAACATGGCTTGAAGGAATCTGAAAGTGGGTCATCCAAGGAACATTTCTACAAAATTATTTGAAAATCGGGCCGACACTTTTGGAGAAAAAGATTTTTTAAGTTTGCAATATAACCATATAAGGCAAAATAGCCCCGCCCCACCCCCCTGGCGGCCATGTTTTTCGACCAATCAACATGGCTTCAAGGAATCTAATAGAGGGTCACCCAAGGAACATTTCTACAAAATCATTTGAAAATCGGCCTGACACTTTCGGAGGAGAAGATTTTTTAAGTTTTCACTATAGCCATATAAGGCAAAATAGCCCCGCCCATCCTGGCGGCCATGTTTTTTTTGACCTATCAACATGGCTTGAAGGAATCTGATAGTGGGTCACTTAAGGAACATTTCTACAAAATTATTTGAAAATCTGCCAACCAGTTTGGGAGAAGAAGAATTTTGAAGTTTTTTTCGTTTCGTTGCCATGGAAACCAGAATTCTGCATGGATCCCAAGAAATTCTGGTGTGGTCATTAAGAGGATGCTTTCTGTGAAGTTTCATCCCAATTGACCCACTGGTTACTGAGGAGAAGATGTTGAAGATTTTTTAAGTTTATACTTTGGCCATATAAGGCAAAATAGCCCCCGCCCCCTGGCGGCCATGTTTTTCGACCAATCAACATTGCTTGAAGGAATCTGATAGAGGGTCACCCAAGGAACATTTCTACAAAATTATTTAAAAAACGGCCTGACACTTATGGAGGAGAAGATTTTTTAAGTTTTCATAATAGCCATAAAAGGCAAAAAGCCCCGCCCCCTGGCGGCCATGTTTTTTGACCAATCAACATGGCTTGAAGGAATCTGATAGAGGGTCACCCAAGGAACATTTCTACAAAATTATTTGAAAATCGGCCTTACACTTTCGAAGGAGAAGATTTTTTAAGGTTTCACTATAGCCATATAAGGCAAAATAGCCCGCCCCCCCTGGCGGCAATGTTTTTCGACCAATCAACACGGCTTGAAGGAATCTGATAGAGGGTCATCCAAGGAACATTTCTACAAAATTATTTGAAAATCTGCCAACCAATTCGGGAGAAGAAGAATTTTTAAGTTTTTTCGGTTTCGTTGCCATGGAAACCAGAATTTTGCATGGATCCCAAAAATTTGAAGGAATTCTGGTGAGGTCATTGAGAGGATGCTTTCTGTGAAGTTTCATCCAAATTGACCCACTGGTTACTGAGGAGAAGAAGTTGACGGACGACGCACGACGGACAAAAGGCGATCACAATAACTCACCTTGAGCAAAGGTCAGGTGAGCTAAAAAAACACGACTGTTTACATTGCTTCTATTTAACAATTAAAGCTTAAGAGTCCAACTTTCTTGTAACATGTAAATCGTTCCAGGTTTTTAGCTCACCTATGCGCTATTGTGATCACATTTTGTCCGGCGTTCGTCCGTCGTCAACATTTCAGCTTGTTAACACTGTGTTCTATAGGCTACATTTTGCATCCAATATTCATGAAAGTGAATCAGAACATTCATCTCCATCAAATTTTGGACACTTGTTATAAATGATATTAATATATTGAATAGTTGTGACAGATATAATGCGCAGATGTTTCACGTGTGTTCATTAAGGAACATCCCGATTGAATTAATATGAAACTGGTTTAATAAATAAATAATGTGGGTTTTTAAATGAAAGGATGAACAGACTAACATTATACCTTGTTGAAATGACCTAATTATTGTCTGTGCTGTCTAAGCGTATTCTTCTGGATGTAGTCGATCCGGTGACCTCGAATGTTCTCGGCACGTCTTACAGAAAAAAAACCTAATCATAATCGCCAAGAAAAATTACATAACTTAGCCGCTAGTACATTTATCAGAACATCCATGATATAGTTTGGTTATTATAAACATTTAATCAGAATATCCATGATAGATTGTTGGTTATTATGAACATCAGGCGTGCATTAGGACAAAGTAGGTCAAGTAAACGTGGCATATTTTGATACACAATTAATAGCTTTCTATTCATATGCGTGCCAAGTTGCAAAACTGTTATAAGAAAGGAAAAACATGAAAGTTTAATTAAAAAGATACAGGTTATGTTGAAAGCATAAGCCAGATATCGTGGGATAGTTATTTTGAAACAATGAAATAATCGAGGTCAACAGGGCTATCCCTAAAAGATGTATACGCTTACACAGCACAGACAAAGTAGGTCAAGTAAACGTGGCATATTTTGATATAAAATTACTAGCTTTCTATCTATATTCGTGCAAAGCTGAAAGAATGTTATAAAAAAAGAAAAAACATTAAAGTTGAATTAAGAAGATACAGGTTATATAACGTTAAAAGCATAAGCCAGATATCGTTGGATAGTTATTTTGAAATAATGAAATATTCCAGGTCAACAGGTCTATCTTAAAAGACGTATACGCTTAGACAGCACAGACAAATACCACAGCTGAGGCAAAAGCAGGTCAAGTAATCCATATGATGCGAAATAAAAAATGTGTGCTGTTTCTGGCAATAAAATTAATATAATCTTAGAAGGAGAATCGGGACATTTAAAATTGGGGAAGGAAGATATTCCACTATTTAAATATCGGACTTACCGAAGGCGGCTGACATCTTAGGGTGGTGGTGACAGAAGATAACTCAGGAAGAGGATCTAACTGCTCACCCACTTATTTAGCTAAAGTTGACTGACCTCTTAGGCTGGGTGCGGCAGGAGACATCTCGTAACGAAGCTCGGACTGCCCTTCACTTGTTAAGGGCAGTTGATCTCTGCACAGGAATGGAATGACGCAACGGTTTTACCGGTGTTTTTCCAAAACATCAGGCTTCTCAATGCTATAGGGCGCTGCAGATACTTAACGGATGTTATTTGGAACACCTTTTTATATATGCAGAAACAGCACTTTTGATACTTTTTTTAATGCCTTGACTGGCTGCCAGAAGAAAGTCAACTTCAGAATCTGGCATGTCTTCTACTGACTTGCTTGATGTAGGGACTTTTCCTGTGAAAAAGCTTAAAGCGATAATACCTCTTAAAAATCGTCTAAACACAAGAAAACGTCGATAATTTAAGTATGGAGACGTAAAGAATGGCCGAAAATATCGTCACACACAAGAACTCTGGCCATACAGCCCCTGGTTAGTATGTAGTGGATACTGCTCGTAATGATGTGTTATCATACTGGTAGATCGCTTTTATTAGGTTTTTACAAACGACACATACACTCGTCTCTCGACGCTTCCTACAAGCTTCTGACGTAGATGACCTGGTCCGAGTCCGTACAGTTTGAGTCGTGCCCAGCAAGTGGTGTAGGTAGCCAAGAAGATGCACGAATCCTGACTGGTGTTCGTACTCGAGGTGAAGATGATGATCCTCATTTAAAATGTGGAAATCTTTCATTTTTTATCCAGCTCGGTGACGTGAATATATTCGCTGACTCCTTGGTTCAGCCTTTGACCAAATTTCCCCCAGAAACTGAAATTATGACAAAAGAAACGTTCAAACGAAGCTTGGCCAATGCCCGCAAACAGGGTATCTTTTTTATATTTTCTGTGTCCAACTGCACGGTGTCGGGCAGCAGTTCTTAGGGGTATACCCTTCTGTACACTGCGCGATTGTGTCCTGTGTAGCTTCGAAATCGACTTCGTAGGGAAACTGGTAACATCGCTGAATTCCCGTCACCCATGACTTGCAGCATTTGCGCTGCCACTCGGTGCATTGGTCGGTCGTTTTAAATGGTGGACCACTTTTTTGCACGTGGTGCAGCGCCAAAATTCGTCGCACTGAGAGGTAATCTCCCCCTTGTCTGCATTTTTTCTCCACTAAATATCGCTCGAAACAGTCGAGGGACTGACACACCATATAGCAAGTGCGACATGTCATGGTACATGTTTTTGGCTGGTGAGTGGCTGCCAGCTTTGAGATCCTTTCGTCGTGAAGAAATTGTTCTTGCCCGTTTACGCATTGGACACACATGGTTAACGCATGCATACTTACTGAAAGCTCCCCAATATATTCTATGTTTTACTCAACTTTCAGTACAGCACATTCTGGAATGTGCTGATTTAGCTCCAATACGTGATAGCTTTTTCAAGGCTTTCAAAGTATGCTTCAGCTCTTTGAGTCTGTCAAACCTGACCTTGTAGGGAAATTAATATTTTTAACAAGATATGATTATTTCTTAAATCGTGCTTTGCACATGCAATACCTTTACAGATCCTGTTCCACATTTTCTCAGATATTGTTTATCTTTATGTCAAGTATAACATAGTAGTGTTTGGCTTGTTTGCCTAAATTCTGTTTTACATTGGCTTACATGTCGTTTTATATTAATGTTAAGTATCGCATACATCATGTTTGATTGTTTTGTCTAATAAACTGGTTAGTTATATTTCAATTTTAATTATTTCATCTTTTACAGTAAGTAAATTATTAAGCGCCCAAAATGACCTTAGTTGTCGACGGGCCTTAAAACACCATTCATTCATGACTGTACTGTTGTGGATTGTAAACTTGACTGAAAAGTAAGTAATGAATTATAAGCATTGATAAATTACTTTTAGTATAGCACTAATATTATAATCTATTTGATATAAAATTATATGTGGGAAAGAGTTAATGTTTTCAACACTCTTTCGTTTATTTCTACATAATTAATCATTGATAATATCAAAAGACACATGTTTCAGCTATAAAGAATACAATACATTGTCTATGAAAAAGGTAAAAGGGTTTATTTAATTTTCTTACACAATCAATCTCAGCGTTTCCATAATTGAGTTGCACATTAGTTCTGTGATTCTCCACCTGTATACATCTCACATCACCATATTGTACGTCTATCCTATCAACATTCGGTAGCATCCTTAAATCTATGTTTCCTTTCAACCGAGTAAACTGCATTCTCTATATGTCTATGTTTTCCGTTTTCATTGCGAAATCCCCATCTCCTACATCACTACAATCCAATAACGGACCATTATCCTGACACACTTGGTCCATATACATAAGTTCCCCTTCTACACTTATCGCTAACATCAACAACAAATAAATCATCATTCTAATAGATATAGAAGCAGATAGAAACTGAGAGGAGAAAGCGAGTGACGCTTTATTTTTTAAAGGATAAGTATTGTATAATTAATGGGCAATGACTATTTTGATCGAGTTGAAGAAAGTGTTTTAGTTTTTGTCTTGTATTTAAAATGTAAGCGAGTTCTCTCTTTGTTTGTACTATAGATGAAGCGTATACAACTAATCTTCAGAGTGTGTGAAGCGATGTGTAAAATTATTTTACATCTTTTGGATGTAAAGTGTTTAAACATCCAATTAGCTACAACGGTTTAAAAAACCCATCACGGATTATTGAGTTTCTCAAAAGATGACCAATAGAAATATCGCAAAGGCGAAGATTGACAACTGGAAAGAAATAAAATCCTTGAAGTTAGAGCTAAACGCTCACTTCTTCAAATTAAAGTTGTTGAAACTTAACTTCATCATGTCTTTTTTAGAAAAAAGGAATGTTAAAGGGGAGGTAGTAAAAGCTTCTATTAAATTCGGAAAAAATAAAGAAGTTTGCTTCACGCCATTTAATGGCGCAACTTATGTGCATCTTGCGGATGCTAAACATTGTTTCGTAGAAGGCAAGTTCGATTTTATTAAAATGAAATCAATTTTATTTAATGTTAGGAAAGTTGATGAACTTCGCGCATTACTTTCTCACATCGAGAGATATGATTCGTTGTTTAAAGGTCGACCAGCAGAGTTATGTTGTTTTAAATTTAAATATAATAAATATAGTTTTCGTTGTTTCCATAAATCATAATTTTAATTAGTATAAAAAGTATGCTAAGTAGAACTTTACATAATCTCCAACATCATCAAAATTAAGTTGTTTTAATCATTAAAAAGATAATAAATAAAAAATACTGACTATTTGTATTTGGGTATTACGAGGTGGAGTTATTGAGTCGTATCCCACTGTTGAGCCCTGTAGATACATATACAAATGATGTTGAAAACGTCTTCTCTATTTATCACAATGTTCTCAAAGTTTACCAACTATAAATATATCATGAATCAAGTTCTTCCCATCTTTGATAAGAGATATCTGTTAGAAGATCTGTTATAAAATAAAACGAGCTTAGAATCGAATGTTCTTTACTAGATTTAAATGTGAATTAAAATGAATAAAAATAAAATCAGTTATCTGATGTTGTTATGTCTGTTGGTAGTGTTGTTGTTGTATTCACCTGAAACAGTAACAAAAAACAAACAAAAACATCACTACTATATCTTGCTGTTGTATGAACATATTAGGAAAAGGAGCGATATTCACTTAGAAAACACAAATATATGAAGCGGTGATATGATATTTCACTTTTGATGTCATTACAAAGATATAGAAGCGAAAATAACTCACCGGGATTTTATGCTCAATTGTAAGGACGCTATATTTTTCCAAATTGGTTCTTTGACATTACTGATTGCATCTAAAGTCGAGTTTAAAACACATTTGTATTGTAATATTATATCTAAGTCCATATTCTCTGTGTGTGTGTATATAATTTTCTATTAAAATTGAACAAAACATCAACTTTATAACTTGTTTTGGCACACAAATGAATTCGTCGCATTCAAATATGCCTTAGTTTTGAATGGTGGGGACTGGGGATATACAAATATGAAAAGGTCAGCCATCTTTAATTTTGGTTTTACTTTTCTCAATAAAACACTTAAGAATATCATTGAATAACATATTTCATCTAACAGAATTCCTTGTTTGTATATGTAATGATTTATAATAGACACTGTTTACGTGGCTAATGCCGTAGAAAATTCTCACCATATTGATACATCCTGGATTTGTTCGTCTATGTCGTTCTCGTATAAAGGATCAGAACCAGACGTGCTTTCTTCGTCGCTAGTATCCCCCTGCCGGTGGGGGTTAGAATACGCCGGCTGTCCGTCCTACAAGGGGTAGAAGTCCCCTAATGGACCCGCCTGTTTGCCGTGGGTGGATACTCGTAAGCAGGAAACGAGGATCCTGGCAGTTGAGGGAAGCGCAGGGATCTCCGGCTTTCCAACACACTGCTTTGGCCTCTGCTTCGGTGTAAACGGGAGCCTAGATGAGCCCGATCTAGTGCAAACGGCTGGTCATATATTAGATTTAGGCACACTTTTTCTTTTCTTACAAATACATGTATGTTAACTGTAATGGTGTTAAAATGTCATAAATATCTGTGCATGTATCTACGTATAAGTTTGTTTTTTTTTCACTTGAAAATATTCCATCCGATCGTTTCTTTCATTTTATATACACCAACTTTATATTATATGTGTCATATTTAATTTGCATAAAGTTTACAGTTTATTGTGCCTCGTCTTTTATAGGCTAATGGGCTAATTGGGTGGCGCGGATGTTTTGGTCGGGGGCACTGACTTGCATGGCGGATCCCTGATATAGGGGACACATCCATGTTCTTCCTTGTCGCGCTAACTTATTCGCGGTATCTAGTTATACCATCTGTGGACCCCTGACACGAGGAGCTGGATTTCCGCTCCATGTATCGTGTTCCCTTGTTGGACTCCGTGGCGGGTGGGGGCCGCGGTTGACGAAAAATAAAAACTTGGATATGGATCCTCAAACCAAAAAACGCACACGTACTGAAATGGACTCGGACTCCGATATCGACAAACCAAATGGCAACACTTCAAACCCTTCATTCCCCCGATTCTTATTGATTGAATCAAATTTGCCTGAACAAGCTATAACTTCCCTTTCACCTTTCGTCATTCAGAAATGCCTTCTTTCTCTTGCTGGTTTACCTAAGTCTGTTAAAAAATTGAAATCAGGTGCTCTCCTCATTGAAGTTGAGAAGAAAGCACATGCAGACAACCTCTTAAAATTAAAAACCTTTTTCAATATCTCTGCCAAATGCTCTGCCCATAATACTCTTAATACGTCAAAAGGAATTATAAGATGCCCAGATCTTGCAGGAGTTTCTGAGGAGGAAATTGCTTCTGAACTGGCCGGCCAACTGGTCGTCCATGTCAGAAGGATGACTTCCTACAGGGACAGTATCAAGAGACCAACAAACACCTTGGTGCTAACATTCAATACAGCTATTTTGCCAAGATCCCTTAAAGTTGGATACTTGAATGTCCCTGTTGACATGTACATCCCTAACCCATTGCAATGTTACACCTGTTATAAGTATGGCCATCATGAATCAAAATGCCGAAAAACTACAGAAGAAAAGGTTTGCCGTCGTTGCACTGCGTTATGTTCAGAACATGATGCAGATGTGAATGAATGTAAAAATGCACTTAAATGTTCAAACTGTGGTGGTGAGCATTATTCTACCTCCCGCTCCTGCCTTGTGTGGAAACGGGAGAAGGAGATTGTTACCGTCAAGTGTAAAGAAGGTCTTTCTTTTCCTGAGGCGAAGAAAATTGTTGAAACCCGATTCAATTTGACTGTTTCATATGCTAATGTCACCAAAAACAACTCAGGACCAACTACTATCAGGCCTGTTGTCAATACACCGCCACCCTCACAAGAATGTACTACATGCCATCGCCTTTTGAAGATTCTATCTCAAAAGTTTCCTGACATCAGTTTACAGTTAAAAGCAATTATGTCAAATGAACAGCCCTCTACTTCTATCCTTTCTTCATTACCATCAATGAACAAAGACACCTGTAGCAATACTGCATCTTCTTCGAAAGAAAATGAGTCTTCTTCTAAACAAATTGAGTCTTCTTCTAAAGAAATTAGGTCACCTTCTCCTGGAGAGGTTGAGTCTTCTCCTAGAGAAATTAAATTATCTTCTTCTGGAGAGATTGAGTCTTCTCCTGGAGGGATTGGGTCCTCTTCCAGGGAAGTTGATTCTTCAAAAGGAAAGGAATCTTCTAAAGTTGTAAAAAATAATTCAAACCATACAAGTAAATCACCCGATACGAAAAAATCTTCAATTATTTCACTTAAACCAAACCAACAAAACAAACTAAAGTTAAAATTACACTCAAAGCCCGATTCTGAAGGCTTCGAGAAACAAAAAACTAAAAAAAATAAGGTCCAATTAGATAGAGCTAGTGACTCTGAACCTAAAATTACAAATCGTTATCAGACATTGGATGACATGGAGACACAGGAAACTGAGCCTCCTAGTCCATGGTCGGGTACAACAGATGAATGGAATCAAAATATTGATTCCTGGCATACTGCGATAGCCGAGATCAAAATTTGTGAACCTATATCGAAATGAATTCCATAATCCAGTGGAACTGTCGTGGATTTAAAGCCAATTTTGAAGAATTGTCTCTTCTAGTTAATGAAAAGAAACCAGTAGCTTTATGCTTACAAGAAACATTTTTAAAAGATATTGATAGTCTTTCTCTTAAATATCATTCATGTTATCATAAAACTTCCGATGCAAGTGCTCGAGCTTGTGGTGGGGTAGCAATATTTGTTAATAACTCTGTTCCCCATAGCTTAGTTTCACTTACTACAACTCTGCAGGCGACTGCGGTAAGAATTTCATTGAGCAAAACAATTACCCTATGTTCTTTGTATCTTCCGCCAAGTCAACCTCTTGATACAGACAAGCTCGTTGAGCTTGTCAGTCAGCTTCCAACACCTTTTATGATAGTTGGTGACTTCAATTCACACAATAAGTTGTGGGGATGTAGTGACACCAATAACAAAGGCCAAATATTAGAAGATTTTATTTTTAAACATGACCTTTGTATTTTGAATAATAAATCTCACACCTATCTGCATCCTGCTACTGGTTCTTACTCATCTCTTGATCTTTCTATTTGTAGTCCTGATATATTTGTTGACTTTAAGTGGAAGGTGGAAGACGACCTTCATGGAAGTGATCATTTCCCTATAATTATCACTGAAACTGGGCCATCTGTCCAGGGGCGTCCGAGACGATGGAGGCTCCACAAAGCGAACTGGAATTTATTCCAGATGCGATGTGAACGTTCCATTAATCCGGATGCTTTCTTGGAATGTGATGACCCTTCACAACTATTTACATCTTTAATGTATCAGGCTGCTAAAGAGGCAATTCCCCAAACTTCGACAAATCCAAAGCACCCTCGCAAACCTTGGTTTGATGAGGATTGCAAAAAGGCTATAGGAACACGCAAATCGGCTTTAAGGCAGTTTAACCTGAGGCCAACCCATCAAAATCATGTATACTTTAAAATAGCTAGAGCAAAAGCTCGTAAAACAATTAAGCACAGTAAACGTGCGTCTTGGAGACAGTATGTATCTAGATTAAATTCTAGATCATCTGTCAAAAAGACATGGGACATGATAAGGAAAATAAAAGGAAAGAGCAGTTCGCTTAGTGTTAATCATCTGAACACCTCAGACGGTGTTTCTACTTCAAAGAAGGATATTGCCGATACGTTGGCAGATTCCTTTGCACAAAAGTCGTCTTCTTCAAACTATTCTCCAAAGTTTCAAAAATTTCAACGGCAGAGGGAGAAACGGAAAATTAACTTTAAATCGAAAAATGAAGAGGCCTACAATAAAGCATTTACGTTAAAAGAATTAAAATCGGCTCTCAAGAAGTGCCATGATACCGCTGCGGGCTCAGATGATATACACTATCAACTGATTAAGCATTTACCTTTCCGATCCCTTTCTTGTTTACTTGACGTCTATAATCAGGTTTGGCGAACGGGAAATCTCCCGAGGTCTTGGAAAGAGGCCATCGTTATTCCAATTCCCAAGCCTGGTAAAGATACAACTAATCCTGGGAATTATCGTCCTATAGCCTTAACTAGCTGTATATGTAAAACCATGGAAAGAATGGTGAACGACAGACTTGTTTGGTTTCTCGAAAAGAACAAACTTATTACTACTTTCCAGTCTGGTTTTCGTAAACATAGAAGCACAGTGGATCATTTGATCCGTTTTGAAACTTTTATCAGAGAAGCATTCATTAAAAAGGAACACGTTGTCTCCGTCTTCTTTGACTTAGAAAGTGCATATGACACTACCTGGAAATATGGTATTATGAATGACCTCTATGATTATGGCATAAGAGGTCGCCTTGCTTTTTTCATTTCTGCTTTTTTAAATGAACGTCAGTTTAAAGTTCGTGTTGGTGATACTTTGTCTGATCCACATGAACAGGAAATGGGTGTTCCCCAGGGATGCATTCTTTCTGTAACACTTTTTAGTGTGAAGATTAATAACATTATCAAATCTGTTAACGCTGGAGTTGAATGTTTTCTATATGTTGATGATTTCTGTATTTGCTACAGATCAAAACATATGCATACAATTGAAAGACAACTGCAACAAGTTTTGAATAATTTGCAAAAATGGTCAAACGAAAATGGCTTTAAATTCTCTAAAAGCAAGACCAAATGTATGCACTTTTGTCAACTTCGTAAACACCACCTAGATCCTGATTTAACACTAGATGGCACTCGTATTGAAGTTGTGCCTGAATTTAAATTCCTTGGTCTATTGTTTGACCCAAAACTGACTTTTGTTCTTCATATTAAATATCTTAGAAATAAATGCCAGAAAGCATTAAATCTTTTACGCGTTGTATCCCACATGGATTGGGGTGCTGACCGTAAAGTCCTCTTGAGACTTTACAGGTCATTAATACGTTCTAAATTAGACTACGCATGTATTGTTTATGGCTCGGCACGAAAATCATACATTGCAACACTTGATTCCATTCACCATCAGGGTTTACGGCTAGCCCTGGGCGCTTTTCGAACTTCGCCCGTCAAAAGTCTCTATGTAGAAGCCAATGAACCACCCTTATATTTACGTCGACAAAAACTAGCTATGCAGTATCTTTTAAAACTCAAGTCTAACCCTTCAAATCCCACTCATAGAGTTGTTTTTAAACCTTTATACAAGGAATTATTTTTAAAGAAGGAACGGGTAATACCGCCTTTTGGTATCCGTTACGGTCCCGAAGTCGCTAAGCTTGATGTTGATCTTGAGGACATCGCGAGGCAGGAGATTTCAGATTCTCCACCTTGGACTCGAAATAGTCCATCATTCATTTATGATCTTGCGACTGATAAAAAGGCCTGCACAGATCCTATTGTTTTTAAGTCCAAGTATATGGAAATTAAAAATACATATTATAACTTTGAGCATATTTATACAGATGGTTCTAAGGACGGAAAAAAAGCTGCTGCCGCTGCAGTTCATGATGGCGATGTGATAACATGTCGGTTGCCAAATAATGCTTCTATATTTTCTGCCGAGTTAAAGGCAATTCATTTGGCTTTGGACCATATTGAATCCGACGGTTATTGGCGATATATTATTTTTACTGACTCATTGTCTGCTATGCAGGCACTTCAGAATGACAAAATAGATAACCCTATTATTGTTGACCTCCTTTCTAAGTTATCGCGTATTTGTGCAACAGCACATGTAGTATTTTGCTGGATCCCCAGTCATATGGGCATTCACGGTAATGAACATGCTGACTTGGCAGCAAAGTCTGCTCTTTTACAAGATATTTTACCTTTTAAAATACCTTATACCGATTTTAAACCTTTAATAAATGTTTTACTTCACGATAAGTGGCAAAGTGATTGGAATGAGCAAGTAAATAATAAACTGCACTCAATCAAGTCAGTACTTGGTGAGTGCCTGCCAGCTTTTAGATGCTGTCGCCGAGAAGAAATTGTCCTTGCTCGTTTACGCATTGGGCACACATGGTTAACTCATGCGTACTTACTGAAGGGTGAGGAAGCACCTCAGTGTATTCCATGTTTTACACAACTTTCAGTACAGCACATTCTTCTGGAATGTGCTGATTTCGCGCCAATACGTGATAGATTTTTCAAGGCTCAAAGTATGCGTCAGCTCTTTGAGTCTGTCAAACCTGAACTTGTATTTGATTTCCTTAGGGAAATTAATATTTTTAATAAGATATGATTATTTCTTAAATCGTGCTTTTGCACATGTATTACTTTTACAGATCCTGTTCCGCATTTTCTCAGATATTGTTTATCTTTATGTTAAGTATTTCATAGCAGTGTTTGGCTTGTTTGCCTAAATTCTGTTTTACATTGTTTTACATGTCGTTTTATATTAATGTTAAATATCGCATACATCATGTTTAATTGTTTTGTCTAATAAACTGGTTAGTTATATTTCAATAATTTCATAATTTACAGTAAGTAAATCATTAAGCGCCCAAAATGACCTTAGTTGTCGACGGGCCTTAAAACACCATTCATTCATTCATTCATTCATTCGTCGCTAGTAAAGTGTCTTACCTATCTATCTAATGGCGTAATACTTAATACTTTAGTTAATGCGTAATACTTAATACTTTAGTTAATGCGTAATACTTAATACTTTAGTTAATGCTTCGGAAAGCGTGTGTACTCCTTGGCTGTAGCGTTTGGAATGGGCAGTAGGACCCGCAAATTGCTGACTGGTTCCCGCGTAATCAAAGCGCCTACAGTACCGAGAGTGAGTGACTGGCCAGACTGGTTTGCGTAATCACCACACTCCCCCCGACTTTATTTGAAAGGACCTAACTGTGGAATCCCTTTAGTGATAAGTCGGCGGTACTGCACCAGTGAGTCCTATTATTTCAAACCTCCTGGGTCTACCCGGAATGATATTGTTTATACAAACCCATAACTGCTTCGGACCGGGCATGGCGCCGGGTCCTTCACAGTTTGTCAAGGATCGGGTATCACACCGGATCCTGAACAGGTCGTTGATACAGGCGTCTGGCATTCTTGGTCGTCACCTTCAGTAAGAGTCCAGGTGGTACCTCTTGTTTTCGCCACGACGTCTGCTACCATTCCCAGTAAACTTGGAGCTGTGTGGGACCCTCCTCTGAATGGGAGGAGTTGGCATCGTTCCTTCCCTGCAGATCTCTGTCATGGCTGAAGATTGCTCCTCATTTACTTCCCTATTCTGCTCTATCGTCAGCACTTCGAAGGCATCCACGTATTTGGCAAGCTGCGAAACGGCGGCACATCCTCCTAGCATCCAGTGTGCTATTAACTTTAATGCTGACAGGCGCTTCCTGGTTACCTCTTCAGACAGTTGAGTCCTTTCGTCGAACAGGCTCGGAAGGTGCTCTCATAGGGCACGGATCTTCTGTTGGACAACTTCCTCCATGCACCCAGAAACAATACAGGGTTTCGTCCTTCCGTCTGTTTTTCTATCCGCTCTCTTCCCCTCTTTCAAATTAGCAGCGGGGAAGCGGCTATTCACGGTCAGCTCCACTCCGTGCATCTCAACTGTCCGGTTGCAGTTCTTGGTCCCTCTCTTCTTCTGTGCTCCCAGCCCAGCACTTGTAGTTGGGCGCTCTGGCTGCACAGAATGGGTTCTCTGTGGCAACGTGGATGATCTCCGCCCGCTAGACGATTGGGCCGTCATCGACATAGTCACAGAAGGCTTTACTCGTTTCGCGGGGCTTCTATTCAAATCTTTTCTGGGATTTCTGGAGGCAGGACGTTTTCTATCTTCCCGAGGCTGATGTCTTGTCTGATCAGTTCGGGAAATTGGCCGTTTTTTAGAGTGACGTTGAGTAGACTTCGTATCGGTCTCCTTTCTAGCACAGGCAGACGATCTTGGGATAAGTCTCATCTTTCCTTTTCTTATGACGACATTCCTGCTTCCTCCAACATTCGTCTTTCTTTGGTGGAAATTTGACAGGTGATAACTTCCTGGATGTAGGCATCACGACTGCCGGTAACAGATCCGTGGGAGTCGCCTCAGTGGAAAGCTCGAGAGTCTGTGAGGACGTCTCAATCTCCATGGGCTGTGCCTCATCTCGGGTCTGGTTACTTTCCACCGTCTCCAAATCGCTCCGCAGTTCTTCACTTGCTCTGACCGAATCGGACAGGTCATAGCAAGGCTCAAAACTGGGCTGTTCTGCGGGATGAATCAAATGGTATTCGTTGACTTGGTCAGCCCAACTCAGCTGTGGTTTTGGACTAGTGGTTGTCTCTGCTTCTTCCTCGGGAACATCCGAAGCTTGTTCCTCTGGTTTTACTCCCATGTCCAATACAACTCGCTCTATGTCTGGGTTGGTCTGAAGACGAATATCCCGGCTGGGACCTGAAAATGGTGAACAGTCTTTCTTCGATTTCCTGGGGACCCTCAGCTGGTAGATATTCTCATTTATCCAGTCCAGGGTTTGGAAACTTAGATCGTACGCTTCTTTCGCCACTGTCTTCATCCACTTAACGTTGTCACGTCGTTTGGCTATGGCGACTTGTTCCATCATGGCCTTGTTCTGGCATGCCTGGGTCACCTTGCCTAACAGACGTGTCTCTGTCATTATCGCCCGGTCTGAAAGGTGGTGGCATCAGTTGACCCAAAAATGTGCATCTTTCATCATTGCTGTTAGGTCTCTGCTCGAAAGGTGGTGGATTCAGGTGACCTACATACATGTCTGCCATCATCACCGTCAGGTCTCGGCTCAAAAGGTGGTGGGTTCAGGTGACCTACAGACATGTCTCTGTCATCATCGCTGTAAGGTCTCTGCTCGAAAGGTGGTGGGTCCAGGACACCTACAGACGTGTCTCTGTCAACATCACTGTCACCTAGACTGTATGCTGCACATATGTTTGATAGTTATTAAGTGTCATACAAACCTTATTATGTTCTTGAAACAGCAAGAATGGTCATCAATGACTGGCTCTGATTGTTGTGTCCCAAATCCTGTATCACAGCAGGTTGTGGGATTACTGCATTTTCATGGAAGTGAATAATGCGCAATCCATCCTCTGACTGGACCCTACCTACTGCTACTGCCAACTGTCCAGGTGCGAATATGTTCCTGCTGTCAACTACAACCCTGAAATCAGATTTATGTAATTATGATTGTCTATCTAAAATTAAACCAATAGGTTTGATGCAATAATATAAGGCAAATACATGTGAAATCTTTTTATTTGAAAGTAAAATTATTGTATTGAATTGAAAACATTTTGGCAAAGTGCGAAATTGCTCATAATAAGCAATCCCTTCTTTTGTCATATTGTTTGTAATAGTTTTCAAATTTGTCTCCTGCAGATTTGTTTAAAGTGGGAAAGGGTTAACATTGTTGATCTTTATGTTGACATTTACAGTCAAACTTCTGTCATAGGTCACCTCTGTAATAAGCAGCCAATTTGTATTAAACGAACACTTGAACATCTATTTATAACAAAAACAATGGCACATTTAAAATAAGATCATTTATACAAATCTAATTCATACATTATGATTGAGAATAGCTGGTTTGCTTACAACATGTAATACAATTGAAAGGATGGACATTTTTTGAGTGCATTTACCCTTCCTACATCAACAAATATGCAACAGACAAGAAATCTAGAAAATCTAACTGAAGGTGTAACCTTAAGTAGCCTCAGTCGCCTCAGTCGATAGAGACGCGGGCTTTCAATCCAGGGGATGTGAGTTCGAATCCGGCTCGGCCAACTTTCTTTCCGACGATTGACAAAAGTCAATGCGACATGCGTCATTCGTCTTACACCAATAGGCTAAGTCCATGTGGAAAAGCATCCAGTTGCTTGGGAAGTTTGTTGTGTGGAGTACTGGTGTGAGAAAACCAGGAAATGCATGAGTAGGTGAACCGGCCGCCGTGATATAACTGAGAAATTGTTAAAAACCGGCGTTAAACCCCAATCAATTAATCAATCAATCTTAAGTAGCATTTTTTAAATTTATTTTTAAATAAACAGTAGATTTATTTTTTTATTACATTTAATGTATTAAATGAAAGGGACTTACTGTGGTAATGTCATGCCTTGTGATTTGTGAACTGTAAGTGCATATGCAAGTTTCAGTGGTATATGTAGCCTCTCCGCAACATTACTGTTGGATGCTGGATCAAACACTGTATTAAAATATGACAAACACTTGCATTGAGAACATCATAACCAGCATCAAATTAGCATGATTATGCAGTCTACTAACAGTCACTATTGTTCAAGATTACTTATTTCTAAGCTGAGCCCAGTTAGCTCAGACGGTAGCGACGTGGGCTGTCAATGCAGGGGTTGTGAGTTCAAATCCCAGCTCGACCAACATTATTTCCGACGTTTGTCAAAAGTCATTGTGACAAGTGTCATTCGTCTTTCACCAATGGACTAATAGTCTATATATGGAAAAGCAGCCAGTTGCTTAGAAATCTTTGGTATTGTTGTTGATTACTGGTGTGAGAAAGCTAGGAAACACATGAGAAGGTGAACTGGCCGCCGTGTTATGACTTTAAAATTGTTGAAAACTCCTTTTTGGCTTTTCACCTCACAGTTTGGTTTCAACAGGCAGTATGTTCATATGGTTGAAAAATTGAAAATTATTTTTGTTTTTCATATTTCTTCTTTATCGCTAATTACATTAACTTTAAGGACTAATAACATTTTGCGAACTGTAAAACATCACTGAGCAAAAACAAATGTTAGGCATTTGCGACAAGTTTGGTCTATATTTCGTTCTCTTACCAGTAAAGGAAATTCTTTCAAGTTCAGCAATTTTTCCAATACTAGGGAAGTTGATAGTTACTTTTTCCTCAGCAATACGACATACTGTTCCACGCAGACCATTTACCAGCTTGTCTGTCAGATTTCTCAATAGCATTACATCAGCTACAATTTTTAGCCATAAAGTTGTTTGCACCACAAAGGAATTCAAATCTCTTGGTCTGCCGGAGTCTAAAGCTTCAAACACAAATAATTGTCCTTGTATCTAAAAAGAAATTGAAGACAACATTTATTTCCAATACTTATTGTTATCAGTATTAACCCTTCCTCTGATATAGATGCTTTCTGACGCCTTTGCAGCAGATAACTTATGAAAACATTGTGGCAAACGATGAAATTGTTCATCATTAGCCATTTCCCCTTTTGCCAGTGTTTTGAGCTTTTTAGTTTGACTGAAATGACATATCACTGAAATACTGTGCTAACAGTGTTAAACTCATATCAATAAATCAAGTTTTCAACAGCAAAGGTTTTAATTTATTTTGTTTTTAGGAGAACAGGAACAAGAGAAACATATATATATATATAGTTATACACACATTAGGTTTTCAGCTGTTCCTCTACCATATCTGATGCGTCTGCAGCAGTCAAAGGCAGCAGTCGTCTTTTTAAAACACTGCTCAAAAGGACCAATTTCTCATTTTGCCATAATGTAATGTTTTCAGTTAAAGAGATATTTCATCAGGGTTTTTTTTTCTGAAAAAGGGTAAGGGGCCTGAGGCCTTTGAGAATGGAAAAATTTCGCTGCATTTTAGTAAAAAAAAAGGGGGGGAAATTGTACCGATATCTACTAATGGTGTCTTGTTTTACATTTTCTGCTTTGTCAACAATTAACTTGGAATGAATGGTGTTTTAAGGCCCGTCGACAACTAAGGTCATTTTGGGCGCTTAATAATTTACTTAATGTAAAGTGAAATAATCAAAAATGATGTATGCGATACCTAAAATAGATATAAAATAACATGTAAGCCAATATAAAATAAGATATAGGCAAACAAGCCCAACATTACTATGTAATACTTAACATAAAGATAAATAATATCTGAGGAAATGTGGAACAGGATCAGTAAGAGTAATGAATGTGCAAAAGCATGATTTAAGAAATAATCATATCTTACTAAAAGTATTAATATCCCTAAGGAAATCAAATAAAAGTTCCGGTTTAACAGACTCAAAAAGCTGACGCATACTTTGAGCCTTTACACATTTATCACGTATTGGAGCGAAATCGGCACATTCCAGAAGAATGTGCTGTACTGAAAGTTGTGTAAAACATGGAATACATTGTGGTGCTTCCTCACCCTTCAGTAAGTATGCATGAGTTAACCATGAATATTGAAATATATTGAAATTGTCAAAAAGTCTAAATTAGCTATCGAAAATAATACAAATAATGGTAAGTCTCATTTACATTAATTTTTCTATAAAGTTAAATATTGTTTGTACATTTCATTTTTGACTTTATAAGTGTGTTAATTATGTATTGAAAAAACATTTCTACATGTACAGTTAAACGTGGAAATGAAATGCAGGAAATACTGCAATCCATTGAAAATTGTGAGAAAATGCAGACTGTAGACATTTCAGCTTCAACAAATGTGCCAAACGTACCAAACCAAGATATACAGTCATTCAACCAGGTGCTTAGCAAATCGTTGGGATTGGGAACACCAATGTTTTCCGGCGCGAACATTAATGGTGGAAATTTCACCATCAATATCAACTTGAATTCAACATAATATGTTTTGATGA
Source organism: Serripes groenlandicus (assembly GCA_031761405.1). Taxonomy (NCBI): domain Eukaryota; kingdom Metazoa; phylum Mollusca; class Bivalvia; order Cardiida; family Cardiidae; genus Serripes; species Serripes groenlandicus. Next base: position 30,814 of record JASEVX010000148.1, read on the forward strand.
GCTGTGCTTAAACCTTCATAAATATCCACTTTATGCAAACAAGTGAATACACTAACCTTAATGTCATCTGGTATATTCTTAATTGATCATTATCAAACTCGAAAGTGAATTGAATTTTTTATTTGAAATGCTCACAATCTGTATAGATCTTGCAATATATTGTTCTTACATGTACCTAGTCAGCTTTGTTAAACCTGTTATTGAAGATATGTTGTTCATACCATTTTTATAATTTAGACAATTCGTGATATGTTTTAATATCAAAATTGTTAGCTGTTTATCTGTGATATCATCTTGTGAAGCTCACTGAATCTATAAAATGAGACTGAAATGTGATATTGTTGAAATTGAAATTGATTATGGTTTCTTGTTATTTTTTTTATCTGTGATATTTGCTTTTTTCTATTGTCTTGTGAAGCTCACTGAATCTATAAAATAAGACTGAAATGTGATATTGTTGAAATTGATAATTGTTTTCTGTTATTTTTTATCTGTGATATTGTTTTTCCTTTCATCTTGTGAAGCTCACTGAATCTATTAAATAAGACTGACATGTGCTATTGTTGAGATTGATTATTGTTTCCTGTTATGGGGGGGTGGGGGGGGGGGGGGGGGGGGGTTCAGACAAGGGTAGGCGGTCAGGACGAGAATCTACAATATTTTTTCACTGGCCTAAGGAATGTATAGCAAATAAACTGACACTTCAGCTTGAAAAGTACAAAATACTATATACTAGACTTCCAAAAGTATCTATTTCTGATAGATTGAACAGTTAATTAAATACTTTGCCTGTTTTTGAAGAACAGACTGATATATTTCTTGTTTACTTATACCTTAGGAAAGTTGAACAAGGGATTGTACCATTTATTGAAATTATTACATTGAAAACACAATTTTACACATTTTCATTTGTATACCAAACTTCCATTTTTATTATTATACAAAAAATGCCTCGGTTAAGCAAATATGAAGGTTAAGCATGAAACGGTTACTTATTAAGGTATCTGATGTACAATTATCTCAATTTTGGATGCCCCATATTGTTTTGGTATATTTTGACAGGATTTTATAAGAGATGAAATGATATGTTGATTATACATCCAAAAAAATAAATATTTTCCTTGAAATATTTGCAAAATTTATAATTTTATGCCAGTTTGATACCTTTACGATATTCTGTACAATACGAAATTATTTGAAGGTATGAAATAAAAAGGTCATTTAACATTATTCTGCACAATACAAAATATATTTTGGGGAAAAAGTCGAGGTATAGAATAAAAAGATCATTTAACAGTGTTCTGTACAATACGGAATATATTTGGACTCGTACACAGCTTGGAAAATCATATTGGGCTCGTCCAATATGATTTTCCAAGCTGTGTACTCGTCCAAATATATATCCGTATTGTACAGAACACTATTAAATAACCTATAATTATTCAGTGTGTCAATATTGATTGTGATTGTGAAAGTTGATCATAAAACTGGGAAATGATTCATGTAGAGTTTATACAGTATAGACAACATACCTTGTTTCACATTTATACAACTGCTAAATGAGAATAATCCATCAATATATGAGTTATTTTAAATGGATCTTGATATTAGGCATGTTTATCCAGTATTTTTGGTAGATGTATTTATTTTGTTCACCAAATTATTTATATTTTTTCAGTTTTCACCCTTTCCTGGTGTTTGGATAGCAAATCAGTGTTTGCTCAGTTCCCCATTATATGCTACTTGAGCTGAAGTCAGACAGCAGTTACTCTGATTTACTGCCATACCAGACAAACCAGAAATATGTCTTCTTGCTTGAATGATAGCAGCAGTTCAGACTTTGAAGGATGATGAATTATATTCAGAGGGTGCAGCACTGAAGAAAAAAAGGTACAAAAGAGCGCTGCACAATGGTTTAAACAAAAGACGAGCAAAATATTATGACTGACTTAAATGACAGTCTTGAATCGGTTCAACATGGTCAATGTTCCAATGTTAATCAGTTAACAACAGCTTATGACTGCAAAGTGACTCATCACCAATTTCTACCACTCTGCAGTCAAGTGATTCAGAGAGTAGTTCAATTCTGTCTGATAGTGAGAGTGATATATATTTAAGTACATCATGCTCGTCCGGAAATAGTGACGAGGAAACATTATCTGACAATGAAGCTCAGGATGACCACGAGAACAGGCCTTTATATGATGGATGTAACCACACTTTGTCTACATCGTACATGATGGTTATGCTTCTTGTACAGAAGTATTCATTGACAAAAGAAGCATTTGCAGATATTCTTCGTCTTATTTCCACAGACTTACCATCAACATGTAATTACTCTAAATCTTCTTACAAAGTGAAAGATTTTCTTCAAAAGTTTGTGCAGTCACAACCTACCACAGAACACAAGTACTGTGAGCATTGTCATCAACTTCTACCGCTAAATTGAATCTCTGCCCATCTGAGGAGTGTCAACAAAGCAGAGCAAAAGTTCTACAATTCCATGACCTGCACTTGACTCAACAACTGAGATTTATTTCAAGGTAAAGTAAATATATACAGTTTATGCATGTCTTCACTATAAAGCCTATACAAATCCAAGAGTCGTTGATCCATGAGGTCAAATTCATTTTTTCAAGAATCGAGAAAATTAGGCGTTTTTTGGTCGGAAAATTTGCATTAAGTATTCAAGGTTTGTAATAACCACATTATTAAAGGCGTATGCTACAGTTATTTATCCAAAAATTGCCCAATCATAGAATTTCATTATTCTTTGTATTTTGCTAGTACATACAATAACTAGTTGAAATAAGGAAAAATGAAAATATGTTATGGATTTAAAAAATATATATTGGCCTGTCAATGACATGACCAATTTCATCAAAGTCACAAATATAGGCTTTTTGGCCGAAAACCTAAAACACACACACAAAAAAATGAAAACTACAAATCGTGTTAAAGTTAATATATAACTTTATATATAGAATTTAAATCAATATGAAAAGAGAATTTGTGAGAAAAATATGAAAAAAAATATATTAAGCTGTTTTTCAAGGTCGAAATGGTGTCACATTTTACCCGTGAAAAAGTTAAAATCATACGATTTTTCAAGAAATTTTCCGTTCTACATAATAGAATTTTCTGTAATTATCCATAAACAATGAACATGGTTCACTTTAATAAAAAATGCAAAAAAAAAAGATAGGTCACCGTGCTCCTTTTCTGGTAAATCGACTTTTTCCTTGAAGCACGGCCTGTTTTTTAAGCAAAACTGCTGTATTTCTAAGAAAACCCAAGGAAAACGTCCCTTTACTCTAAAAGAAGTACGGTGACCTATATTTTTTTTGGCATTTTTTATTAAAGTGAACGATGTTTAGTGTTTATGGATAATTACAGAAAATTCTATTATGTAGAATGGAAAATTTGTATGATTTTAACTTTTTCGGGGGTAAAATGTGACACCATTTTCACCTTGAAAAACAGCTTAATATATTCTTTTTCCTATTTTTTCTCAAAAATTCTTTTTTCATATTACATTCTATATTTAAGGTTATATGTGAACTTAAATATGATTTATAGTTTTCATTTGAATTTTTTTGTGTGTTTTAGGTTTTTGGCAAAAATGCCTATATTTGTGCCTCTGATGGTCATGTCATTGACAGTCCAATATTTATTTTTTAGATCGATAACAATTTTTTTTTCTTTCTTATTTCAACAAGTTATTGTATGTACTAACTTAATACAAAGAATAATTAAATTCTATGTTTGGGAAATCTTTGGTAAACAAACTGTAGCATACGCCTTTAAGTTCGTTTTACAATAAACATTTTTCCTGCCACAATGTTTCAAAAATCATTATTAACAGCCACCATTATTAGTCATTAAAATGACAACTTATCAAACTGTCTGTGAGTACTTTCCTTTAACATGCCAGTTAATTAAATATTATATAGTGACTTGTGTTAGAAACACCCCTTTAGTGCATTTAACTTACATACACACTGTTAAATGTATTTACAAATAAGAGTGAGTGATCACTTTCTTGAATGAATAGAAAATTAAAAAAAAAATCATTATCTTTCCTTCTTCAGTCTTCAATGTTTGTTACCATCTTGTCACATTTTAAGTCCCGGGTCAAATGGATGGCCGAATCGTTTCTTTATGTCTTAAAAAGTTGATTTGCACCATTTTTTTCCTATTAAGTTTCTAAGCATTTAGCCATTATTATCCCTATGGATATAGATAAAGGGATAGAGTAATGGTGTATGTCATGTATGTCAGTCTCTATCATTTGTATTTAAAAGCTTTTAAGGCTAGTCACATTTCACAGCATATAATAGGAATCATATAATTTTGGGGGGGGGGGGGGGGAAATCACTTGTTAAACATACATATTAAACTAATATTTATTACAGATGAACATTTTCTAACTCTGGTGGCATGCAGACAACCCATACATATTGCGGATGCTGACATTAAACAAGATATTACAGATGGATTGGAGTATAAGCGTCTGCAACAGAATGCAACAATAGATGCTGTGAATTTGACTTCACAATAAACACAGGCAAATAAATATAAAATATTTATACAGCAGTCTAAAAAACTTTATTATTCTTGCCAAACTCCGTCTACAGAGGTCATGAAAGGTCGATCGGTTCATACAAAATGAACAGAATTGTATTGTATAGAAAAGCAAGTGCGAATGTAAATATAATACAGCAACCACTTTTCCAAATTCAATTTCGCAATGTATCGGATAGATGATTATCACATATTTACATTTGCACTCGATTTTCTGTACAATAAAATTCTGTTCACTCAACTACAAGAACTGTCTGGAGATTAATTGTAATACATTAAAGAGAATGGTGACGGAGGACAAAGACGATATAGTTACAGTAACTGACCAGTTCAAAATTGTTCGTGATCGAGATAACGTCCGACTATTGACCACATCTCAAAAGATTATATAGACTTGTGCTCGATAAAAGAGTTATCAAAGACGGCTACATGTCATACCCCTATGATTATTGAATCGGCTTAGCGTTATTGTGCTCTAAAATGTATTATACACTATTTTATATAATTCTATGTTTATGATTGTATATATGTTAATCTATGAATAAAAACATTTTAATAATACTTCTGTTGTTATTATGTTTTGTGTTTCTTAATCTTCCTATTAAAGGTGTCATCTGGACGCAGTGAGATGTTGTTAGATCGAGAGCGATGCGGAAGTATTGTGTATTATTTATTATATACATAGGAGCATATAGCACCAAAATTAGACTCCACAAACTAGACGGCGTGTTCTTGTTGAAAACAAAGGAACATATAGAAATAGACTCATCAAAGACATAAAGTTCTTATAAAATACATAAAGTTCTTATCAAATACATAGGAATATATAGCAGAAACATATGACTGCTAAACAAAATGTAAAGGATAAAAATCATCCAAAACAAAAAATTGACAAACAAACAAGATGACGGGTTCCTATTAATTATATAGGAATATATAGGAGAAAAAAATTGACTCCTCAAAACAAAATGGCGGATTCCTATTGAGTATATAGTAAACACTTTCGTCTAGGGTCACGCCCTCTACTACTAGAATAATTATCTGGTAGTCGAAATGTTATAACATCGCCATCAGCTGCCCTTTTGCCATCCTTAGAACCATCCGTATAAATACGCTCAGTTATAATATGTATTTTTAATTTCCATATACTTGGATTGAAAAACAATAGAATCTGCGCAGGCCTTTTTATCGGTCGCAAGATCATAAATGAATGATGGACTACTTAGAGTCCAAGGTTGAGCATCTGATATCTCTTGCTTCGCGATGTCGTCAAAATCAATATCGAGTTTTGCGACTTCTGGGCCGTTACGGATACCAAAAGGCGGTATTACCCGTTCCTTCTTAAAAAATAATTCCTTGTTTAAAGGGTTGAAAACAAATATATGAGTGGGATTTGAAGGGTTAGACTTAAGTCTTAAGAAATACTGCATAGCTAGTTTTTTACGACGTAAATTTAACGATGGTTCATTAGCTTCTACGTAGATACTTTTGACGGGCGAGGTTCGAAAAGCGCCCAAGGCTTGCCGTAAACCCTGATGGTGAATGTAATCAAGTGTTGCAATGTATGACTTTCGTGCTGAGCCATAAACAATACATGCGTAGTCTAATTTAGATCGTATTAATGACCCTTTACGGTCAGCATCCTAATCCATGTGGGATACAACGCGTAAAAGATTTCATGCTTTCTGACATTTATTTCTAAGATATTTAATATGAGGAACACAAGTCGGTTTTGGGTCAAACAATCAACCAAGGAATTTAAATTCAGGCACAACTTCAATACGAGTGCCATCTAGTGTTAACTCTGGATTTAGGTGGTGTTTACGAAATTGACAAAAGTGCATACATTTGGTCTTGCTTTTAATTGTATGCATATGTGTTGATCTGTAGCAAATACAGAACTAATCAATATATAGAAAACATTCAACTCCAGGGTTAACAGATTTGATAATGTTATTAATCTTCACACTACAAAGTGTAACAGAAAGAATGCATCCCTGGGGAACACCAATTTCCTGTTCATGTGGATCAGACAAAGCATCACCAACACGAACTTTGAACTGACGTTCATTTAAAAAAACAGAAATGAAATAAGCAAGGCGACCTCTTATGCCAAAATCATAGAGGTCATTCATAATACCATATTTCCAGGTAGTGTCATATACACTTTCTAAGTCAAAGAGACAACGTGCTCCCTTTTAATGATTGCTTCTCTGATAAAAGTTTCAAATCGGATCAAATGATCCACTGTGCTTCTATGTTTACGAAAACCAGACTGGAAAGTAGTAATAAGTTTTTTTTCTTTTCGAGAAACCAAACAAGTCTGTTGTTCACCATTCTTTCCATGGTGTTACATATACAGCTAGTTAAGGCTATAGGACGATAACTCCCAGGATTAATTGTATCTTTAACAGGCTTGGGAATTGGAATAACGATGGCCTCTTTCCAAGATCTCGGGAGATTCCCCGTTCGCCAAACCTGATTATAGACAATACTCAAAAAGAAATGCACTAATTCATGAAATAAAATACAGATTAAATTATGTTCAGATTTGATCTTCTTTCGATATATTTCAATACAAGCCGTGTTAGTTTCCATCGGTATAAAGGTATAGGCATTATAATCTGAAACTTCCTTTTCACTTATATTAATTAAAAGGAGTGTGCCTTGCAATGATGTGTGGTAGTATCTTTTTGCACTATTTAAGGAGATTGGAATTAGATGTGTGACCATCTGCGTCAGCATCATGATAATTGGCATTGGCATCTCCTTCTGCTCCTCATAAGGCGCCAGCATTCGTGTGCAAGGTCTTGTATCTGAAATGAAATTACAACCAATGGTTCTAAATTCGGCAAAATCCTACCTAAATGCTGCTTTTGTGTTTCATGTAGAATCGCAGCAAGGTAGCATGTATTACTATTAGTGTTGGGCTTTGATACTCGTAAATAAATGCCCTAATTCATGTATTAAAATACAGATTTGATCTTCTTTCGATATCTTTTAATACAAGCCGTGATGGTTTCTATCGGCATTATAATCTGAAACTTCCTTTCCACTCATATAAATTAAAAAGGTGATTAAAAGGAGTGTGCCTTGCAATGATGTGTGGTAGTACAACTTTTAACACTTGATATGTTAAATGTTCACACGTTACCTTAGCTACGGATCCTGAAATTCCAAAATAAACGTCGTTATCTTTAACAGTCACTAAACCGACTGCTCCCATATTTAGAGGCAATGCTCTCAACAATTTAGGTATAAACCCGATGTCATTGTCTTCTGTGGATATAATTATCCTGACGTCACTTATTAAAAACTTTCCAATCCCCGTTGTTCTTAAATATCTTTTTGCACTATTTAAGGAGATTGGAATTAGATGTGTGACCATCTGCGTCAGCATCATGATAATTGGCATTGGCATCTCCTTCTGCTCCTCATAAGGCACCAGCATTCGGTCTTGTATCTGAATTCAAATTCAAATATTTTATTTCAAATATTTAGGCCACCGGCCCATAATATAAACAATACATTTATATTTTTGTCCCCACAAAATACAATTATTTGTATTTACCCCTAAATGTTATATTACAAAATATATACCATAGATAGGAAAAGTGTAGTGAACAGATTAAACTGATGTTGAAGCTAACGGAAATTTGCAGCATATATTGGAGAGTTGATGCCAATTCCATTTATAGTGCATAAACATTTTTGTCTAGATGTTTTCAAAATTCAAGATTCAATGTATACATAACGATCAATGGATTTTAATGTAAACAATGTAAAGATCAGAAAAAATGAATGCTAAATGCTAAATTCAGTCTCTTTATTTCTCATCATCAATATTTTGTGCACTAATTTACATATATTGAATAAATTTGATCTGTCGCAAGAAGACATGAATCTAATGAATACGTCGGCTGTTTTAATTTTTATATCACCTATATAAATTTTCCTGAATTTCTCAAAGCGTTTGCAAAAGAGAAAAACATGAAATTCATCCTCAATTACAACGATTGCGAATTTTTCAAGACAATAAGTGCAAATCCTCTCTTCTTTCGGAGCATTATGATGTCTGCCTACTTCAATATTTAGTTTATGATCCGAGCACCGAAATTTTGCAAATGCTTTCCTAAGGTAAAAAGGTATATCAATAGTTAAATAACGTTCTACGTTTAAAAGTGATTTAAATTGCATATAGTACTGTGTTTTACTAGAGTTACTTAGAGCGTTATGCCAATCTTGTTGTAAAGAATCTTTAAGCCTTATTTTGAATTCTGAGATAAACATATTTATATTTCCAATATCCTGCGCAATCCAGATGTATCCGAAACCGTAGCTAAACAATAAATTCCTAACTTCTGTTGCGTATGTATGTCTGCTGTGATCATCTAAATTGTTTAACATAATATAGCATTGTTTTGGATATCTATGGGTTGGCATTTGTATTAGTTTGGACCAGTACTTTAGAAATCTAGTAAAATACTCAATACATAAAGGGTATCGGCCACATTCACCTAAGACCATTTGATTGCAGGTTCCTTTATTTACCCCTAAAAATTGTTTACAAGCTGCTATTTGTGTCTTTTCAAGAATACCTCTATATGTGTACCCCCATAGCTCCGCCCCGTAACACAAAATTGGTTTGACCATTGTATCAAATATTTTGAAATAGTCAATGTAATCCAAGGCTCCAAAACGAATGAAATGAAATTACAACCAATGGTTCTAAATTCGGCAAAATCCTGCCTAAATGCTGCTTATGTGTTTCATGTAGAATCGCAGCAAGGTAGCATGTATTGGTATTAGTGTTGGGCTTTAATACTCGTAAATAAATGCCCTAATTCATGTATTAAAATACAGATTTGGTCTTCTTTCGATATATTTTAATACAAGCCGTGATGGTTTCTATCGGCATTATAATCTGAAACTTCCTTTTCACTCATATAAATTAAAAAGGTGATTAAAAGGAGTGTGCCTTGCAATGATGTGTGGTAGTACAACTTTTAACACTTGATATGTTAAATGTTCACACGTTACCTTAGCTACGGATCCTGAAATTCCAAAATAAACGTCGTTATCTTTAACAGTCACTAAACCGACTGCTCCCATATTTAGAGGCAATGCTCTCAACAATTTAGGTATAAACCCAATGTCATTGTCTTCTGTGGATATAACTATCCTGACGTCACTTATTAAAAGACTGGTAGCGGTTATGGTATTTAATTTGGTCATCGAATCCCTTGGGAATACGATCCGACGCAACCACTTTACTTGAACTTTGGTTTTATTGGATCTCGGACAGTTTGTTTTGAGCTAAAAGTTGATGTTTTGGGGCTAGACTTCTTATTTTCAGTGACAACTTTAATTTGTTCAACAACTGTTTTAGCTTCAATAACTTTAATGGGTTCGGTTTGAACAGCTTCATCAGTCTGGGTGATAGCACCTCTCCTTTCCACGGGCTTAGAATAGTTGTTTTTGGTGACATTAGCATATGAAACGGTCAAATTAAATCGGGCTTCAACAATTTTCTTCGACTCAGGAAAAGAAAGACCTTCTATGCATTTGATGGTAACAATTTCCTCCTCCCGTTTCCACACAAGGCAGGAGTGGGAGGTAGAATAATGCTCACCACCACAGTTTGAACATTTAAGTGTATGTTTACGTTCATTCCCATCTGCATCATGTTCTGAACATAATGCAGTGCAACGACGGCAAACCTTTCTGCTGTAGTTTTTCGACATTTTGATTCATGGTGACCATACTTATAACAGTTGTAACATTGCAAAGGGTTAGGGATGTACATGTCAACAGGGACATTTAAGTATCCAACTTTAAGGGATCTTGGCAAAATAGCAGTGTTGAATGTTAATACTAAGGTGTTTGTTGGTCTCTTGATATTGTCCCTGTAGGAAGTCATCCTTCTGGGTTGGACGACCAGTTGGTTGGCCAGTTCAGAATGAATTTCCTCCTCAGAAACTCCTACACGATCTGGGCATCTTACAATTCCTTTAAATGTATTTAGAGTATTATGGGCGGAGCATTTGGCAGATATTGAAAAATGTGTTTAATTTTAAGAGGTTGGCGGCATGTGTTTTCTTCTAAACTTCAATAAGGAGAGTACCTGATTTCAATTTCTTAACAGACTTAGGTGAACCAGCAAAAGAAACAAGACATTTCTGGATGACGAAAGGTGAAAGGGAAGATATAGGCTGTTCAGGTAAATTTGATGCAATCAATAAGAAGCGGGAATGAAGGGTTTGAAGTGTTGCTCCTGAAAAATGTATTTCAGAATTTGTTGGACTGAGATCAAAACTGTACTCATTCTTCCTGACCTCCCGTTTAACCCAACGCAAGACCAAAGCAGTGTATTGTAGACTCGTGTAATAACAAAGAAGAAAAACGTGCAAGGGTGTTAGCAAAGACACAGTGGCAAAAGACATTCATTTCCACCATTGTATAAGTGTTTTGTTTGATGAAAATGTTGTGAGAGCTAAAATGGTGTCGATCCAAAGTCATTTCCATGAACTATATTGTGAACAATTAAACCAAATAGCTTTGACTTGTTTTGATGATAAACGTTATCTTGTAGAAAATGGTATAAAAAGTTAAGCTTATGGACACCATAAAATAACAGAATACATTATTTTGGATTATGAAATATATATATATATAAATATGTGAATGTAATAAAAAATAGATTATTATATTAGAAGATTTATTTAAAAAAAAAAAACATGAAACATCGAAATAAACTTGGTTATTTTTTTCCTTTGACGATTTTCTTTCGCTTCATGTTGTTTAAGCTCTTCTAAATTCTTTTTTTGTTTCGATGCATATAAATATACAAAAATCAGATATATAAAAACTGAAATATTTAACTATGTATTAAACGGATATAAATTAATTTATGCTTGTTTATTTTTCATTTTAGTGTATGAAATAGATCTTAACAGACCCGGCCGGGTAGCTCAATTGGTAGCGTATCTGACTCGTGATCTGGAGGTCACGGGTTCGATACCCGGTTGCGGCGACATTCTTTCGGGCGATGTTTTCCATTGCCTCTCACCTCTGATCTATGTGAGAAAGTAGTCAGTGGCTTCGAAAGAATGTTGTGTAAGTACTGGTGTGGGAAAGCCAGGAAAACATGGTTAGGTGCACTGACCGCCGTGATATGACCAAAGCTGTTGAAAGCGGCGTTAAACTCCAAACAAACAAACAAACAAAGATCTTAACAGGACTTTCACCATTCTGAAATGTCGTGTGGTGGAAGATGCATCCATCTCCCACAATTTCATAACCATCATGTCAATTTGAGTGTTTTGTTTATAACGAGCGACGGTGCTTCCCCTAACCGTCGATTTATCCGACTTCACGGAGATAATAATCAAGCTGTTGTCTATCGTGCAAAAAACCTTTTTGCACCCGTGAATCGTTTTATTTATTTCATATCTGACCCACCACATCTTTTGAAAACCACCAGGAATTGCTTCTCGAACTCATCCTCACACAAAATGACACGCCGTTTGTGGAAAGACGGACATGATTTGTCATGGCATCAAATTGTGGATCTATTCAAAGATCATTACAGTGGACTGTATCGCACTTGTCCAAAACTAACTTCAGCCCACATCAATTTATCTGCCTTTGGCACCATGAAAATTGAGTCTTGCAGCTCAGGTTTTGTCATCAACTGTTGCAAATGCTCTCAAAATGTTTTATGGAGAACGGGTGTCAGAAACGGTGACATTCATTAGACATATGGATAATTTTTTTGATTGTCTCAATGTTAGAAACTTTGGAGAAGCTCAGAGGAAAAGGAATGGCAATCTGAAGGCTTTTACTTCAGTTGATGACCCACGACTAGGTTATTTATTGAATGATTTTTTGGATTATTTTCAAAAATGGAAAGTATGTGTTGACAACAGTTTACAAAATCACAGAGAAGTGGCATGATGTTGAGCTATCAAACTGTGGAGGGACTGGAATTAACAGTACGTTCAGTCGTAGAATGTGTGAAATTTTGTTTAGAGGAAGGTATGCCTTTTGTATTGACAGAAAAATTTAATCAGGACCCCATAGAACAACATTTTGGTGTTCACAGATCTAGTCAGGGATGCAACACCAATCCAAACTTGAATGCTTTTAACAATGCTATGGTCAATATTCGAACTGTTGGCAGTCATGCTATCGCTCCATTCAGAGGAAACACTCGACGACGTTTGGCATTAAATGAAATAGATCACACATCTTTGCCAAAGAGGAAATGGTTCAGTAATTGAAATTGAGTTAGCGTAGTGTTTCTCCCTTTGCCACAATGTTTTCAAATATATTCAGTAATATAATAGTTGGCTGATTTGTTAAGAGGAAGCCAAATTATTTTCAGTGAGTAGTTTCTCAGGTAAAATTTCACAAAATGACAAATGTTTTCAAATATATTTAATCATGTCTAAATGTTTTCAAAGACATCTGTTGCAGATTGTTTGAATGTGGAGATCCGAGAAAGCATTAGTTAGACATTTGTCTTTTTTTATATATATAGATAACATTATAACGTCAAAGAGTATTTTTTAAATATATATTTATTTCTCGGATCAATCATAAAATCTGATTGAAATCATATCCGCAGAACAAAAATTTATCAAATGTTCTATAATATTTATAAATAATTGAAAACAGTCATAAAAGGGTTTCCTATCTCAAGATCGTGAAGACATTATAGTTTAATTTGATAGCAGCAACCCTTTCCCACATAATGCAAATATGCAGAAAACAACTTTTAAATATTTAGTTACAAATGAAAGAACTATTAATGAATAATGTGGCAAAAAAAACAATCTTTTTGCTAGAATTATTACAAAATCTGTCCGATGGATAAGGGTTAAAGAAACCTTGGTGGGGAAGAAGGCTTAAACATGTCCATACATGTACTTGAAGCAAAAGATTGTTGAAAGGGTAGCCACCTGTTTATTGAAAATATTTGTTTTTGTTTATTAAATGAAGAGAAAGGAAGAGGACCAAAAAAAACCTTTATATTCAATGTCACAGACAGAATTCAAGTATGTGTATGTGCATACTGATCTTTTTATACATATATATTCTGGGTATCAACAACGTTACCACATACATTAAAAATTTTGTGTATAGTTGAAAACATCATGACAATAGGATAAATTGCTAATAATGAGCAATTTAACTTTTTGCTACTATATTTTCAAATGTCACTGAATGATGCATCAGATTTATTAATCCTTTCCCACATGCAGGCACATTTTGAGGATCTGCAAATGGGAAATGGTTAATGCATCTGTGTACAGTGAAGATTAAGACTAATAAGATCATATGATCTGATTAGTCTTTTCCTTCAGTACTTTTCTAAGAGACTTTGATGATTCTGTTGCAAGCTTTTCCAAGATCTTGTTTTTGCTTTTTCTAGCTGCAGAACTGCCCCTAACTGTAAGAAACAATGTTACACACTGCTCAATAATGTACATTGAAAGACTTCCACTTGTAACCTTTTCTGCATACAATTTAACCATATGATCATCCATTAGTATCTCCTTAAGGTTGACAATGTTGTATGTTGTTGAAGTAATTTTGTGCTCATCAATATTGTTTTTAATGCAGTTTTCACACTCTCGAATGAACAAGAAAAAGTTGTCACTTGGTACTTTTAGTCCCCCTCTGTTAACCTTTTCAGTCCGTTTGGCATACTTGGTAATAAATGGTTTTTTCGAGCCCGATTCATTCTGTAGCATGGCTTCCAATGCGGTCATTGCATTCTCTTCCTTGTGTGAAATACTCTTTGTCTTCAACTTCTTTGTCATAGAGTTAATGATGTACCCACTAATGTAAACAAGCAAATTCAGAGAATTATGGTCCCCCGCTTTGGGGGTCTTATTGGTTGGGTTGCAACGCTTCCTGGCATATTGTAACTGTCTTTTCTGTCTAGAGAAGGCTTTATTGTTTATAGTAATATGTCAGTACGATATGCGCATCTACACTTGGTGGTGATCCTTCCTATAAAGTTTCATCAAATTCCAAAAAGCGGTTGCAGAGAAATAGCCCGGAAAAATGAATTTAGTCATACATAGCCGGATGGTGGGGTAAAGGGCCATAACTCCGTGAAAAATCATCCAACCGGAACGCAAACACGATATGCGCATCTACACTTGGTGGTGATCCTTCCTATGAAGTTTCATAAAATTCCAAAAAGCGGTTGCAGGGAAATAGCCCGGAAATGAATTTAGTCATACATAGCCTGATGGTGGAGTAAAGGGCCATAACTCCGTGAAAAATAATCCAACCGGAACGCAAACACGATATGCGCATCTACACTTGGTGGTGATCCTTCCTATAAAGTTTCATCAAATTCCAAAAAGCGGTTGCAGAGAAATAGCCCGGAAAAATGAATTTAGTCATACATAGCCGGATGGTGGGGTAAAGGGCCATAACTCCGTGAAAAATCATCCAACCGGAACGCAAACACGATATGCGCATCTACACTTGGTGGTGATCCTTCCTATGAAGTTTCATAAAATTCCAAAAAGCGGTTGCAGAGAAATAGCCCGGAAATGAATTTAGTCATACATAGCCTGATGGTGGTGTAAAGGGCCATAACTCCGTGCAAAATAATCCAACCGGAACGCAAACACGATATGCGCATCTACACTTGGTGGTGATCCTTCCTATGAAGTTTCATAAAATTCCAAATAGCGGTTGCAGAGAAATAGCCCGGAAATGAATTTAGTCATACATAGGGGTAAAGGGCCATAACTCGTCAGGGTCAAGGTCACAAGGTCAAAAAAATTGGTATTGATGGAAAGGGGTTGTCACAAGGAATACACATGTGAAATATGAAAGCAGTACCTATTACGGTTCAGAAGTTATGACCAAGGTTAAAGTTTTTGTGAAAGCGTGACTGACGGACTGACGGACGGACTGACGGACTGACTGACGAATGAGAAATAATAGTCCCCAGCTTTCCCTAAAAGCGGGGGACAAAAAGTACACTTTGGTCGTTTTCTGACACAGGGGATTGGGTTATGGCTCCAGCGGTTTCAAACATTGAAAGTCTTTGTCTGATCAGATCTGTTATTAACTGACGATTAAAAACGCCCACAAATTGTCTAAATGGTTGATTAGCTGCACAGTCTTCTTCTGACAAGATGTTGGTAAATTGTAATATAAAGTCTTCATCACTGGTTTTGTCATAGAAGGATTCGAACAAAGCCTCTTTCGTATTCATGTCGTGTTCTGCAGCAACTTTAAAAATGTTGAAGTAAAGCGGTTGAAGCAATGCCTTGATTTTGCGTTGTTTTTCTGGACTCTGTAGTATTGAATCTGCTAGCAGTAAGATTCCTTTGCCGTTGACTGATGATTTCAAATTTCTAAACTTATTTTCTGCTGCATTTACTAAAGATGTTTGGCAAGTTTCTTCGAATAATTTGTTAAATGTTTCTGTCTCTAATTTAAAAGGTTGCTCCCTTTCTGGTTGATTAGGGTTGATGCCATCTTTTCTGAACTTGGAAGCTGCAAGTTTAAACAATAAACATGATTGTTTGTTTTTAAGGCTAATATAAACAAGAAAACGTTATCATTGGAAAATATTGTGGCAAAGGTAGAAATACCTTATCAGCAATGTCTCCAATTGTCACAATGTATTCATTGTTTGTCTGCTGCAGGAAGCGTCTGAAAGGGTTAACTAAAATAAATCCTGATATTTTGTCACAATGTTTTCAACTTCATTCAATAATTATTTCTCTTTCATTCATAGAGAAATTAAGTACTTTTGACTAGGTGTTTTCAAGATCGGCTGCTGCAGATTTGTTTTATATTGGAACAGTTAATTGGGTATCAATTTCTGTAGTAAGAGTGATGAACTTTGTCATAGTAAGATTCTGCATGCTGTGTTTCTCTCATACACTTTATAACATCAAATCTGCAGCATACAACTTTAAAATTGTCTGAATCATTCAAATTGCCTGTCTTCTGTTACCCAATTGTTTGGAAAGATTGTTGTGTGGAGTACTGGTGTGAGAAAACCAGGAAATGCATGAGTAGGTGAACTGGCTGCGTGATATAACTGAGAAATTGTTAAAAACGGCGTTAAACGCCAATCAATCTGTCACCCAAGTATGCACTCTCTCATTCAATCATTCACAACTGGCTTACATACAAAATCATTCAAAAGTACCATTGGTAATTTTTGTCTTAAACCCTTTCATTTCATCATACAACAAATCTGCTGAAAAAGACTTTATTTTTGTTGTAATTGTAGGTATTATTATTGATAACATTGTGGCAAAAGGAGAAATTGTTTTGACCAATTTCTCCTTCTGCTACAACGTTTTCAAAAGTAGTCCACAGAAGACGCCTGTATGTGAAGATGGTTAAATGATTGATGTTAAACTCTAACTCGATGGATCCCCCTGCCGGTGGGGGTTAGAATACGCCGGCTGTCCGTCCTACAAGGGGTAGAAGTCCCCTAATGGACCCGCCTGTTTGCCGTGGGTGGATACTCGTAAGCAGGAAACGAGGATCCTGGCAGTTGAGGGAAGCGCAGGGATCTCCGGCTTTCCAACACACTGCTTTGGCCTCTGCTTCGGTGTAAACGGGAGCCTAGATGAGCCCGATCTAGTGCAAACGGCTGGTCATATATTAGATTTAGGCACACTTTTTATTTTCTTACAAATACATGTATGTTAACTGTAATGGTGTTAAAATGTCATAAATATCTGTGCATGTATCTACGTATAAGTTTGTTTGTTTTTTCACTTGAAAATATTCCATCCGATCGTTTCTTTCATTTTATATACACCAACTTTATATTATATGTGTTATATTTAATTTGCATAAAGTTTACAGTTTATTGTGCCTCGTCTTTTATAGGCTAATGGGCTAATTGGGTGGCGCGGATGTTTTGGTCGGGGGCACTGACTTGCATGGCGGATCCCTGATATGGGGGACACATCCATGTTCTTCCTTGTCGCGCTAACTTATTCGCGGTATCTAGTTATACCATCTGTGGACCCCTGACACGAGGAGCTGGATTTCCGCTCCATGTATCGTGTTCCCTTGTTGGACTCCGTGGCGGGTGGGGGCCGCGGTTGACGAAAAATAAAAACTTGGATATGGATCCTCAAACCAAAAAACGCACACGTACTGAAATGGACTCGGACTCCGATATCGACAAACCAAATGGCAACACTTCAAACCCTTCATTCCCCCGATTCTTATTGATTGAATCAAATTTGCCTGAACAAGCTATAACTTCCCTTTCACCTTTCGTCATTCAGAAATGCCTTCTTTCTCTTGCTGGTTTACCTAAGTCTGTTAAAAAATTGAAATCAGGTGCTCTCCTCATTGAAGTTGAGAAGAAAGCACATGCAGACAACCTCTTAAAATTAAAAACCTTTTTCAATATCTCTGCCAAATGCTCTGCCCATAATACTCTTAATACGTCAAAAGGAATTATAAGATGCCCAGATCTTGCAGGAGTTTCTGAGGAGGAAATTGCTTCTGAACTGGCCGGCCAACTGGTCGTCCATGTCAGAAGGATGACTTCCTACAGGGACAGTATCAAGAGACCAACAAACACCTTGGTGCTAACATTCAATACAGCTATTTTGCCAAGATCCCTTAAAGTTGGATACTTGAATGTCCCTGTTGACATGTACATCCCTAACCCATTGCAATGTTACACCTGTTATAAGTATGGCCATCATGAATCAAAATGCCGAAAAACTACAGAAGAAAAGGTTTGCCGTCGTTGCACTGCGTTATGTTCAGAACATGATGCAGATGTGAATGAATGTAAAAATGCACTTCAATGTTCAAACTGTGGTGGTGAGCATTATTCTACCTCCCGCTCCTGCCTTGTGTGGAAACGGGAGAAGGAGATTGTTACCGTCAAGTGTAAAGAAGGTCTTTCTTTTCCTGAGGCGAAGAAAATTGTTGAAACCCGATTCAATTTGACTGTTTCATATGCTAATGTCACCAAAAACAACTCAGGACCAACTACTATCAGGCCTGTTGTCAATACACCGCCACCCTCACAAGAATGTACTACATGCCATCGCCTTTTGAAGATTCTATCTCAAAAGTTTCCTGACATCAGTTTACAGTTAAAAGCAATTATGTCAAATGAACAGCCCTCTACTTCTATCCTTTCTTCATTACCATCAATGAACAAAGACACCTGTAGCAATACTGCATCTTCTTCGAAAGAAAATGAGTCTTCTTCTAAACAAATTGAGTCTTCTTCTAAAGAAATTAGGTCACCTTCTCCTGGAGAGGTTGAGTCTTCTCCTAGAGAAATTAAATTATCTTCTTCTGGAGAGATTGAGTCTTCTCCTGGAGGGATTGGGTCCTCTTCCAGGGAAGTTGATTCTTCAAAAGGAAAGGAATCTTCTAAAGTTGTAAAAAATAATTCAAACCATACAAGTAAATCACCTGATACGAAAAAATCTTCAATTATTTCACTTAAACCAAACCAACAAAACAAACCAAAGTTAAAATTACACTCAAAGCCCGATTCTGAAGGCTTCGAGAAACAAAAAACTAAAAAAAATAAGGTCCAATTAGATAGAGCTAGTGACTCTAAACCTAAAATTACAAATCGTTATCAGACATTGGATGACATGGAGACACAGGAAACTGAGCCTCCTAGTCCATGGTCGGGTACAACAGATGAATGGAATCAAAACATTGATTCCTGGCATAATGCGATACCTGAAATCAAAATTTGTGAACCTGTATCGAAATGAATTCCATAATCCAGTGGAACTGTCGTGGATTTAAAGCCAATTTTGAAGAATTGTCTCAACTAGTTAATGAAAAGAAACCAGTAGCTTTATGCTTACAAGAAACATTTTTAAAAGATAATGATAGTCTTTCTCTTAAATATCATTCATGTTATCATAAAACTTCCGACGCAAGTGCTCGAGCTTGTGGTGGGGTAGCAATATATGTTAACAACTCTGTTCCCCATAGCTTAGTCTCACTTACTACAACTCTGCAGGCAACTGCGGTAAGAATTTCATTGAGCAAAACAATTACCCTATGTTCTTTGTATCTTCCGCCAAGTCAGCCTCTTGATACAGACAAGCTGGTTGAGCTTGTCAGTCAGCTTCCGACACCTTTTATGATAGTTGGTGACTTCAATTCACACAATAAGTTGTGGGGATGTAGTGACACCAATAACAAAGGCCAAACATTAGAAGATTTTATTTTTAAACATGACCTTTGTATTTTGAATAATAAATCTCACACCTATCTGCATCCTGCTACTGGTTCTTACTCATCTCTTGATCTTTCTATTTGTAGTCCTGATATATTTGTTGACTTTAAGTGGAAGGTGGAAGACGACCTTCATGGAAGTGATCATTTCCCTATAATTATCACTGAAACCGGGCCATCTGTCCAGGGGCGACCGAGACGATGGAGGCTCCACAAAGCGAACTGGAATTTATTCCAGATGCGATGTGAACGTTCCATTAATCCGGATGCTTTCTTGGAATGTGATGACCCTACACAACTATTTACATCTTTAATGTATCAGGCTGCTAAAGAGGCAATTCCCCAAACTTCGACAAATCCAAAGCACCCTCGCAAACCTTGGTTTGATGAGGATTGCAAAAAGGCTATAGGAACACGCAAATCGGCTTTAAGGCAGTTTAACCTGAGGCCAACCCATCAAAATCATGTATACTTTAAAATAGCTAGAGCAAAAGCTCGTAAAACTATTAAGCACAGTAAACGTGCGTCTTGGAGACAGTATGTATCTAGATTAAATTCTAGATCGTCTGTCAAAAAGACATGGGACATGATAAGGAAAATAAAAGGAAAGAGCAGTTCGCTTAGTGTGAGTCATCTGAACACCTCGGACGGTGTTGCTACTTCAAAGAAGGATATTGCCGATACGTTGGCAGATTCCTTTGCACAAAAGTCGTCCTCTTCAAACTATTCTCCAAAGTTTCAAAAATTTCAACAGCAGAGGGAGAAACGGAAAATTAACTCTAAATCGAAAAATGAAGAGGCCTATAATAAAGCTTTTACGTTAAAAGAATTAAAATCGGCTCTAAAGAAGTGCCATGATACCGCTGCGGGTTCAGATGATATACACTATCAACTGATTAAGCATTTACCTTTCCGATCCCTTTCTTGTTTACTTGACGTCTATAATCAGGTTTGGCGAACGGGAAATCTCCCGAGATCTTGGAAAGAGGCCATCGTTATTCCAATTCCCAAGCCTGGTAAAGATACAACTAATCCTGGGAATTATCGTCCTATAGCCTTAACTAGCTGTATATGTAAAACCATGGAAAGAATGGTGAACGACAGACTTGTTTGGTTTCTCGAAAAGAACAAACTTATTACTACTTTTCAGTCTGGTTTTCGTAAACATAGAAGCACAATGGATCATTTGATTCGTTTTGAAACTTTTATCAGAGAAGCATTCATTAAAAAGGAACACGTTGTCTCCGTCTTCTTTGACTTAGAAAGTGCATATGACACTACCTGGAAATATGGTATTATGAATGACCTCTATGATTATGGAATAAGAGGTCGCCTTGCTTTTTTCATTTCTGCTTTTTTAAATGAACGTCAGTTTAAAGTTCGTGTTGGTGATACTTTGTCTGATCCACATGAACAGGAAATGGGTGTTCCCCAGGGATGCATTCTTTCTGTAACACTTTTTAGTGTAAAGATTAATAACATTATCAAATCTGTTAACCCTGGAGTTGAATGTTTTCTATATGTTGATGATTTCTGTATTTGCTACAGATCAAAACATATGCATACAATTGAAAGACAACTGCAACAAGTTTTGAATAATTTGCAAAAATGGTCAAACGAAAATGGCTTTAAATTCTCTAAAAGCAAGACCAAATGTATGCACTTTTGTCAACTTCGTAAACACCACCTAGATCCTGATTTAACACTAGATGGCACTCGTATTGACGTTGTGTCTGAATTTAAATTCCTTGGTCTATTATTCGATCCGAAACTGACTTTTGTTCTTCATATTAAATATCTAGAAATAAATGCCAGAAAGCATTAAATCTTTTACGCGTTGTATCCCACATGGATTGGGGTGCTGACCGTAAAGTCCTCTTGAGACTTTACAGGTCATTAATACGATCTAAATTAGACTACGCATGTATTGTTTATGGCTCGGCACGAAAATCATACATTGCAACACTTGATTCCATTCACCATCAGGGTTTACGGCTAGCCCTGGGCGCTTTTCGAACTTCGCCCGTCAAAAGTCTCTATGTAGAAGCCAATGAACCACCCTTATATTTACGTCGACAAAAACTAGCTATGCAGTATCTTTTAAAACTCAAGTCTAACCCTTCAAATCCCACTCATAGAGTTGTTTTTAAACCTTTATACAAGGAATTATTTTTAAAGAAGGAACGGGTAATACCGCCTTTTGGTATCCGTTACGGTCCCGAAGTCGCTAAGCTTGATGTTGATCTTGAGGACATCGCGAGGCAGGAGATTTCAGATTCTCCACCTTGGACTCGAAATAGTCCATCATTCATTTATGATCTTGCGACTGATAAAAAGGCCTGCACAGATCCTATTGTTTTTAAGTCCAAGTATATGGAAATTAAAAATACATATTATAACTTTGAGCATATTTATACAGATGGTTCTAAGGACGGAAAAAAGGCTGCTGCCGCTGCAGTTCATGATGGCGATGTGATAACATTTCGGTTGCCAAATAATGCTTCTATATTTTCTGCCGAGTTAAAGGCAATTCATTTGGCTTTGGACCATATTGAATCCGACGGTTATTGGCGATATATTATTTTTACTGACTCATTGTCTGCTATGCAGGCACTTCAGAATGACAAAATAGATAACCCTATTATTGTTGACCTCCTTTCTAAGTTATCGCGTATTTGTGCAACAGCACATGTAGTATTTTGCTGGATCCCCAGTCATATGGGCATTCACGGTAATGAACATGCTGACTTGGCAGCAAAGTCTGCTCTTTTACAAGATATTTTACCTTTTAAAATACCTTATACCGATTTTAAACCTTTAATAAATGTTTTACTTCACGATAAGTGGCAAAGTGATTGGAATGAGCAAGTAAATAATAAACTGCACTCAATCAAGTCAGTACTTGGTGAGTGCCTGTCAGCTTTTAGATCCTGTCGCCGAGAAGAAATTGTCCTTGCTCGTTTACGCATTGGGCACACATGGTTAACTCATGCGTACTTACTGAAGGGTGAGGAAGCACCTCAGTGTATTCCATGTTTTACACAACTTTCAGTACAGCACATTCTTCTGGAATGTGCTGATTTCGCTCCAATACGTGATAGATTTTTCAAGGCTCAAAGTATGCGTCAGCTCTTTGAGTCTGTCAAACCTGAACTTGTATTTGATTTCCTTAGGGAAATTAATATTTTTAATAAGATATGATTATTTCTTAAATCGTGCTTTTGCACATGTATTACTTTTACAGATCCTGTTCCGCATTTTCTCAGATATTGTTTATCTTTATGTTAAGTATTTCATAGCAGTGTTTGGCTTGTTTGCCTAAATTCTGTTTTACATTGTTTTACATGTCGTTTTATATTAATGTTAAATATCGCGTACATCATGTTTAATTGTTTTGTCTAATAAACTGGTTAGTTATATTTCAATAATTTCATAATTTACAGTAAGTAAATCATTAAGCGCCCAAAATGACCTTAGTTGTCGACGGGCCTTAAAACACCATTCATTCATTATAACTCGATGGACATCCTGATAGATATGTTCATTTCTGTTGACATTGTATGTTTTGTATATATGTATATATGTTTATATGCATGCCTTTACTTCTCTTAGCTGTCAAAGGGGAATGTCCTTGTCAAATTACGAAGGACATTCCCACTGGCATTCAATCTAAATTGAATATTTGTTTAATTATTTATCATTTGAAAGTGACTTATGCCCATGTGGGTGGTGTTTTTTAATACTTTGTGTACAACTTGTATGTACATGCATATATATATATACACACATGCAACTAAACTGACGATTTACTAACTTACTTCCGAAAATAATGTTTGTTTGCAAGCAAATCGGGCTGTTTATACAGTGTTTGAAGGATCGTTATAATGAATATTATGCCAATTTAAGGTGTTCATATGCAATATGCATAGCACTTTTATTCATACCCCTCTGTTGTTGGTATGTAATTAAATGTGTCACATTTAAATCGAATTATTATTAAATTCCCCACCTATAAACAGATTGCAAAAGTTAAATCAGAATTCCTTGCAACAGAAACATATATCATGGCGCATCAATACAGTTTAACGTCGCTCTCAAATACATTTCAATTATATAATGGCGACCGATAACGGGATTTTCCTGCTTGGTCGCTCAACAGCGATCTCCGAAGATACTTGCTGTTTTCACAAAGTCGCCAAATAATAATAGCCCATATTTGTGACTTTATTGTTAATCTCTCGGAAATAATGAATGATCAAGTCGGGGATTAAACTATGAAGATATTACAGTACCTTTTACTTTCTGTACTCCATGTTTAGTTCTCATGTGTCCTCTTATTCCTGATATTGACGAATAACCTTTTGTACACTCAACACAAAAATAGATAGCTTTTTTGGATGGAGCATTAACTTTCACATCAACATTCACAGTTTGATCGTCAACATTATCATCAGAGTTCTCTACTTCACTACAAGTATATTCCCCTAAAAGAGCATCCAGATTTATATCGTCATTCCACGAAAGGAAATCACTTTTGCTGTACGACATTTTGTTCACATGAATAGCAAATTCTAGCTAGCAAATAAATGATGGTCAACAGAAATGCATCTTATGAAAGATAAGAATATAATTCACGAGCCGTCTCGTGAGTGACGTCACGAGTGACGACGTCACGAGTTGCTCCTTAAAACACTTACCTTTTTTCAGAACGTACCTTGCAATCGCGCATACATGCAGAAACAAGATCACGGTTATTTATTTAATAAGCAATATCGATTTTTTTCTCGTTACGCGTGTACGTAAACCTCGATAAGCGGTAGATAAACCTCGTACAGGTAAGGCGGAATATCGATCGATACCAACGACAAGCATAATATATAGCGCTATATAGATTATTGCACTAGTTTCATTTCCCCGTATAGTGGTCCCAGCCTATGCCAAAGAAGATTTAAATTCCAACCAGAACTTTGGTTGCTGCGGCATCAGAAAAGGGGAAAATTGCCAAAACTTTAAAAATCTTCTTGTCCAAAAAAATTATTTTGCACAAATGTTCCTTGGGTGACCCTCTTCCAAGACTGTTCAAATATTTATGATCCGTTGAAAAACATGGCCGCCAGGGGCAGGGCTTGTTTACATAGACTCCTATAGGGAAAAAGCTTTAAAACTCTTCTTGTCTAAAAGTAGATGGCCCAGGTCTTTGATATTTGGTATGTAGCTTCATTTAGTGGACCTCTACCAAGATTGTTCAAATTATAGCCCTGGGGTCAAAAATGACCCCTCCAAGGGGGTCATTTGTTTTACATAAACTCGTATAGGGTAACAACTTTAAAAATCTTCTTGTCTAAAAGTAGAAGGCCAAGGCCTTTGATATTTGGTATGTAGCTTCATCTAGTGGACCTGTACCAAGATAGTTCAAATTATAATCAGAGCAAAAAACGCTTTTCGATGCATATGGTCAGGGAAAGACTGTATCGGTGTTTTGCCGACAGGTTTTGGAAACTCGCTTCCGTATCGTCTGCTGCTCTAAAACCAGATCTTTTATCATTTTCTCCCCATTTGCAGCCATGATGCGGTCGTCATAAGAACAATACACGCGTGTAAATCACTATACAAAATTGGGATCCTATGCTAAAAATAGATTTTTATTTTGTAAATGTAGACTTTTACTTTCACTTTCAAAAACATGAAAGCAAGGTTCTGATTGGCTGGTGGAAAGGACATCTGAACGTGACCCTCTATCGGTTGTCCTCAGATCCTATGCGAAGCTTTAATAGGAGATGATTTTATTATTTTAATGAGATTGCCAGCCCCGCCCCCTGGCAGCCTTGACAACATGGCTTTGTGGAATCTGATAGAGACACCCAAGAAACATTTGTACTAAACTATTTGGAAAGTATAAGGTTTTACTATATAGCCATATAAAGCAAAACAGCCTGTCTGCTAATAGTCATTGTTTTGAAAATCTGCCTGACACTTTCGGAGGAAAATTTTTTTCCGCTATAACCATATACGGCAAAATAGCCCTCCCTGGCGTCCATATTTTTCATTCAATCAACACAGCTTGAAGGAATCTGATCGAGAGTCACCCTAGGAACATTTCAAAAAAAATATTTGAAAATAGGCCAAATAATCCTTTCCTCTGGCGGCCATGTTTTTAGACCCATCAACATGGCTTGAAGAAATCTTGATAGAGGGTCGCCCTAGGAACATTTTTACAAAATTGGTTGAAAGTCAGCCTGACACTTTTGGAGCCAGGACAGGAGAAGATTTTTTAAAGTTTTACTATAGCCATATAGCCATGGCGGCCATGTTTTTCAACCAATTAACATGGCTGGAAGTAATCTGATAGAGGATCACCCCAGGAACATTTCCACAAAATTATTTGAAAAGAGTTACTTCAGGAAATTATAGCAAAATCAAAAGTTTACAGTAGTCAACAATTCTTATACTCAAAAATACACTATAATGAATCCTGGATATGCAAGATGGTTAAAGCTTTGAAAGCTAAAAGAAACATTAAATCATGTAATTTATAACAGTATTTGCATACATTAATAATAAGTGACATTAACTTAAAATAAAACTCACATACCTTCAAAATGTAGATCATTTGCCAATGCAACTTTTCTTTCTCTGTCATCAAATGGTATTCTTTTTCCTACAGGAGGCACCTGACAGTTACCTGTATTATATATGCAACATTTTGATTATATCCTCTCATTGTCTCGCCCACAATAGTGGAGTGAGACATAGCAGAACTTAGCATCAGTTAGGTAACCTTGGGTAACATTGACTTAAGACTAGGTCAAATGTTAGAATAACCTTGTGAACACTAAACGTCAATATTTTTTCATCCAATCTTCATGAAAATTAATCAGAACATTTGCCTCCATCAAATCTGAAAAAAAAAAAACTGGATCATGGGGGTCATAAACTAGGTCAATAGGTCAAATTTTAGAATAACTTTCTGTACACTCTCAGAACTTCCATCAAATCCGCGAAGACGAGACACCCACAGCCCGATGTCTTGTTTTGAATATGTTACCACAGTGTCTATATATATAGATATCATGGTGTATTTAACTTTTATTGGACAATCAAAGACAACGTTAGTGCGAATCTGAGGCCATGTTATTCGACCAATCAACATGGATTACTGGCCCTCTTGAAAGTCAAAAATATTTGCCTGTCCAGTGGTCAGGCAGATGGTTAAAAGTTGCCTGACCAAACAAGTTTTTACTGAGCCGAAAAAAACACAGGACTTTTTTATATTCTTTTTACTGCAGTATTTGCAGTGTTCCGACTCACATTTCTTTATAAGGAAAAACTTTCCCCTTAGGTTGAAAATCGGGGGGGGGGGGGGGGGGGGGGGGGGGGGGGGGGGGATGACCATTTGATGGCAGATTTTTCATAATAAAATAGGATAAACTATATAGAAGCACATGTTTGAGACTATTAACTTTGTTTCAACTAATTTCAATCATAACAGAAGTAACAAAGTCTTATTCATAATTGTCTACATTTTTGAATTGATGTTAAGCCATAGAGTATGACGGTGACCTCATCAATATTCATTCCTTGTTGCCTCATTTTTAATAAGTTGTTGTCTGATTAAATAAGGCTTACATACTAGCTAAATGATTTTATCAAGTAAGTTTATTTCTAAATTTTCATTCAACATTATCTAGCGGATGTTAACATCATAGACAGCTATTGAATAAATTAAATAAATTAAAGTTATCATTGAATTGAGTCTCAAAAAAATGCACCAAATCAGCGAAAAATTTGAATCGCCTTTTTCTTTTCTTTCAACACGTGGTAGGAATTCGCTGTGGTCGAGTGGTTAGCGTCGGGGATTTCGAAACCGGGTGTCCCGGGTTCGATCCCCAGTCGCGGCAATTCGGTCATGGTGGAGTGCCCTTGGGCAAGGCACATTTTCTAGCCTAGTACTGGTTTGTTCACCCAGGGAACATGAATAATAAAATTTAAATGCGCGCTAAATGACCTTAGCTGTCGATGCGCCATAAAACAATATACATTCATTCATTCATTCAACACGTGGTAAAATTGTGAAAAGACAAAATAGGTAGAAAAAAATAAACGAAATATCGCCAACTCCCTATACTTTTTGTATGAATAAGATATATAATTATTTCGTTAAATATTTGATTATGTTAGTATCATATTCAGAAACTGAATGACTAAACAGTTAGTTTTTGGGCAGCGGAATTTCCTCGCGTGCGATCTCGCTTACAGCCTTAAATACATGCATGAAAGTGAATTTGTTTACGTAATACCCAACATTTCACATGAGAGGGAACACTATTTAAGGTTGTTTGTATTTCGAAATTTAATTGGATGATTATTTCGTCCATCGTCTGTCCACAATTTCAGTAGCTAGATATCCACGAGAGCTCAGTTCCTTTCGAAAATCAGCCAGATTCATTCATGCATGACGGGATTAAGGCCATTTTAAATTGGAAAAATTGCTATAAGTGACCTTGTGAACGAGTTAAAGTCATCATTTATTATCCGATGTTTACCAAAATTATACAGTAGCTAGTAGGGATGTCACAATATACAGGTATATTGCGATATGCTATTAAATTGTATTCTGTCAAATTTGAATACCGCATTATCAAGTCTAAGTGACGTTGATCACATTTTGATCAGGGTCATTAAAAGGCTTGATGCACGTTGTTTAACACTTCCCATTTAAATTTATGCTGAAATAGTGATGATCAATGTGAGTTTTCAATAACTTGAACTTAATATTAACACATTTTATTGGATGTTTTACCTTAACCCTTTCTCTCATACGACAATTCTGCAGGAGACGACTTTGAACATATTTTGTCAAAAATAGTAAATTCTCTATAATTGAATGGATAACCTATGACTAAAAGTGGAAAACATTGCGGCAATAGTTTGTTTTGAGCAATTTCTTCTTTTGTCACTATGTTTTCAAAAAGACGTCTGCTGCAGAGGCGTCAGAAAGCGTCTATATAAGGGAAAGGGTTAAGGAATAAGAATATCATAAAATACCTTTATCAACCGTATTCAACATCTGCCCCATCACACAGACTGCCCGTATACCTTGGGGACACTGGTAATTCTCCTTATTGATGGCAAGATCATGGCCCATGTGATCAAGAAATACCTTCTGCTCTTTTTCATACATATCCAGGCTTGCAAAGACTGTTGAAAGTCGATGCCGCATCTTTGTTGCGTTGACTGGTATATGAACATTTGCCAGCTGACAAACTTCAGCCACTGCATGCGAGCCTGAACAATGAGACATTCCGTTTTTCGTAGCAAACAGGAATATATTTCCAGTTCTTATACCAAAATGAAATCGGTCTTCAATTAATTTATTAATTGAATCCATGAGATCAGTGGGTACAAGAACTGGAACATATTTCCTCCCCTTTCCTTTTAGGTAGGCAAGTTTAAATTTTCCTATTAAGTACTGTTCAGCTGGATCAATAACTTGCTCAATTGCCTCATCTGGCAACCAAACGCCCTTCTCCGCATCTTCCCATTCAGTGAGAAGCATGCGTGCTGCTTCTTCACCACGACGAGCATTGTACAGTGTAAGGCGAGCCACTACTAAACTTCTCAAAACAGCATATTGAGCGATTTCATAATTTTCTAAAATATATTTGATTTTGTTTTCAATAAACAGTTTGAATTGTTGGATATCCTGTTATTTGGGTAAGTTTTCAGGCTTTCTTGCCTTTTGAAGAGAATTTTTTACGCATGATTGCCTTGCAGAGGGATATAGTTCACAGGATTTGTGTTTGTAGGCCGTCTTGAAATGTTTTAGTTCTGTTCTTTTTTCATCTTGTATGGTCTCGCTGTAATGCCCCATCAGGGTTTTTAAAGCTCGTAAAATTACTGCGTTCAGAAATAGTTTTTGTCCATGCTTTTCCGCCCATTGGTTATCTTTGGAAACTAATTGATCTATAGACTGTTCAAGATCTGGAAGGTATTGGCGTTGAAACATATCTTCAACTGTCCTACTTTCTCCACTTACAGATTTAAATGTGATATATAATTTGCTTATTTCTCTCATTTCGGCCATAATAACTTTCCTTACCTCGTCCTGCTTGCCCTCCTCGTGCCTTCTTAGACTTAAATGTCTGTAGCCAATCATTTTTATTTTTTGATTCGTTCGGCACATATCACCGACAGCCCCGTCCCTAAATCTATTTAATATATCCTTAAACTGTATGTCCTGATCTAGTTTGTCCACGCAAATTTTCTGTAGTAATTGTGGCTTTAAAGCCACTGGATAGTCGTTTACACACTTGTGTTTGCTGAAATACTTATTTGACAGGAAACCCTTACAATTTACACAATATCTAAGTTGGTCCTCGAATTTTGGCGTTCTTTCTCTCATCTCCGGGTTTTTCCCTTCAGCCATCTCGACTGTATTGTATTCGTAAATACCTTCACGTCTTTTTTTGTCAAAAAATTTGTTTTGAATATGAATGGCCTGTTTCAAAATCTCCTGTACCTCCTCACATTTGTGTTTTCTAGTTGTGTCGTTTTACTTTGCCATTTTGGACCGTATCTAGATACAGTATCTATTGGGCCTCTGAAAGAGATATATAGTATAAGCTATACGACAATTCTGCAGCAGACGACTTTTGAACATATTTTGTCAAAAAATAGAAAATCTCTTTAATTGAATGGATAACCTACGACTAAAAGTGTAAATATTGTGGCAAAAGGAGAAGTTGCTTGATTTGAGCAATTTCTCCTTTTCTCACTGTTTTCCAAAAGTGGCTTGCTGCAGAGGCGTCTATATGAGGGAATGGTTTAAGATAAATATTACAAAAAAACATGATCTGGATATATAAAGTTGTGTTACTTTGTATAAAACTGACAAAGATTGCAGGTGACCATCAACAATGTCCAAGTTTAAGGTCATGAAGATGAGAATCTGGGGCCGTATTCACAAAGCTCCTAAGGAAATTTCTTAGGAAATTCCTTAAATACCCGATTTTTCCCTTAGCTGAGGAAATTCCTTAAGTTCGTATTCACAAAGCTCCTAAGGAAATTCCTTAGGTAAAAAAATTACTTTTTCCTTAAGTGAAAATGTGTGACGTCAGAATTAAATTTATTCATTATGTTTGGACGAAAAATAGATACGTCATAGAATTACAAATGGCGGAAAAAGTTGCACAGCCATGTCGTGTTTCGGCCTTTTTGGATGTTTATGTAGAAATGGATCTTTGTCAAACAATAAAGGTAATTTTATCTTGATTTTATGGTTTATATAATACTTCTTCTTTACTGTTGAGCGCTCAGATTCTCTATAAATACTACAATTTATTATCTTGACTGCCTCCGACTTGGAGAAGACTGAAATACAATTTGTATTGCCATTTTGTTCATCTATAAATAGATTTACGAAATATCCCGAATGAGTTGCAGACGAAAACATAACTGTCAATGAAAATGGAAGTGGCAAAGGAGAAGCGGAGGCCGAATTTCACAGCGCAAGACTGCTTGCTCCTTGCCCAAATAATGGGAGAAATACATCCCGATTTCTTAGTTGAGGAATTAAATTTTCATGCCGTCGACAAGCACCGGTTTACCACAAGTTAGTACATAATCATTCATCTAATGTTCGTATTCTCTTCTTGTTCAACAGTTACCAGCATCGCCGCTTCTTCAGTACCCACACTGAAAGCTAGCTAAAGGCCAACCATTTGTACCAAAACTACAGCTACCACTGTCACAGTAACCACTGAATGACTGATGTTGTTGAGACCAAATACAGAATTACAGAAATATTTGTTGATAGAAAGACTTGAGATGCGTATTGTTAAAATATTAACCTTACCTCATAACTGAAAAAAACATTACACATATCTATTTAAATGAAACTTGGTACACATGTTCGTAGAAACATTATACATGTCTATAACAAGTCACCAAACTCTGGCTTTAATAATTATTCAGTTATGCCCTCTAGCACCAATGTGTTGTCCGGATTGGATTATAATTGAAAGTACATTGTAAAATGCACAATGACAATCGATGGTTAAAATGGACTATCAAACTAATTGTCAGAGGATATAATTGTAAGAGCGTTTAGAATTATTTCTTACCTGATGAGATGGTCATGGAACTGTTTTAAACACTAACAGTTTTGAAAAGTGAAATAAATAATGCTATAATCATAAGCTTATTAAGACATTAGAGTATGAACAATAATCCATACACTTTTAATAACATTAAAGATTAAAACCATTGCAAAAAATCCAAGGAGTATGATCATTATAACCATATAATGAGCTGTTGCAACTGCATGCTGAATTGAACATAAAATTGGTTATAACTAATAAGTTCAGATTCATTAAAGTTGACTTTTTATTTCAGGAATAACCAGTGAAACCAAAAAGTCTTGTTGGAGAAAGATAGGCAACAAGTTTAATGCTTCTGCCTCCTTACAAAGGGAACACTGGACTCTCCAAAAGAAGTGGGAGAATCTTGTTTCTGTTCACCGGAATTTGTTCTCCGACTACCAGAGGGCAATTGCTTTGACAGGTACTTTAATAAAACCCTTTCCACATATTGATGCTTTCTGTCACCTGTGCATCAGACAACCGTTGAAATCATCGTGAAAAAAGGAGAAATTGCTCAAAGCAAGCAACTTCTCTTCTACTTTTGCCTCAATCAGTCAATGTTTTCAAATCATTTGAATTAAATTTATGTATTTTAAAGTCATCTGCTGCAGTTTTGCTGTATGTGGGAAAGGGTTAATAAACCAAGTTACATTTTAAGAATTTGTAATTTCTTTGGAGTAAATGAGAAAGATAAAAATAAATACAATTGTGAAAGAAGCAACTTTTCTTGTCCTATTGCCTCAATGTTCTCAAATCATTTCAATAATTAAACTTTCATTTGAATTGATTTTATGTATTTTAAAGTCATCTGCTGCAGTTTTGCTGTATGTGGGAAAGGGTTAATAAACCAAGTTACATTTTAAGAACTTGTAATTCCTCCAAGGAGTAATAAACAAAGATTGTGAAAGAAAATAAGCAACATGTGACAAAGGTTTAAAGCTACTTGAAATGTTTTGTGGACACTTCAATGGCTTTTCATTTATACATCAATTGAAAATGTTAACAATTATATTTACATTACACACACTGGAGTGGTGCAATTTGAGTTGCATATTATAAAAGTATAAATTTAGAATAAATATGAAAACCTTACAGCAAAAGCAATTATCTTACTATTTATGATAAAATTGTCCTTTAACATATAACCAAAACAATGTTTAGAAAGGTTGTTTGTTGCAGATCCAATTCAATGGTTTCTAACTGAGAAGGGTTGTCTAAGACAATTTTAAATGGAAAATATCCAAACTAACTTACAAGGTTGAAACCAATTACTTATTTTTCTTATATTACAGGGAGAGGGCCATCTAAGGATGGCAACCTTTGCCAATTAACAGACACAATCATGAGTGTAGTAGGAAAGGCTTCCGTGAGCGTGGTGGGTGCCTGCACTGATGTGTATGACACAACAATTGGATCTTTAATGGCGTAAGTTTTTGACTGACTGAAATTTTTAATTTGATTCAATATGAACTAAATACTTCAATTGTGATTCAAAATAAGAATGACAACTACCAATATATAACATTTGCAAAGATATATCTCTGTTATGGTATATATATATACAAATGAAGCAATTAATTTCAAAATGATGATAACTTAAAATCAAATTATAAGTAAATAAAGCAATTGTTTACATTTGTGTTTATAACATGTTTTACATCAAATAAAACAAGATCTGAATGGAATAAAAAGTATCTTGGCTTGAAGTGAAATACTAATACTAATCTTAGATGTACACTGTGCATAAATATTGAAGCAAAACTAAATTGCAAAAGTGTCGATGAATGAGGGATACCCAAAAATATGCATTTGTAAACAATCAGAAGTATTAGTTAAACTACATTGAAAGAGGACTATGCTCAGTATATCCTGTGCTAGGATGACTTCAAGCAAACAGCTTTTGAAAATATTATGACCAAAGAAGAAAGTGCTTAAAGCAATCATTTTGTCCTTTAGCCACAAGGTTTACAATTTCTTTCAGTTATTTTACCTTCAATTATAAATAGTTTCCATGTTTTTGTCTAGATGTTTTCAAAGTGCAGACCATTGTGTTAAACCTTTATAACATTATATAAAATGATGTATTTTTCCTAACAACACAGTCAATCAGTAGAAGATCAAGAAGATGAACCTAGAAATATTTTTGATTTCATGCATCAACCAACAACAATGACACATCCAGACCCCCCTTCAACTTCAACAGTTACATTAAGGTAAATTTATTTATCAATGACCAAATTTTACATGCTTACTCTCTATCTGGGTTAAAATATACTGTTTCATGCCATAACTGCCATATCCCTTTCCCTCATATAGACGCTTTCTGACGCCTCTGCAGCAGACAGCTTTTTGAAAACATTGGGACAAAAGAAGAAATTGCTCAAAACAAGCAATTTCTCCTTTTGACACAATGTTTTCCACTTTTAGTCATATTTAATTATGGAGATTTTCCATTTTTTTTGACAAAATATGTTCAAAGTCGTCTGCTGCAGAATTGTTGTATGAGGGAAAGGGATATACAGTATATTTTTTATCTCTCAATTTATATGTCGCCTGTTATTCATTGTTTAGCAAGATTACAGCTTTTATCAAACACTTTCAATGTCTGCTTTATGGCGACCTAACCAGTACTGGTGCAGTTTGTATATAAAAATACAAAAGGCAGATCCTGGTCATTTTATTATTCAAAACCTGGTAAAAGAAGCACTCTACTACTGCAATACCGTCTTCTACAAGGGCAATATATAGGGACGGTTCATTTCGAGCCCGCTTGTGGTGAGCTTGTCGTAGCTGTCACAAAGGTGATTCATTGTATCTATGTGAGCATCTTAAACATGCATCAGAGAATTTGCAAGAAACTAGGCACAAAAGTTAACCATGATGAGACACTTTAAATCTGTTAGAAAACAAAAAATTGTCAAAAAATATACTTTTGATAATAACATTGTTTGGAGGGATTTCATATTGTTCTGTATAGGAAATTGATGATAAACAATTTAAAGTTTGAAAGGTTGTTAATTTGTTGCATTCTAATTACAAGTTTTGCCAGACGTTGATTACATTTGCAAACATTTTAGCTTAAGATCATGCACGTCAAAACATTGGCCTTATTTGACATTGAAACTGTCCAATTTCAGCAAATATTTGTAGAAATAAATATATTTTTTTCAAAAATTTGAAGACTACAGACAATATAGTAGACGAAAAAAACATAGCATGTCCATATTTAATTTTTGAAATTATTACTTATTTTTCAGTCATCATTGTTGCTGTGATGAGGAATTGAGGGCCCTGAAAAAAAGAAAACTCCATTTACAGATTGAACTGTTGGAAAGAAAACTAAAAAATTAAAAAATAAATGGGTTGTTATTGTGAAAATTAGTTTAACATGGACAATGGATAACATTTTTACAAACTCTTCAGTGGAAAATATGTAGATACAAAACCTTCATAAGATAGAATATAATTTAATATCCTAATGTACAACAACTTAAATAGCATCCTTTGGTTCATATGACAATTGACATGTAAACAGAATAGTTTATCTAACTGAAAAGGTTGCTAGTAGTCATAAGTATCAAATGATTTATAAAAAGATCTCATATGTATTGGATATTAAATAATCTGCTGGTTGCAAGCTAAACCTATTTCTTAACAACTATGGTATCTACATATTTGTCAGTGCAGAGATTGGAATAATGTATTCAGTTGTCCATGTTAATTTATTTTTTACAATACAGGATGTGTTATTGTTGTTGGTTCCTTTAAAATTAACAATTCTGTATACATATAGGAAAGTCATACAAACAGTCTTTATGTGCACGTAATCATCTTTGATAGCATTTTTGGAATAGACAAAAATAATGTCATATTTTACCACAATATTATTGATAAAATTAATCATTGACTTTTCTTGATTAATTTATATGCAGATGTTTTCAAAGAGGTCATCTTTATAAATACATCAATTAGTTTTGTTGTAATATATGTTTGATACATTTTAAGATACATATGATATTGTCATTACATATACAATACAATACAAAATATTTTATTTGCAATGATGTAAAAACAGTACAAATAGCCAAATACAAAGAATATATGTGATGCAGTTGTGCTCTCAAAAAAAAAAAAAAAATAGATTTAAAACATTCTGACAAATGTAAGAATAGGTCATTGTGGTAATTTTCTCACAACAAACATACTTTTGAAAACTCTGTGGCAATATCATAAATGGTAAATGACTAACAACTTCACATTTTGAAGTAATTGTTTTCAAATCTATTAATAAATCGAGGGCTTGGCGTGAAACGGTAGTAACTAAAATTGGTATTTTTTTTATTAAGGTTGATCACCTCGTCATAAAGTCTTTAAAAGTGTCAAATAATTTTACTTGGTAAACAATGGAAATTTAGGTGCCATTGCTCGTTCTGAGCAATGGCACATAAATTTGCATTGTTTACAAAGGGGTCAAAATTGCCACTAAACCAGGGTTTTCAAAATCATTCTCAAACTTTTCTTTAATACTTACAATTTCTTATGCCTATGCAGTACAGCTATTTGTGCAAAATAATGGCAAAAGGTGAAAATGGTCATTATACACAACTTCTTTTTTTCAAATGTGACCAGTGTCAATATGTAATAAAATATTAAGTTGTGCAGACCAGCGTAGACATCTTGGTAATGTGATATGTATATATGTTTGTACTGTTAGAACAATTATCAATGAAGCATCAATAAGCCTCTGTTATACAGTGTATTTTAAGATGAGATAAAATAGATATTGAAAAGATATGAGGCGTTCCATGAGAAAACCAACATTGTGGTTGATCTTTAATGCATGGTCCATAGTGTTTGTTTGAATTTGTCTATAACAATTTATGACTTTTGTTCAATAATTGTTCAGCAATCAAATATAGTGTTACTTATATGAAAATGTAATGAGAAAGATAATTATATTTAATTTTTTTTTTTATGACAACAGGAATGAAGGATTTCATGAGGAATGTAGGAATAAGTTATTTTTCAAAAATGAAGATTACAAATATAATCCCGATAACGTAATCCTTCATCGGGTGCTTCATTGTTGTTTTGTACATTTATAATCTCTGGCATGTCATCCATATCATTCAGTATCAGTTGTAAATTGTGATCTTTACATATATTGTGTAGGACAGCACATGCTAATATAGACCTGGAAAATATAATTATTTTCAGATCCGCTTAGCCAAAGGCTACGTGTGATCAATTGGTATAAGTTATGTCCATCTTGAGTCTGTCATGGTTAGATTTTAGCTTCAAACATTTTCTCCTCCTGAACTACTTGGTCAATTGCAAATGTTGGTTATGTTTACCAACAAAATTAAATACATTGATATATAGTGGTCAAATATAGCTACTTTTTAAATAAGGTTAACAACATTTTTTTACTCACCAGCATATGCTTCATATGCAGTGTTTAAATACAAGTTTCTAATTAGTCTTTGCCACAATTAAACTGTTCATTTAAAAGTGTATGGATGTATGCTTACTTGCATGTCTTTTCTGGGGATAGCCTGACCTCTCCATGTAAAATACCCCATCTCCTTTTCAGCTGCCCAATCCCTCTCTCCACCTTACTTCTTGTAATTTTATGTGATCTGATGAATAATAATTAAAAATAAACATGGAACCACAAATGGTTATCAGTGGCAATTTTAAGTGTGGCATCCAGTGATCAATCCCAAAATTGCTGAGATCATGGTAAGTTGCCCATGGGTAGAGCACATTTCCGAACCTAGTACTGGTTTGTTTACCCAGGGAAAATAAATAAGTGTTATGTTGCTTGGTTATATTTGAAATAATGTTAAAAATGGTGTTAAACACCAATAAAATAAATAATGTTCTGAAACATGTCCATTTAAAGATGTACATAGCATTGCTAGGACATTTGAGGTCATGTGTATTTAATTGGTTAATAATGAAAATTCAGATAAAGAATTTGGTATGATATGTGAATTATCCCCCAAATGAAGACATACTTATTGAATAGAGTTTAAAACATTGTGTCAAAAGGAAAAATTGCTTGTTTTGAGCAATTTCTTCTTTTGTTACAAAGTTTTCAAAAGTTGTCTGCTGCAGAGGCGTCAGAAAGCGTCTACACGATGGAATGGGCTAACGCCAAATACCTAGACCAAGCTGTCATGGTCATTTGTCAATTAAATGAGATTGGCTTAAACATATATCTGCTAATGATTTACCGGTTGAAGTTTTCTTGCGATACGTTGGCTGGATGCAAGTATGGAGTGAGAAGCCACTTCTTGCAAGGATAACCACTATCACCTTCAGGGATAATACGTCTTTCAAACATCTGGTATACTCCACTTTGACGCATGATTCGGCTGTCATGTGTAGACCCAGGCCATCTCGCAACAACATCGATGATCCTGTCATCATGGTCAAATGCAATCTGCAATTGTAAATTTATTAGAATATAGCTAGTCAAGCTCATGTCATGGCAAATTATCTACGTGCATCAACTGTATGCTTTAATCTAATTATCCTCTGTAACCATATTTGCTTGAAACACTTCACCTGTACAATCCTCTCAATGTTAACTTCTAAGTTTTAGCTCACCTGTGCAAGAAGTGCTCATGTTGAACTATGGCGATCACATTTTGTATCAGATTGTCATGAAAGTTTATCAGAACATTCATATCCATCAAAGCTTGGACATATTAGACACTGGGCCATACATTTTTTACTTGAACATGTTGAAACTTTATCAGAATGTTTGTCTTGATGATATTTCCTAAAGTAATCCTCTACAAAAAAAACATTCCAGCCTTGATTGGTATTACAACATAGCAGTTGGGACTTGGACTAGCCACCTTGATTATTATTATCCCCCGCCTATGAAATAGGGAGGGGGATATTGAAATGGCGTTGTCCGTCCGTCCTTCCTTCCTTCCGTCCGTCCTTCCGTTCGTCACCTGCATTTTCTCAGTAACTAGCTGGTAGAATTTCATGAAACTTGAAATAAATATGAACCACTATACTGGGATGATGCCCGTCCAATTTTTTTTTTTTGATTAGTCAATTTTCCTTGGAGTTATTGCCCTTGATTTTTTGAAAAATCTACGTTTTCAGCCATTTCTCAGTAACTAGCGGGTAGAATTTCATGAAACTTAAAATAAATATGAACCACTATACTGGGATGATGCCTTTTCATTTGGATTAGTCAATTTTTCTTAGAGTTATTTCCCTTGATTTATTAAAAAATAAACGTTCGCAGCCGTTCCTCAGTAACTAGCGGCTAGAATTTGATGAAACTTGAATGTAATATTAACCAACTTCCTGCCATTATTGCCCTCCAACTCTTTTTTGGATTCCTTATTTTTTTTAGAGTTACTGCCCCTGATTTATTATAAAATCCACGCCTACAGTTATTTCTCAGTAACTAGCTGCTAGAATTTGATATGAACCAACATCCTGCAATGAACTTCTGAATAAATATGGTATCAAATCATTTACATTTATTATAACACTGTCTGATACATAATAATCCATGCATTTTAGCTCCACTTTAAGAAGAGTAAAGATATCTATTGTATTTGTGTCACTGTTGGTTTAAGAAGCAAAACCTAGTATTCACATTTTTCCTGTGTTATTTAAGAAATAACAAATGACACCCTTTTAGTTTTGTAATATTGATTATTAACCCTTTCACCGCATAAATACTCTGTTGAAAATAGTGCAGTTCCAGATAAGACGCCGCTTTTAAAGGTGGCGTCTTATCTTGGACTGCACTATTTTGCAATAATTGATGTTCCCGAGTAAGCAGTTTCGGAAAATACAGTTTTATTTAATCGTCCCTCTGATTTATTTCGTTAAAATATTTTATCATAAAGTAATCCCAGTCGATATTTTATAATTTGGCGCGGAACGGGATAAACCAGTGTCATAACTTTATTCTTTCCCCTTGATCTTGTGCGAAGAAGTTGAAATTTAAAGGTCAATTGCACATTAAACATAAAGACCTTCATGCACAAACAAGCCGTCAATTACAAACAAGCCATCGTTGGCGGGGGATATCTTTTCACTGAAAATGCTTGTTTACTGTACAATAACATGTTACTTTCGTATTTCCTAAGCATTTTTTGAAATTTATTATCTGAATTGTTTTACCTGGGTATTTATAGAGTGATATCCCATTGTGTTAACATAAGCTGGTTCCTCTATCGTTGGGGCGGTTAACTGTATGTGTGTCCCATCTATCACACCAATCACATTAGGAAATCTTAAATCAAATATGTTTGACTACTTCAATTGTTCACACATTTAACCATTGACGTCATGTTAACCCTATCCCACATACAACAAATCAGCAGCAGATGATTTTGCAATCGGCTAGGAAAAAATATGGAAAATTACTTCAAACGAAAGTACAGTTATTGAATAGAGTTGAAAACATTGTGGAAGAAGGCTCATTATGAGCCATTTCTCCTATTCCCACAGTGTTTTCAAAAGTCGTCTGCTGTAAATGTGTTGTT
The DNA here is from genome assembly GCA_031761405.1 of Serripes groenlandicus. NCBI lineage: Eukaryota > Metazoa > Mollusca > Bivalvia > Cardiida > Cardiidae > Serripes > Serripes groenlandicus. The sequence continues at coordinate 71,309 of JASEVX010000148.1, forward strand.
GAAAAGCGTCTATATGTGGGAAAGGGTTAATTAAAGTAATTTAATACACCCTATGCAGAAAATATTTGAAAACATTGCAGCAAAAGGAGAATTGGGCTATCATGAACTCGCATATTCAATACATTTACCTTTGGTTTGTGTAGATAGCAAGGATTAATTAATACTACCAAATGTTTTATCATGTATTATTTGCATGATGTATTAACATGTTTGTGATCCATTGTTTTTCATATTAACATCATTGTAAAAAGTACTTTGAGAATAAAATAGTGTATATGTATGATCATACCTTGCAATGTTATAAAACCCTTCCTTATTTCTTTGCAATTCTGCATTTGTTCTAGGAAACTTTATATGCCTTTGAACTAACTCATTCGTTGCTTAAGCTGTAATTGTCTGTGATACAGCTCTTGAAATGGTTGGCTGTGAAACATGGTGGATATCTGCTGCATTCAACTGTATTGTGCCAGTTGCCAAGTACCTTAATGTTGTAAGGACTTTATAATGTGTCGATAAACTATGATTCCTGTTTGTTTTTGGCCTGATCATCAGATCAACCTCATTGCAAATATAGTTCAACACGTCATGGTTCACTCTGTATCTTTCGTGTAGATCTATGTTTGATATTTCCTGAATTTCTACCCTTTCTTGATAACGTATTGCCATGTTGAACAAAATCTGGAATTTGGAACAATTTGCAAATCTCAATGTTGAAGTTGTACTTTATTCATGCATAGTGAGTGATCATTAAGAAAGTCAATTTTTGAAGGAGTTCCAAATTAATTCAAATATAAATTCTACTTTGATTTGGCTAAAAGTTAAAAACGCGGAAAATCTCTAAAAATGTTGGTATAACTACTAAAAAGGGTTGAAAACATGGTGGCAAAAGAAGAAATTTCTCGTTTCTCCTTTTGTCACAATGTTTTTAAAAAGTCACCTACTGCAGAGGCGTCAGAAAGCATCTATATGAGGGAAAGAGTTTTGAAAGGGTCAACAAATGTTAATTTAATAAAATGTAGCATTTTATGCAAATACGTTTTTGTTTTTCAACCCATTATCTTAAAACAGTAAAAAAAGAGTTGTGGAATATTTTTATATATCCCCTGAGCTGATACCTTACGATTATCTATTCTATGTCAGTCCTTATTGATTAACTTCAAACAGCATCTTGTCCTATACAATATTTGTCTGTCGAGCCGCAATAGCTTTGTCGGGAACGATGAGGGCGATCACTCCATTGGACATATGGGGGTCGTCAGTTCGAATCCAGGATTGCCATTCATTATTTACGAAGATTTACTTAACTCGTTGTGACTAGTGCCATTCATCTTCTACCAATGTTCCACCAGTTTAATAGTTTATGTGGGAATGTAGCCAGTCCAGGGAAAGAATGTTGTGTGCAGTACTAGTGCGAGAAAGTTTCATCATGCTATACATAACTGTATTCAGCATTTGCAACACAAAGACTATTATCAGACTTTCCTATTCAAGCAGTCTGTTCTTGATCTGTAATGTTTTCCTCTCAGCCATCAAATTAAATGCAATATATTGGCAACCAGGAGACAAACAATGAAGGCCTATGATACCATTTTTGAAAATGTTAAGGTTTCAGAACGCAACATGCATGAAGCTGCTATGATTTACAACTTTGTTGTGATAATTTCAATGCAGAAGAACCTAACCCTTTACCACATGTCAACATATGTGTATGCATTTGCAAACATAGTAGCAAAAGAAGTAATTGCTTAAGATGAATAATTTCTTCTTTTAAAAAAATTATTTCAACTCTATGCAATTTCGTTACACTACAGAGATTGTCCATGTCTTTTCCTACATGTTTTAAACTTTTACTGTATATTGGAAAGGGCTATAAACGATTGTTTAAACGCTAACATATGTCGCCTGCACATATCTCAGATGGTGATGGACAAAGGATATGACAAGTGATCCTATTGGATGCCCTGTCACAGCATACAACAAATAAGACAAGATGGCCATGAAGGCCATTGACGGTTCACCCAAGTTATTCCATTTAAGTACATATGCCAAGCACAATGACTAATTTGGGGTCCGGTTAGTCAGCTTCTTTCAATTGAGAAACTTTTCATTACAGCCACATAGTTTGAAAGAATTAAACTGCTTTTTTGGGAGAACATAGAGAAAATACGAGCTGTGACGTTTCAAACCAATTCACACACTACTTACTTAGATGTTGTCCGACACAAACCGGACAGAAGGCAATTACAATAACTCACTTTCAGTATTTTGTGCTCAGTTGAGCTATAAAACAAAATCGTTACAAGTATATCAGGAAAAAATATAGAGTTTTATTTTGTCATTTTATATCATAAACAACAGCATGCTACAAAATTGTATACAAAACAAAAAAAGCAAGAAGTTTTGATCATTTTTGAAGGAGAAATTGCTCAGAGGCATCTATACGTAGGAAAAGGGTTTACAGCGACGGATTTCCAAATACATGTACGCTATATTTTATCTTACAACAGCATTTCTAGAGAAAACAAACCCTAATGCACATTAATTAAAGTATTAATACATGTTCATTATCTCTTAAGCAGAAATAGTTACTTTGTGCAAATTAGGTAGCATAATAACTTTTAACAACCGGGTTAAATACAGGATTTAGAATTCTACTTTTTGACACAATATGTTCAAAGTCGTCTGCTGCATAATTGTCATAGCACTCATATTATGAGGGAAAGGGTTACGTGTCCAATCTCATGAACAATATACCTTACCAACAATCAACACAATGTGTCAATATCAGTAATTATTCATCTATGATATAATGTCTAGCATCTGATATAAATTAATAACTCACAACATTTCGATACATATATATACAAGTAAACACTGATTTTAAAATGTCTTTAGTTCTGTGTTCTTTTTCAGCAGTTTGATTCTTCTCATTATTTCTTGCTTTCTTGTCTATAAATGCATTTCGTTTCATCAAAAACCTGAAAACATAAAATACACATATTTGGTCAATATAGATCTACAGAATATGTGTTAATTTGTTCCATTCATCATCAGCATTTCAACTATATTAAAATTATCATTAAGTAATAACTGTTTGAACAATGAAAACAAAACACATTTCGGTTTAATTAATCATTATTAATGCCAGTTTAATTCTGCATTCAAATAAAGAAAATGCACTTATTGCATCATACAGTACAGACAGTAAAGTGAGTTTATTATTATAATAGAACACTAAGACAGAAATATAACTGACATCATCTGACATCTATTTAAGATATTTTCTCCTTTATTTCGTATTTAGATAATAATGAAAACCAGGGACACTATACGTAATATAGTGTCCCTGTGAAAACCAATAGTTATACATTTGTATTGTTTATCATTCATCAGTTCAATCATAATGACTAACTTTGAATGTAAACACAGTGGATAACAATTTACATTATCAAAAACTATACCTTTTTGGAATAAAATGCAATAAATCAACTTTTTTATATATATATATTTTGTTATTACATTCAATGGGGCCGTATTCACAAAGCTCCTAAGGAAAAAAATATTCCTTAAATACGGAGATTTCCCTCAAGTTTCACCATTTTCTCCTTATCTCTAAGGAATTTCTTAAGAAGCTATTCACAAAACTCCTAAGGTAAAAATATTCCTTAAATCGGTCCATTTTTCCCTTAAAAGTTAAGGAGCACTGTACCATGCCTTAACTTTTCCCCTTAAAGTTAAGGAAAATCTCAAATCGCATATTCTCGATATCAATGGCCGCCGTCTCATCGCTAGAAATAATCAAAACGTTTTTACATGTTTGTGTATGCGTTGTTGGTCATAAATAATATTGAATATCGCATAAAAAAATGAATGCTAAGATTGCGTAAAGAAATTTGACGTATCGGTGTCTTTTTCGCTGTACATAGACAACAACAAAAAGTCGGAGGCGATCTGTCGAAATCTGTGTCAGGATGAGTACATTTCTTTTTATTAGCCCTGTGTCACCAAATAAATTGCTTATTAATCCTCATAATTTGACAGACCTTAAGAGAATAAATCGTAAAACTATATTTCAAGGTGGATTTATCAGTCCAAAATTATCAACTCGGTGGGACCTTACCCCACCCACAAATCCGTCACTTGCCAAGGGTCAAAATGGAAAAACGTGTGTGTACGGTTTGATTGTTTAAAATGCACACTAATATTTTATTGATAGTTTGTTACAGTGTTACACATGTTACTTCATTTGAACAGCGAATTAAACTGGCATTTATAGTAATAAATTAGTAATTCGAAAATGTGTTTTGTTTTCATTGTTTAGATAATAATGGTACTTTTGACATGATGAAAAGCTGTTAATATGAATAGAAAATTAACACATATTCTGTAGATCTATATAAACTACATATGTTGATGTGTATATTATGCTTTCAGCTTGTTGATGAAAGAAAAGAAATAGTGAGAAGATAACTTCAAGAGTAAAACTTGCAGACAGAAAATAAAGACAGAACTGAAGACATGTTTATATCAGTGTTCAGACAGTGTTTACTTGTATATGTATCACATTGATGTGATTATTTATATAAGATGTGCGGAAGTATATCAATGAAAAAATCATAACTGATAAAGACACATTTTGAGCAAAAGTCAACTTTTGAAAAGAAATGGAGAAAAACAAGAAATGATCATAATTTCACTTGACACATTTTTGTCCAGAATTTTTCAAAGTGGTCTGCTGCAGATGGTAAGCTTTAATGTTCATTAGATTGGAAACATTTTACCTCATTTTTGCAAGTTTAACACGATTCATGTAGTCTCAATTTAATGTGATTGATGAGGAAAATGTATTAATAGAAGGATTTATATAAATATTTCCATGCAAATAATAAATAATATTTTTGCTCTGATTTTAGCCCTTTCCCTCATATAAACGCTTTCTGACGCCTCTGCAGCAGACGGCTTTTTGAAAACATAGTGGCAAAAGAAGAAATTGCTCAAAACCAGCAATTTCTCCTTTTCCCACAATGTTTATCACTTTTAGTCATAGGTTATCCATTCAATTATAGAGATTTTCTATATTTGGACAAAATAAGTTCAAAGTCGTCTGCTGCAGATTTGTTGTATGAGGGAAAGGGTTAAGTTAACATTTCCTTCATACAAATGCTAAATCCAGCATATTCAACCAAGTTGTTAAAAGTATAGAGATATTGCACAAAGTTACTATTTATGCTTTACAGACATTGGACATGTATTAATACTTTAATAAAAGTGCATTAGGCCTATTTAGGTTTGTTTTCTCTGAAAATGCTGTTGCAAGCTTAAATATATTGTATAAATTTTGGCAATTGGTCGCAGTTAATTAACATTTAAGTTATTCTTCTCTTAAATAAGGACTAAATGTGTTAGCAAACTTAAATTTTACTTGATGTTGATAAATTGGGTTATATCCTGTTGTTGATTGGATCTTGGACTACTATTCCCTGATAAGATGTCATACCAGAAAGAAAACAATTGATCAACATGACTATCATTCTGTCATTGCTACTTTTCCTCATTGTTTTCATAATCTAATTCCAAAATGAGGTAAAAAACGAAATGGTTTAAACTTTTTGCTTTGTTTTGTATACAATCATTCCAAAATGAGGTAAAAAACGAAATGGTTTAAACTTTTTGCTTTGTTTTGTATACAATCATGTAGCAGACTAACCATGCTGTGTTTTTTTATAATATAAATTATTATAATTAAACTATATGAACTTTTCTAATGTACTTGTTTATTTTTGGTTTTATAGCTCAACTCAGCACAAAGTACTGAAAGTGAGTTATTAAAATCATTTTTCTTCCAAATTGTTGGGCAATTTTTTAATTGAAGAACATGGCAGTTTGATTTGATCATTCAAACAATCTTTTATAGTCCTTTCCCATATATACAATAAGAGTTTAAAAACATGGAAAATCTCATATGTTTGCAAATGCATCAAAACATGTCCACATGTGGTAAAGGGTTATGTCCATCTACATTTTAATTATTACAACAAAGTTGTAAATGATAGCAGTTTCATGCATGTGGTTATGTATAGCATGATACAGCATTCTTGCACCAGCACTCAACACAACATTCTTCCAAGGCAACTGGCTACATTCCCACATAGACTATTAACCATTTCCCACATACAACATTTTACGAAATTTTACAGCCCAAAATACGGAAAATACAAACAACCTTTTTAAATTTCTCAAAAATTCTCCTTTTATTGTCTATATGCTATGATAAAATGATTGTAAGATAATTTGGGGAATTCCGCATGTGTTACTATAAATAGCCCCTGTATATGTCCATATAGAGAAATAATAATGACAAGGTGTGCAACAGTGTTTTACCTTGTTGCTGGGTTCGGCAATAATTTCAGCAGAAAAACAAATAGATGGGGTTCATAATTGATTTTTCACCTGATCTACCACATCAAAATTTACCAATCGGCCAAAACGCTGGCGTTTTTAAGCTTACTATTTATTATTTACGGAAATTTGCTTTGTTCCTGACCGCCATGCGCTGATGTCACACTAATCATGTTCCGCAGCGAATATTTAACGCGAAATGACTGTCTTTTTAGATCACCTAGAGCCAAAGGCTCAAGGTGAGCTATTCTGATCACTCTGTGTCCGTCGTCCGTCGTTAACTTTTAGCTTTAAACATCATCTCCTCCTGAACCGCAAGAACAATTTCCACCAAACATCACAGGACTGTTCCTTTGGTGGTCCTCTTTCAAAATTGTTCAAAGATTTAAATTCCATTGAGAACTTTGGTTGCTGCGGCATCAGAAAGGGGACAAAATGTCCAAACTTTAAAAATCTTCTCCTCCGAATCTGCCTGTCAGATTCAAATATAATTTGGTAGAAATGTTCCTTGGGTGACCCTCTATAACAATTGTTCAAGCCATACTGATTGGTCGAAAAACATGGCAGTCAGGCGGCATTAAAAAAGGGGCAAAATGACAATACTTTAATAAAGCATCCTTATAAAAGTGCTTGTCTGATTTAAAGATAGTTTTGTAGAAATGTTCTTTCATTGATCATCTACATACTTTATCAAGCCATATTGATTTGTTGAAAGGCATAGCAACCAAGCAGCATCGGAAAAGGAGTAAAATTAACTTTTTGCTTCAAATGACATATGGTTATTAGATTGATGATCTAAGGGAGGTAAGACTTGGCAGAGTATTATGCAAGTGTTGTCTTGAATAGGAAGTGGAAAGTTAAAATCGCAACATTTCTGGTCTCAACAGCAAGGTGGAAATAAAAAATTGTTATTGTAAGTGAACAAGCAATTATGACATGATTTGTCCTTGTAACTATTGTTAAAGATAGCATAATTGTTGAAGAGGTAAATATGAACTCAAATACTACAGTTAATGTATTGGGAGGTAACACTTGGCAGAGTATTATGCAAGGGTTGTCTTGAAAAGGAAGTTGAAAGTTAAAACCGCAACATTTCTGGCCTCAACAGCAAGGTGAAAAACAGATCAAGAAAGGTGCAAAATGACAAAAACTTTATAATTCAATTCTAATTGAAGTTCTTGTTAGATTTCAAGATATAAATGACCTTTACTTATAAGCTGTTTCTTGAGAAGTGTTCACTCCTTGAAGTTCTAATTGCACTCCTTGATCTTTTTCCCATATATTTCTACTAATTTACTATCAATCAGGTGATCGATGTAGGGTCATCTTGGCCCTCTTGTTTAGAATATGTTACCTGAGCAATGTTTGTAGTGGTTGGCGTTTTATCATTTTTTCTTCCAAAATAAATATAATTTATCTAAAATACGGTATTCATTTGTATTTTTTCGAAAAAAGTATAAAAAATATTATTTAGACCATGTTTCTTATCGTAGTTTTATTATTCTGCTGCTGCGGTATGTTGCACACCTTGTAATTATTATAACACTATAAGGACTATTTATAGTAACACATGCGAGATCCCCAAAATTATCTTGCGATCATTTTATAATAGCGACAGATAGAGATTTTATTTTTAGAAATTGACAGAGGTAATGTGTATCTTTCTGCATTTTTTGCTGTCATAGAAATTCGGACGCCTGTGGTTAAATACAAATTTAGAGAAGTTTTTGAGGAATGACTGCCTCTGATCCAATTTTAAAATCGACTTTTAATTAATTATTTACAAAACAAGGAAGACTTGAACTATTATCAATTTGCTCTCTTACCTCTTTTTTCGTTTCATATGTGGCCTGACGAAGTTTATGAAGAACATCTTTGCTTTTCATCTTCCTATTTGATGCCTCTTTTTTTTGATAGAAAATATATTTTGACTGCCACTGATAAGAACACAAAATACTATACAAATATATATAATACAAAATGTAAAACTGATCATTTCAGTGCAGTTAGTGCTATTTTCAAAATGATTTCAAGTCATTTTCATCAGAGGCATGAAATGGTATCTCTTTCCAAGAAAGGACCAGATTTTCAATAAATTTCAAATGATGTCATCTTACAGATATACCATGAAATTCTCTAATAGTAAAATGAAAAGCAAATTCATTGAGCAGAAAAAAGCCAAGGATATATCTTTTCTCGATAAAAGATTTTGTGTTTTAGCATAGAGTTTTATATTATCCCCACATACCATAAATCGGCAGTTGACAACTTTGAAAATATCTAGGGATAAACCTCTTGAACATGTATAGTAAAAACATTGAGCAATTTCTTTCCATTTACCACAATGTTTTCAAATGTTGTCTTCTGCAGATACCATATCATAATGTGTCTGTATATGGGAAAGGGTTAACATTTTACATTTAATTCTCCAAAATTATACAGAACAATTGTTCTTCATTTGCATAAATAGAGTATGATTTTTTTCTTTCAACTTATATTAACAAGTGTTTATTACCATCTAAGACCTGAAGTTGCATCAGGGATGACTCCCTTCACACTCTTCTTGATGTACTCTGTCATTTCTGTGTTGATTTCATCATAATATCTGCATAATTTAAAATTATTAACGTTACAATTAGTTACAATTAATTGCGCAAACTTAAAACAATTCTAACATTGTGCTATTTGGCTTGACATGTTGAATGTGTTTTATTCATGTAATTGATGCAGATGACTATGATAATTTAGTAACAGTCGACCTTTCAAAACATTATTCAAAGCTTAAAAGTGTAAATGGATAATAATGAGCTTTTCTCAATATTCCACATTCTTTTCAACTCTTTTTCAGCTTTCAAGCATCCATGTTATATTTTACATATTTCCAATTTCATGCTTTAAACATACATCCCAAAAAACATCACAAGAGGTTAACAGTTAAAGCGGCTTGTAATGTATGTTTTGTTAGCACGGATGTTCGCCTTAATGTAGGATCCATACTTATATATATATATATGTAAATATGCGTCATAAAATATAATTAGAATTAGTTTTAAAAAACATTGTGAAAATTATGCGCATGTAATAGTTATAATAAGACGTTTAACTCAATTTATCGCAATTAACGATTATACTGAGAGAATATATATATAATATATAAATATGTATCAATAAATAAATAAATAAACTATGTACATACCTCATTCCTAAATCGCTCATCAACTCTCCTCAAAGAATCTAACAAAATCTCCCCAAACTCCTCATATTCTTCTATCCCCAAGCTAAACGTTTTACCATTTTTAGCTCTACTGGCCAAAGGCCAGAAGGGCTTATGTCGTGGCGATTTGTCCGTGCGTGCGTCCGTCCGTAAACAATTTCTTGTTAACACGATACAGTCTTCACTTTTAATTGTATCTCAACCAAACTTATACAGTAGTTAGATATCTATGAGAGCTCGGTTCCTTTCGAAAACCAGCCAGATCCGCCCATGCATGACTGGATTATGGCCCTTGAAATGGTCAAAATTGCTATAAAAGAGCTTGTTAACACGATACAGTCTTCATGTTTAATTTTATCTGAACCAAACTTATATAGTAGTTAGATATCCATGAGAGCTCGGCTCCTTTCGAAAACCAGCCAGATCTGCCCATGCATGACTGGATTATGGCCCTTGAAATGGTCAAAATTGCTATAAAAGAGCTTGTTAACATGATACAGTCTTCACTTTTGATTGTATCTCAACCAAACTTATACAGTAGTAAGATATCTATGAGAGCTCGGTTCCTTTCGTAAACCAGCCAGATCCGCCCATGCAAGACTGGATTATGGCCCTTGAAATTGTCCAAATTGCTATAATTGAGCATGTGAACACAATAGAGGCTCCATTTACTATCTGATCTTCACCAAACTTAGATAGTAGTTAAATATTGATGAGAGCTTGGTTCCTTTTGAAAACCAGCTAGATCCGCCCATGCAAGACTGGATTATGGCCCATGAAATTGTAAAAATTGCTATAATACAGCTTGTGAACACAAAAGAGCCTCCATTTACTATCCGATCTTCACCATACATACATGCTCTGGATTGAAAATGACCGAAGAACCATACCAGTAGAGCATAGGCCCTCATGGGCCTCTTGTTTTAAAAATTTAAGATGAATGTATGTGCAACCCGCATCAGCATGCTCATTCACGCGTGAATCACTCAAAACAAGGGCACCGCAAAGCGGATGCATCCCCTCGGCTTTCCATTTTCACATTGAGTTCTCTTGTGATCTAAATATTTAAGTCCAATTTTTGACTTCGATCTTTGACCTATGACCTTGAATCAATAGGCTTCAAAATATTGTCACAAACTAACTGTATGCCAAGTTTGGATAAGATCTGTCAAGGAATGGTCAGTGTAGAGTGGTGACAAGGTTGCCACAGCTGAGATATATTGTAAGTTCAATCAAGTTCAATTTTGGGCATGACCTTTGACCTATGACCTTGAAAACCAATAGGCTTCAAGACATATCATAAACTAACTGTATAATAAGTTTTATTAAGATCGGTCAATGAATGGTCAGTGTAGAGTTGTGACAAGGCTGCCACAGCTGAAAATATTGAGTTTGACCTTTGACCTATGACCTTGAAAATCGATAGGCTTCAAGATATTATCATAAAGTAACTGTAAACCAAGTTTGGTTAAAATCTGTCAAGTAATGGTCAGTGTAGAGTGGTGACAAGGTTGCCACAGCTGAAAATAGTGTAAGTGCAATTTTGGGCTTGACCTTTGACCTATGACGTTGAAAATCAATAGGCTTCAAATATTATCATAAACTAACTGTATAATAAGTTTTATAAAGATAGGTCAAGGAATGGTCAGTGTAGAGTGGTGACAAGGCTGTCACAGCTGAAAATATTGTAAGTCCAATTTTGAGCTTGACCTTTGACCTATGACCTTGAAAATCAATAGGCTTCAAGATATTATCATAAAGTAACTTTATAACAAGTTTTGTTAAAATCCGTCAAGTAATGGTCAAGGTTGCCACAGCTGAAAATATTGCAAGTCAAATTTTGGGCTTGACCTTTGACCTATGACCTTGATGTTACCATATACTTACTTTATACCAAGTTTGGTTAAGATCTGTCAAGAAATGGTTAGTGTAGAGTGATGACAAGGTTTGTTACGGACGGAAATATTGCAAGTCCAATTTTGGGCTATTTTGGGCTTGACCTTTGACCTATGACCTTGAAAATCAATAGGCTTCAAGATGTTACCATATACTTACTTTATACCAAGTTTGGTTAAGATCTGTCAAGAAATGGTTAGTGTAGAGTGATGACAAGGTTTGTTACGGACGGAAATATTGCAAGTCCAATTTTTGGCTATTTTGGGCTTGACCTTTGACCTATGACCTTGAAAATCAAAAGGCTTCAAGATGTTACCATATACTTACTTTATACCAAGTTTGGTTAAGATCTGTCAAGAAATGGTTAGTGTAGAGTGATGACAAGGTTTGTTACGGACGGAAGGACACACATACACACATACATACATACATACGGACAGTCCCGTTACTATATCCCTTTCTCGTACCGAGGGGATAATAATTAGCATGCACGTAAAAGTACTGATGTTGAAGGGTACATGCACGCAAAATTAATATAAAGAAAAAAGACCTATGAAAATATACGATTGGGCTGAATCGGCCATTTGTGGATGGGAAAACCCATTTTTATCGGAAATGCATCAGATCGTTTCGTCACATCTCAACTGTTCTGTATATATTATACGGAAATATCCGATTGAACAATCGGTTGTCATCGTTCAACTTCGACAAGCCAATAAGCAATGTACAAACTGGCCAAAATTTGTTAAAATTCAACCGACATGTAAAAGTAAAGATCCGAATCAGCTCAATATGTATTCCTGCTACACATATCGTTTTTTCAAAAATTGTTATTATAAAAAACTAACCCGTCATTTAATACCCTGTAAACAATATATAATTCTCTAGTTATATACTGTATAGTTAATAACCCACAACAGGCCACGTAACACCATAAGCAGGCATTATTTGTGCTATGTAAGCGAGTTCTTCAGCATGTAGTGACTGAATTCCTGTGCTGTATAAGCGTATTCATTTATCATGGTTTGCGATCAGTTCCATTCATATATAAGAAGCGTTCGGAAGGTTGGCTTGTATTAACAGCGGTTAATGCGGGATGTATGTTAACATCGAGTGTTAAACCAAACATTTAATATATCCTGTGTCTCGATATAAATGTTCAAAGTATTCTTATTGTATTGACGTGGCCAAGAGGTCGATTATTTGCTGATAAATACACAATTTATGACTTCTAGATGGCGGATTTGATGATATTGTGTTTATTACTCGAAGTGTTTGACCATTATCTAGCGTTTTAACACACGAAGTTGTTACGAAAATATTATCATAATACTGTAAAGTTTAATGAAAGTTCAATGTTGAAGACACTTTGTATAGTTAACACACACAGACTCAAAATATGCTTAAACCACAAACAAAACTTAGTTTTTGTGGCCCGTGCGAAGAGCAATATGGTGTGTGTTCCTGTAATAGTTCTTCCCGCACATAACCACGGAGACAGTAATTACAGTAATATGTTTCACCATTGTGTGATGTTCTGTCAGCAAGAAGTCTGCTAAGATTACGTATCAGGCAATAGTGCCTTTGTTCGACCTTTGACAATATCATTACCCCCTAAACCAAACACATTCACAGAGATATAATTCTGGCTCTCGAATAATGATACCTGCTACAGGGGAAGGGAATAGAGATTGTTTCCCCTTTAGCACTTCCATATAAGTCTACTATCTATAATGGCCTGCCTATCACTATGTCGTTTTGCAAAGTTTTAAGTATATCTACAGGATTGTCAATGTTATTGCTTTTACAAAACTGAATATACTTTTTTGCTATTTCTAGCATTACTATTTACACAGATAGTTTTCTAACTGTGTTTAAGTTGTGAAATTCATATATCATTTGAAATAATCACTGTAGGCACACTATCTTCTATCTGAACAGTAGTGCTGGTGTCATATAATTCAGGGAAGTAAGGGTGCTTGTCAGAGACATACCTGCTTGCAACATCGCAGATGCACAACCTTCAATGTGTTTACGTAGGTATCTCATGAAAAATTCCTGACTGCAACGTGTGCAAACTGTCTTAACCTGTTTCTGGTCGTCAATATCGCTTGCTTGCTTTTTTCCCTTGACAATGTTGATAAGCACTGCTGAATTGGGCGTATGTACATTTTGGCTTGGGGTCCTACATTGAGTGTTAGTTCTTTTGACGAACATGCACAATCAATAATTGACAAACTCCTACAATTTCTATTCATTCTCAATAGTTCAAATCCACCAGCTGTATTCAGCTGTGGAAAATAACACTTTCTTCGCCTTCAATCTTGTCTGACATAAGAGCGTTTGTAATAGATGTTTTATCATCTGTATTTGCAAGCCATATTTTCTTAAAACCAAGGCCAGCTTTTTGAAGATTTACTTCTCTCCTGCAGTTGGTACTGACTGGTCTGTGTTCTTTGCAAGGCATACGAAGGTTGCAGTCCAGCATGACAAACGGGTTTTCTTTGCTTTTTCATTTATATTGGTACTTTGTCTGATGTAGTTAATTTCCCTTTCACTTATTTGGAAATAATAAACATTGTTACTGTCACAAACTAAATTTCTATACATAAGCAAAATAATTGAAAATAATTTCTATAGGCTCTACACCTTTCTGTTACAGACAAGAAGGCTTTCATATATTCCCCTATCTTTATGTATAACAGGTAAATCCCTGGAGCGTAGCCAATTTTCACCCAGGAGAATTTTTTGAACAATCTTGGCAATGACAATGCTACACACAAAATGTTACACACAAAATATATAAGCTCTTGGCCGAATGAACCACATAGGAGATTTCAACATCACAGCATGTTGATGTAACCGGCCAATATTACAGTCAATCGGCGATGACACTACTCGAACACGCCAGCATTTTAATGGACAGGATATCATTATAATCAACTGATCACAATGTTAACTTAGTCAGTAAGATCGGCAACGGAATGATACAGAAGGACACCCTGACCGGCAATGTTTTCAAATTGAACAAATTAAATGATAACTCAACATGTCCTTAAGACAATTGAACAGAATAGAACTGCACTTGGAATTATCAGTATTGCAAGTCACCGGAAATAAAATACAATTGAACTGAACAATGGACAATTTAACCAAAATAATTATATAAGAACCCACCATACTGGTAATACAACGCCTCTTAATGAAATTAAAACCCGACACAATGACAAACAACCCCAGACAATGACATTACAACCCGACACAATGACGAACAACCCCATACAATTACATTACAACCCATTATTATTATGATATTTGAACTCAAAGTAATGGGGAATCCGCTGTGGTCGAGTGGTTAGCGTCGGGGATTTCGAAACCGGGTGTCCCGGGTTCGATCCCCAGTCGCGGCACTACGGTCATGGTGGAGTGCCCTTGGGCAAGGCACATTTTCTAGCCTAGTACTGGTTTGTTTACCCAGGGATCATGAATAATTAAATTTAATTGCGCGCTAAATGACCTTAGCTGTCGATGCGCCATAAAACAATATACATTCTTATTCTTATTCTCAAAGTAATGATAACCGAACATTAAGACATTCTAACCAATCACAGTGATAATAGAACCCAACATAATAACATCATAACCCAGCACAATGAAATATAGACCCATGATAATGAAAACACGACCTATCATGATGCTATATGGACCCATCGAAATGTCATTACGGCCCAGCATATTGCTATTACGATTCATCATAATTATATTAGGACCAAGCAAAATCATATATCGACCCATAATTATATAAGAACCCATGATGATGGCATTACAACGACACATAATGACATAATAACCTCACATAGTGGCATTACAACCCTACATAATGATATTACAACGCCACATAATGACATTTAAACCCATTACAATGATATTATAACCAATCATAATGCTAACAAATCCCAACAGAATGATATGATAACATATTATGATTTTAAAATCATAGTGACCTTACTAAATCTTATGAATGGGTGGACCAACAGGGTGCTATACCTGAAATTCCAGTGGTTGTTCTCTTTATTCTATTATTATATTCTTAGTACGTCCGTCTCTGAACACCGCAAAATAGTAGAGTGAGCTCCCCGATGTGTTGGTTCCCTATATAGACTTTTCGCGCCACTATGGTTTGGAGGCTATGTGCACCCGTCACAGCATTCCCCCCTACTTTATCTGAAAAGCCTTGAACCTGTCTTGACTGTAATACTTTGATTCTGTCCATAGTGGTGTTTTTGTTTCCAACCACATCCTGAAGAATAAAAGCCGTCCTGTTTGCTCCGTAGAACAATTTTAACAGTGGGCTAAAAGCCATTCTGTTTGCTTCATCTTTAGGGACCTAAAGGCTCAACTGAGATTATCTGAAAACAAGGCAACTAAAAGTCACACATGGAATTCGTTAACGGCTAAAAGCCAGCTTGGAAAACTTGAAACGCAACTAAAAGTCGATTTTTCTTGAATGGCTTAAAGCCAGCACACTACGGCTGGACGGGATGGGATGTCTGTGGTTGGCTGTTGTTGCTAGTCCTCCCAGTAGAGACGGCGAGCGTTGGACAAGGTTAGGTCCAGCACGTATTCTACTGTAAGTCCTCGGGACCTGGCCATCTCCTTCGCCACAAAGTAAAGGTATCCAGGTGTCGAAAACCTATTTCCCACAATGGCAACCTTCCTTCCTCTATCATCCTCAAAGCATCCACCTGGTCTGGTCTAAAAGACTGGATCCTGTTGGTGAAACCAAAGGAGGTGTTGGGGAATTCCTCTAACGATCTCTCCAGCACGTAGGTATTCCCGGTGAAACAATGCAGATGGATTATGTGACTGTCTCACATACAGCTTGACAAAGCACAGTAGTTGTAGATAGGCTTCAGTGCCACAGTCTTCTGTCATCCCTCTACAATGCAACACCAATACATGTCTGTCCTGTATCAATGGCAGAACCTTCTCCAGAAATAGCAGCTGGTTCGATCTGTCAAGGTTCACTTCGCCCACAGTTCTTACGCGGGGATTCTGAAAAAGCTAAGACATGGCATTAAGAGATTCCCCAGTTCTCCGCGCATACAGATGCGAAGCATACCTTGGATGAAAGCCCACTGCAAAGACAATTTCCCCCTCCATGTCTAAAAGACGACGGCTTGAAGGATATGTCTTAGGGTCGCAGTATACCGCTACGGATCCAATAAGGGATATCCTTTCCCCCGGTTGCACTCGAATGGCCTCAGGAAGGTCCTTCAAAGTACCACAAGCTTGTATACGAAGCTTATCCAAGGCCCGGTCTAAATGAAAGTGACTGTCAATGGCAGCTGGATAGACCGGATCCCGGATGACTGGGATGACTTGTTTTTCCTGGATTACTGAACCAACTTCGTACTCACGCTCCTCTTCATTTAGTCTAGCTGATATAAGCAGCACTACTTTCTAGTGCACCAACACTCCTGGATAATTGGCCGTTGCTAGATTGAAGGAATGAGGAAGGCCAACGTTTAGGTGATGACACATCCCCTCCATAGCTTGTCTCTGGACAGCCGAGACCGCACTGTCCTGCACAGTGTTTAGCAGCCGCTGCATTGCATGCGCAGAAAAGTCTGAATGTCCTCCAACGACGCCGTTCTTCCCAAAAGCCATCTAGCCGCTTGTTCCAAAGTTTTGACACGGCATCAGGATGGTTTGCTGGCAGGTTTTCTCGAAAGATCCCCGGAATATGCTCATTGAAGGCATGAGGCTTCATAAATCGGGTCTCCTTAGACTGGCATCCTGTGACGCTGCAATAGCGAGGTCGGACTGCCCTCTTTCTTTCCCTTGCCTCTTTCACCTCCCTCAGGACATCACTTATTCTAGGCTTCTTGAAAGTTGATTGCGACAAATTCACAGGTCCACCAGCAGCGCGCTTTCCATGAAGCGTAATTTTAAACTCAATAGTGATATCCTGATGGGGTCCAGCTGAAACTGTTCGTCTAGAATCCTGTTTCTGCGAGCTTAAATCTACAGCATCCTTGGATCTACTAGACATCTTGTTCCTAGGTTTCGGAGAGCTAAAAGCCTTTCCAAGTTTTCCATAGCCTTTAGTAGATGGGCTGCCGACATCTACAACCAATCTGAACACGTATTAGGGGTCCTTTGTGGTTTCGGTGGTGGCTTAAATCTCTTGGGACTCCAGCTTGAACCATTGCTGTTTTCGTAGCCAAGCGGGGCGATCTCCTATGACTACTCACTGCAAGCTCCGTAGGAGTTCTATCCGGTGACAACAGCAATGCATATTCTTCCTTACTCACTGTATGATATAAAGATCAGTTGGCAGTGGCTCCGCAAAAAATGACAGGCTAGAAATGTCATTGTCCCGAGTATACGAGTCGGGGGAATTGTCTGGCTAACTTATGTTCTGCCTAACAAAGAAGGACAAGCTAAAAAAAAGCTTGCTGGTCTGTCTCCTCGGGCAGCCCACCCACCAACGTTTTCTGGCTTACAATTTCCTCCGCATCTCTAGAATCTAAATCATTGGTTAATATTTTATTTTTCTGAAAAACAAAAATGATTCACTAATCAGTTTCAAACCCAGAACTACTTGGCGCCACAATATCTAATGCATCAGTTGCACCAACATTGACGCAAGATCCATGATACCACTCAGAGCAGAAATCACACTGAATCATGAATCTTCCACCCCAGGGCTTTTTGCATATGCAATAAGCTGCTGTGTCTTCACTGTCTGGAATGACCAAGTTGCCCTCAGGTGCTTCCCTGTATTTGTTTATCCAACCTGGTAGATCTCTATCCCTACAAGGCATCATTCTGTCATGATTGGTGGCAAAAACTGATTTATTTAACTTCACCCTATAGAGATAGGATGACAACTTATTTATTATGATGGCTGGCCCCTTCCATGGCGAGCACAACTTCCTCGTCTTGCCCTTTGTGACTGCTGTATCTAATAGATATACACCTTCGCCTCGGGTAACAGTATTTACCCGAATGTTGACAATATGTACTGTCACACTGGAAGCCATGCAATATTTATTTTATCATACCGAACACAATTACACGTTTATTCAATTTATTCTGTAGGGGATGTGAACCTAGGTAGATCTACTACAATAACAAACACATATGAATATACAGGTTAACAGTATACTGTTACATGGCACGCGCGTCTAAAAGGTGACGTTAGTGTTTGAAATGACGTCGTGCACGTGCACAACCAACTTTTTAACGCGCGTGCCATGTAACAGTATACTGTTAACCTGTCAAAAACGTACTGTTAGCATGAGATAGTAAGAAATTGCCCATGATGAGTATATAAGAATTTAACATTACAAAGTCACGTGAGGTATAATAATATAAGGCTATGGTAGCCAGGTCAACAATAATAAATAATAAAATATAAATAATAAAATTATAATTATTTTATGATCTGTAAAATGTTTCATAGCACAAAAGTACAACATAGAGTGCTCTACATGTCTAGTTTTAATGAGTTTCATTAACATCCTACCTGCCAGTAAACGAATTTGCATACGGCCGTGAGACAGTAAAAAAATTGCATACATCCGTGAGACAGTACAAAAACTGTCACGTGGTACATTTGTCTTCACAGTGAAAATAGCAACTGTTTGTCAATGAGAGTTTTATATGGACAATTAAATTGAGGTATAATAATATATAAATATTGCATGGCTTCTAGTGTGACAGTACATATTGTCAAAACGCGTTAAATACTGTTACCCGAGGCGAAGCAGAGTTAACGGTATTTACCGGAATGTTAACAATATGTACTGTCACACCTTATTTGGGGGGGGGGGGGGGGGGGGGGGGGGGGGGGGGGTGGTATATAGGAGTCACTGTGTCGGTCGGAAACCATATTTTGTCCGGCCTATTTCTTACAAACCACTGGGTGGAATTCTATAAAAATTTACATGAAGCTTCTATACCAAGAGGAGATGTGCATACCCTAAAGGTCTTACAATTGCATGTTATTTTACAGAGTTATGGCCCTTTTACTTATTAAGTTGTTGGTCATATTTTGTCCGAAGCCATATTTTGTCCGGCCTATTTCTTACAAACCACTGGGTGGAATTCAATAACATTTTACATGAAGCTTCTATACCAAGAGGAGATGTGCATATCATAAAGATTTTACAATTGAATGTTACTTTACAGAGTTTTGGCCCTTTTGTTGGTCAGTCGGAAGCCATATTTTGAGTCAAGGTGCTGTTTTGGGGGTATTTATCACCTTCAGTGATATTTCTAGTTCAATTTATTCTGTGGAGGTGAACATGGGAAGATCTACTACAATGTAACACACACACATATGAATATACCAGTTAACAGTATACTGTCACATGGCACGCGCGTCTAAAAGGCGACGTTATTGTTTGAAATTATGTCATGCACGTGCATAACCACCATTTTGACGCGCGTGCCATGTAAACAGTATACTGTTAACCGGTCAAAATCGAGTAAGAAATTGCCCGTGATGATTATATGAGAATTTAACGTTACCACGTCACATGAGGTATAATAAACATGTTTAAAACATAAAATGCCAAAACATGATATAAACAAGAAACCGCTGAAGACGTTAAGGCCGGATTGTCGACAATTTGTCCTTGAAAATCGACAAACCAAGGTCAAGGTCAAAGTAACCATAGAAATCAATAGAACTTGTTACTGGTTACCTTCAGGCAAAGTTTCAAGTTTGTAACCCTTTCCAGAACTTAGATTTTGCCTCAACCTGAAACTTTAACCAAAATGTTGACGGACAGACAGACAGACGGACATCGCCAATCTATAGACTGGAATTGCTAGAGCAATCCGGCCAAATATCAAGACATATATTAATGCAATAAATGGTCCTATGGCACTAAAACTTATATCATTGAAAGTCTTTCTTTTGTTAAAAGGTACAGTATAGTTCAGATTAATAATACAGCATAATCAGAATGAAAACTACATGGGTTGTAAGCCTCAAGAAATATCCCAATGTCTACACTCCACATTGTTAAACGTATAAGCAGAGCAATTACTGAACAAGTCCTAGGACTCAGAATTTTAGTAAGGCAAAAAACGTCTAAATATATAGTAACATGCCACTGGCATAGACAGCCATTTATGGTGATAACAAACGCGCTCCACTTTTCTAAGTGCTGGATAGTCAAAAAAGTGGCATAGCTTTGCCAAAATGAATTCAGGGTTATCATTTTGAGAAATGGACCTTAACAAAAAACTTAACCAACACAGAAAATTCTAAGTAAAACAAGACCTCGGGATGAGGGTGTCTCGCCCTTGTAGGACATTTGACCTAGTGTTTGCCCTACCCCATTATCCAGTTTTGAACTTGACCAAGATATGATCTAATAACTTTTCATGAAGATTAAATAAAAAAAGTGATTTCACATGGTTAGTCTAACATTTCACCTAGTGACCTAGTTTTTGAACCCTCATGACCTAGATTTCATGAAAACAAATCTAGCACGGTTAAATTTTGTGAAGATTGAATAAAGCAAGAAACTTCTAGTGTTCAGAAGATTATTCAAAATTTTGACCTTGTTTGATGTTCCATGACCCAACAATACATCCGACATAGTTTCAGAACAATTCCAGCAGGGGTTGCTGAGATATAATCAAGGTTAAGTTACCTAACAACGTTGAAGTTCTGCCAAATTATGACCTTGACCTTGAAAGTGTTGACGTTGGATAATGTCCCATGACCAAACAATCATAGTTTCAGACTAATTCCACCAGGGGTTGCTGAGATATAACCAAGGTTAAGTTACCCAACAAAGTTCAAGTTCTGCTAAAATATGACCTCGACCTTAAATGATGTTCCATGACCCAACAATACATCTGACATTGTTTCAGAAAAACTCAACAGGGGTTGCTGAGATATAACCAAGGTTAAGTTTTGAGGTTAAGTTACCTAACAACGTACAAGTTCTCCCAAAGTATGACCTTGATCTTGAATGATGTCCCATGACCAAACAAAACATCTCACAAAGTTTCAGAAATATTCCATCAGGGGTTGCGGAGATATAACCAAGGTTAAATTTTGAGGTTAAGTTACTTAACCAAGTTTAAGTTCTGCCAAAATATGACCTAGACTTTGAAAATGTTGACGTTGACTGATGTCCCGTGACCAAACAATACATCGACATAGTTTAAGAATCAAAGCGCCAATGGCACTGTAGTGGCGATCGTATGGAAAATCTTGCAAAGTAACAAGCAGTATATCGGTGTAGGGCTTGCGCTATTCAATACTAGTGCACTCTGGTGCGGATCAATTTAAGAATGTATCAACCCTGCATCTTTTGACAGTAGAATAATGTTAGTTTGCCAGAATGTTGTCTTGGTGATTGTTTAGTTACGTTCTGAAACTGGTCATGATGTGTTCAAAATTAAGCCATTCCAAATTTATGAAAAATCTATTTGGTACTCGATAGACTACCGTTTTAGCTCATTATAATGGCTATTTGTAATCTAAATTGTTCGGGTAATCACATGATCATCACCAGCGCGCTAGGCCATATTAAGATAAAATATTGTGTACACTTTAGAAATGACAAAATTATCAAGAAAGGCGAGAAAACAGTATCCATTAGTTTGGTGTTTGTTTCAATGATGTCCGATATTAAACAGGTCTGTTTAATTTAGTCCCATCACAGTTCATGATTGAGGGTTGTCAGAGACATATAAACACAGTGTATTTATATGTCTCTGAGGTTGTTAAACTGCTTCGAAAAATTTGAGTACAAACACAACACATGTACAAAAGGCACAATTTCACTATTTGCCAAACTGTTCAATTTATAAAAATATAGGCATATATTATAATGCTCGATCTCCAAACTAAATAAGGCTACACTTTCAGCATTGATTGCTAATTGACTCTAGAACGTGCAGACGTGTATACATAACGTGTGTACACACTGACATCGTGTGTCCTTTAAACCTTTGTAAACCAGTCTTATCATCTAGACGCTTTCATATATTTAAACAACTACAAAATGAAGCGTTTATAATATTGAGATTTAAGAACTCGCGACCTATTTATAGAACCTTTTAGAATTTCCAGATTTGAGTATCATCAGAGTTACCTGCCGTTATTTGCAAGGCAGAACGCGCAATGATATTTATTATCTGCCAAATCATGACGAAGATAATATTTACATATTTTAACTCTATGTAGATAATGTCTCGATAAAACTCAAATATTAGTAACAATCCGGTACCAAAGTAGCACTGACATAATTATTAGTAATCGCGTATCTGACTATAACGGATGTGAGTAAATTAGTTTGCAGTAAGGAAAATAAATATCAACCGATTTTTCAAAACCGACTATGTAAATATTGTTCGTTGTTGTTGTTTCTGTTAGCATTGTGACGATTGTCAAACCAATCGCCACAAAAATTCCAGCAGGGGTTGCCGAGATATAACCAAGGTTAAGTTTTGAGGTTAAGTTACCTAACCAAGTTGAAGTTCTGCCAAAATATGACCTTGAACTTGAATATTTTGACGTCAAATCAAAAATACATTTGTCATTTTTGACTGAATTCATATTTTAACATTTTTATATTGGCTTATAATACTTGTCTGTTTGAAAAAAATCATCAGACAGAAAATTCAATTTCCTACAAACTTTATCCTTACATCAAGGAGCTAGAAATATTTTAAAAAGTTGTTTTAAAGGATTCAATAGCACAAGCGTTGAATTCACATCTTTTCCCCCAGATACCTGTTTTGGTACAGTGTAGATAAATAGCCAGTGCAGTATTAAGATAAAAAAGGTAAATTGTTGGATTCGTATTAAGAGAAACTATTGATGGACGACGGATTCAGGGTGATCACAATAGCTGATCACCTTGTCACTATAAGACAGGCGAGCTAAAAACACCATATGAACATATTGTAAATAACAACAAGAGGCCCATGAGGGCCTATGCTCTACTGGGATGGTTCTTTGGTCATTTTCAATCCAGAGCATGTATGTATGGTGAATATCGGATAGTAAATGGAGGCTATATTGTCTTCACAACCTGTTTTATAGAAATGTTGACCATTTGAAGGGCAATAATCCAGTCTTGCATGGGCTAATCTGTCTGGTTGGCGAAAGGAACTGAGCTCTCATCTATATTTAACTACTATCTTAGTTTGATGAATATTGGATAGTAAATGGATGCTCTATTGTGTTCACAAGCTGATTTATAGCAATTTTGACAATTTCAAGGGCCATAATCAAGTTATGCAAGAGCACATTTGGCTGGTTTTCGAAAGGAACGGAACTCTCATCAATATTTAACTGCTATCTAAGTTTGGTGAAGATCAGAGAGTAAATGGAGACTCTTTTGTGTTCACAAGCTCTATTATAGCAATTTTGACAATTTCAAGGGCCATAATCCAGGCTTGCATGGGCGGATCTGGCTGTTCTGCAAATGGAACCAAGCTCTCATCAATATTTAACTCTTATTTAAGTTTGGTGACGATCAGATACTAAATAAAGCCTCTATTGTGTTCACAAGCTCTATTATAAGAATTTCGACAATTCCAAGGGCCATAATCCTGTCTTGCATGGGCGGAACTGACTGGTTTGCAAAAGGAACCAAGCTCTCATTGATACCTAACTACTGTGTAAGTTTGGTGAAGATCAGAAAATAAATGGAGCCTCTATTGTGTTCACAAGCTCTATTATACCAATTTTTGACAATTTCAAGGGCCATAATCCAGGCTTGCATGGGCGATCTGGCTGGTTTGCGAAAGGAACCGAGCTCTCATGGATATCTAACTACTGTATAAGTTTTATTGAGATACAATCAAAACTGAAGACTATCGCCTTCACAAGCAATTGTTTAGCCTTCACAAGCAATTGTTTACGGACGACGGACACCACGCCACGGCATAAGCCGACAACATGGAAAACATTGTGGCAAAAGGATTACTTGCTTGTATACAAAGTCAAATGCTTTTTTCAGATTTTAAATGAGACTGGCACCTATGGTTTTTAATGTATAATTTGTATCAATGTCCTTTATATAAATAACTCTTCTTCCACAATTAGAAATTTTTAAAAAAAGGAATCTTAATTATTGAATTGAATGACTTAATTGGTCACCATTTTGAAAAAAAAAAGAGCCTTTGCTCATCATGGGCAATTTTTATTTTTCCACAGTGTTATTAAAATAGTCATTCAAATTTGTCAGATAGCATTTGTATGAAAGAAAAATGAAAAAATAATTTAAGATCAACCTTGTTTTTTGTTTTAGGAGGATGCTGTTCGAACTGTTATAGTCCGAGATGAAGATATTGAAATAAAAGTCATAATCATCGAGGACAATAGCCAGAAAGCTAAGGTCACTCTATGGAGAGAGTCAGTTAAAACAGAGGCTCGGTCCGGAGACTTCATTACCATAACGGATGTTGTAATTAATCATTACAAAGGTGAAGCTTCACTGTCAACAACGACACGCAGTAAACTTCAGGTAATTCTTCAATTCTTGATATATAAATAATTTCATTTGTTGCTGTTGTTGAAGCTCTCTTTTAAAACCGTTGCAATCAGGAGTTGAGGGTTCATATCCTGGCTTAGGCAGTTTTCTTTCTATGGGTTTCAAAAAGTCAATCTACATTCATCACTTGTTAAGTCCAAAAGGCTAATTCTATGGAAATACATGAAATGGTGAACCAGTTGACATGATATGACTGACAATTTTTTAAAAACTACATAAATGCAAATTATTGCAATCAAACTCATTTTTCATCTCATTTTCAAAGTGTGATATTATAATGAATCCTTGTCTTCAAAAATCTAAAACATTACCTTATAACTCAATTTCAAATGACTTGATAAAAAAAATCTTCAAAAAACACATTTCTATCCCAAAATGCTAAATTGTGGTTAAAAAGGTTTCATTATTTGACTTTGAATGCTTCACATATGAAATGTCAAAAATGTATAATTTAGTATACTAATATAATGTCTGGAACATATCTGAAACATATATTTTTAAATAATTCATAGTATTGCTTTGGTGGTTTTTGAGAATTGAAAATTATTATCTCTTTCAATATCATCAAAAATGTTTTGTTTCTTAATTAACCCTTTCCCTCATATAGAAGGTTTCTGACGCCTCTGCAACAGACGGCTTTTTGAAAATATACTAACAAAAGGAGAAAATGCACAAACATGCAATTTCTCCTTTTGCCACAATGTTTTCAACTTTTTGTCTTTTTCAATTATGGAGATTTTTTTGACAAAAATTATTCAAAGTCATCTGCTGTAGAATTGTCGTATGAGGGAAAGGGTTAAAATGGTTAAAATTGGTTGTTGGAAATATCAAATATGAGTAAAACCTTTTCATTGCATAAACTGTTATCAATATGTAATATGTTTTTTTCTTATTTCCAGTAAATTGAACCTCCATTTACAAAAGAAAAGGTCGAAGTAGTAGGTATATGCCTACTTGACGGTACTGCAGAACTGCTATTGACAGAAGACAGCATTTTGACAGTTTTGTCGGAACTACTTCAGCAAGGATGTGACGACATCACTGATTTGGAGGGTTTAACTTCTGAAGGAAGTGTGTTTCTTGAAATTGAACGAAAGGGCTCAGAAGTTTTCAGTCTTGTACGGCTCTGAAATCTTGATTTTAGGGATGCATATTTTGTTTTGAAGATCTTAAGTCTTGTTCTGCTCTGAGCCTTTTTTTTTGCTCATGTGATTTTGTTGGCCAAACTGCTTTCAAGCATTTCTGGTGTATATATTGGTAATGTCTTTAAAATATTTACAAGTGGCGTTTAATTCAAAAGGCTTTTAAAAGTCACTTGTTACTTACTCCTTCAAAACCATTCATACTGTTCATATAAAAAGCCCTTATTGGTAGTAAAGTGTTAAACATAGTGCCATTTGCCTTTCTTCTCAATTTTAACTTATGAATATTTATTCTAGTCTCTTGTGATATTTTGTTGTATCTTCTTGAAAAGTTTTACCCTTATTACAACTTTTCCTCTATTTGATATAATGTATACATGATAATATTAATCTCCTAGGACTTTTTGCAGGGCTACTAAAACTTATACTTTTTTGAGCTATTTCTAGATGTAATTTATCTTGATTTTGACATGTTTTAACCATACAATCCCTTAATATTATGTTTTTTTCTTATTAAAATGTTAAGCCTTTCAAATACAGAAATGAATTCTAGAATAATTTTTACAAAAATATGGTATGCAACAATTATTTTGAAAACAATTTAAACCTTGAAACAAGTGTGTCAAACAGATGTTTGCCGAAGAGGTGTCAGTCAATACGATTTGTATGAGTGAACAAATTCATTTTGAAAGACACATAACTAATACATGATTAATTGACTTTCTTAACAAAATGCATTCCCTTAACTGTTTAACCCTTTCCAACTTGCAACAAATCTACTGAATAAATCCGAAAAACATTTTAATTAACAAGAGGGCCATGATGGCCCTGGAATCGCTCACCTGATTATTTTTTTCACTTTAGCTATATAAGCCCCACCCCCTGGGAGCCATAGTTTCGGACCAATCAACTTGGCTTGAAGGACTCTGATAGAGGGTCACCCTAGGAACATTTCTACAAAATTATTTGAAAATCGGCCAGACACTTTTGGAGAAGATTTTTTAAGTTTTCACTATAGCCATATAATGCAAAATAGCCCCGCCCGTCAACCGGTGGCCATGTTTTTCGACCAATCAACATGGCTTGAAGGAATCCGATAGAGGGTCATCCAGGGAACATTTCTACAAAATTATTTGAAAATCGGCCTGACACTTTCGGAGAAGATTATTTAAGTTTTCACTATAGCCATATAAGGCAAAATAGCCCTGCCCCCTCTGGCGGCCATGTTTTTCAACCAATCGACATGGCTTGAAGGAATCTAAAAGTGGGTCACTTAAGGAACATTTCTACAAAATTATTTGAAAATCGGCCTGACATTTTCGGAGAAGATTTTCACTATTTTTTTTCGTTTCGTTGCCATGGCAACCATAATTCTGCATGGATCCCAACAAATTTAAGGAATTCTGGTGAGGACATTGAGAGGATGCTTTCTGTGAAGTTTCATCCCAGTTGACCCACCGGTTACAGAGGAGAAAATGTTGACGGACGACGGACATAGGGCGATCACAATAACTCACCTTGAGCACTTCGTGCACAGGTGAGCTAAAAATAAAATGGATTTATCTGAGCATTTTATTCTTCATGTCTTATTAAAAACCCTGGTTTAATTTATTATGCGAGTTATAGAACGCGCAATGATATTTATTAATTGCCCAAACATGAAGAAAGATTATATTTACATAATTTAACTCTATGAAGATATTATCTCAATAAATCTCAAATCTTAGTATCAATCCGGTACCAAAGTAGCACTGACATGATTATTATTAATCGTGTCTCTGCATCACTGATGGAACTATATATTTGGCGGTTTAACGGATGTAGGTTAATTGGTTTACAGTAAGGAATAAAAAGTCAACGGGCTGTACAAAACTGACTATGTAAATTATTTCGTTGTTGTTTCTGTTAGCATTGTGATTATTGTCAAACCAATCGCCACCAAAACTGGATATTTTGCTAAAGATTCAAAGACAATACGTAGCGCACAATTACGAAATGAAACAAACGAATCCGCGAAATGACTATGCAAACTCGGAAGACATTTCCCTCAGATTCTATCGATATTTACCGACCGTATCCAATCATGCATGACCTATAAGCGGATTCTTTTTTTTTAAGGGTAATTTTCAATTCCGGTTAATTTTTTCACGAACACAATACGTACTAAATAGGTCACCTTGAAATGGCGGATTTAAAATAATTGTATTCTCGAGTCCGTTAAAACTAAGGTCACTTGTTGCCAACATATTATTTTCTGATGAATGC
Source organism: Serripes groenlandicus (assembly GCA_031761405.1). Classification (NCBI taxonomy): domain Eukaryota; kingdom Metazoa; phylum Mollusca; class Bivalvia; order Cardiida; family Cardiidae; genus Serripes; species Serripes groenlandicus. Next base: position 99,766 of record JASEVX010000148.1, read on the forward strand.
GCTTATACTGTACGTTCAATATTATAAATAAAACAAGATATATACGAACTTAAAAACATGATATGTTAGGGTTATTTCAATATATGTTTTTCAAATTTCTTAGAACTTTCTACAATTTGCCTATTAACTTGTTTCTTGTTTGGGGACTGACACAGCTTAATTAATTGTTCTTGCTTTCACACAACCTATAGGCTTTGTCTATTAACAATTTCATATGTATTTATATCATTCCATTTTGCAACTGTATGGTCCAGGTCCTTTCTAATTGTAGATAGTGTTGTTGTGTTGTCATCCATTATTAGTGTTTATACTCTTTCACCCTCTTTCTCAAAATATTTGATTACATCTACACCAACATCTGATTCCATAGCGTTAGCACAACCTGACCAGTTTTTATCCCCCGCTTTTTCGAAGAAAAAAAGGGGGGTTATTAATATCGGTTTGTCCGTCTGTCTGTCTGTCTGTCTGTCTGTCTGTCTGTCTGTCTATCTGTCACACTTCGTTTCCGTGCAATAACTGCAACAAATGTGAACCGGTTTTTTTCAAACTTGGTAACAAGGTTAAATGCCTTAAGGGCTAGGCCAAGTTCGATCGTCACTTTCGGCGGACTTTATTTAGTGGAGTTATGGCCCCTTATTTAACACAAAATGTCGTTTCATGCTGTTTCCGTGCAATAACTGCCACAAATGTGTTTTTTTTTTTTCAAACTTGGTAACAAGGTTAAATGCCTTAAGGGCTAGGCCAAGTTCGATCGTCACTTTCGGCGGACTATATTTGGTGGAGTTATGGCCCCTTATTTAACAAATGTCGTTTCTTGCTGTTTCCGTGCAATAACTGCCACAAATGTGAACCGTTTTCTTTCAAACTTAGTAACATCGTCACTTTCGGCGGACTTTATTCGGTGGAGTTATGGCCCCTTATTATTCGGCTTCATTGCTATATCTAATACTAATTTGATATTCAAGGTACCTGGCTCGATATTCAGATAAATATTCAAATCGTTATCCGCGCGACTACATATAAGGTATGACGCCATCAACATTTTCCCGATTATCAACCTGGCTCCATATTAAAACACCCAACAATACAAACAAAACGACCTTTGAAATCATGATTAGCAATGGCTCATCTTCCCACACTGTCTTCAGTCGTAACGCATAGCTGGGTTGATTCTCCCAGGTCCCATGAGTTTGTGAACTGTGAAAGTGATTGGACATAAATGCTGTTGAAAACGGCCTAAAACTCCGTACAGTGCACTCAAAACGACCGTTGAAAACATGATGAGCAATGGCTCCTTATACCACACTGTTTTCAGTCTTATGGCGTAGATTGGTTGACTCACCCAGGAAGCATGTGTGTGTGAGCAGTGAGGGGTATTTAACATAAATGCTGTTGAAAACGGCCTAAAAAAAACAACAACGCAATCAAAACGACCTTTGAAAACATGATAAGCAATGGCTCCTCTTACCACACTGTGTTCATTCCATTGCCTGGGCATCTTATAATTCCTTTGGATGTATTTAAAGTATTATGGGCGGAGCATTTAACAGAGATATTGAAAAATTGTTTTTAATTTTAAGAGGTTGTCGGCATGTGCTTTCTTCTCAACTTCAATGAGGAAAGCACCTGATTTCAATTTCTTAACAGACTTTGGTGAACCAGCAAGAGAAAGAAGGCATTTCTGTATGACGAAAGGTGAAGGGAAGATATAGGCTGTTCGGGTAAATTTGATTCAATCAATAAGAAGCGGGGAAATGAAGCGTTGCCATTTTGTTTGTCGATATCGGAGTCCCGAGTCCATTTGAGTACGTGTGCGTTTTTTAGATCACCTAGAGCCAAAGGCTCAAGGTGAGCTATTCTGATCACTCTGTGTCCGTCGTCGTCCGTCGTTTACTTTTAGCTTTAAACATCATCTCCTCCTTAACCGCAAGAACAATTTCCACCAAACATCACAGGAATGTTCCTTTGGTGGTCCTCTTTCAAAAAAATTCAAAGATTTAAATTCCATTGAGAACTTTGGTTGCTGCGGCATCAGAAAGGGGACAAAATGTCCAAACTTTAAAAATCTTCTCCGAATTTGCCTGTCAGATTCAAATATAATTTGGTAGAAATGTTCCTTGGGTGACCCTCTACAAAAATTGTTCAAGCCATACTGATTGGTCGAAAAACATGGCAGTCAGGCGGCATCAGAAAAGGGGCAAAACAAGAGGCCGAAGAGGCCCAGTATCGCTCCACGGCCATAAGGCAAAAATCAAATCTCCAAACAGCCCTGCCCCCTAGTGGCCATATTTTTTACCAACCACCATGGCTTAAAGGAATCTTGTAGAGTGTCACCCAAGGAATGTTCCTGACACTTTCGGAGGAGAAGGTTTCTTAAGTTTTCACAAAAGCCATATAAGGCAAAATAGCCCCACCCCATGGCGGCCATATTTTTGAACCAATCAACATGGCTTGAAGAAATCTGATAAAGGGTCACCCAAAGAACATTTCTACAAAATTATTTGAAAATCTGCAACACTTTCGGAGAAGAAGATTTTTTAAATTTTCACTATGGTCATATAGAGCAAAATAGCCCCGCCCTCTGGCGGCCATATTTTTCGACCAATCAACATGGCTTGAAGGAATCTGATAGAGGGTCACCCAATGAACATTTCTACAAAATTATTTGAAAATCGGCTGAACACTTTCGGAGAAGAAGAGTTTTCACTATGGTCATATAAGGCAAAATAGCCCCGCCCTCTGGCGACCATGTTTTTCGACCAATCAACATTTCTTGAAGGAATCTAATAAAGGGTCACCCAAGGAAAATGTCTACAAAATTATTTGAAAATCGGCCTGACACTTTCAGAGAAGAAGATTTTTTAAGTTTTCACTATTTTTTTTTTTGGTTGCCATGGAAACCAGAATTATGGATGGATCAAAAAAAATTGAAGGAATTTAAGAGAGGACATTGAGAGGATGCTTCCTATGAAGTTTCAACCAAATTGGCCAAGTGGTTAGTGAGAAGAAGTCGTTTAAAGGAAAAAGTTTACGCACGCACGCACGCACGCACGCACGACGGAAAATTCGCCATGACATAAGCTCGACTGGCTTTCAGCCAGTGGAGCTAATGACAAAATTTGAAAATTTCATTTTAATGAAAGTGCTTGTCTGATTTTAAGAAAATATAATACGAATCTTACTTTAATGATCCTCTCTATTGAATTTGTTTAAGCCGTTTTGATTGGTTACACAATCATAGCAACCAGGCGTCATCACAAAAGGGGCCTGTCAAATTCAAATATAATTTGGTAGAAATGTTCCTTGGGTGACCCTCTACAAAAATTGTTCAAGCCATACTGATTGGTCGAAAAACATGGCAGTCAGGCGGCATCAGAAAAGGGGCAAAATGACAAAATTGAAAATTCCATATTTGGCGCCCTAAAAGCGTTCCTGTACGATCAAAATTTATAATTTGACATGTACGTCCAGGAATCAAGGATATACGTCTAGTTGAAATCGTGTGTAATTCATTTTAGTTAATTTGATTTTTAAAAGATGTACGTGAGCAAGTTTTTCTGCATGCAGAAGTTGCAGATGTAACACTTCAGTTAGAAGCAAAGGTATCAAGATTGAGCTACTTCTTAGATCGTTTCCCTTGCTTGTTAGCACCAGGAGTGTCCAAGGACATAGTGTTGGAGCAATTCGCAAGCTACCAGATATACAATGTGAAAAGCTGCCAGAAAAGCAGAGTTGATGAAACATGGGTTGCCATTGGGCACCTAAAAGATGAAAACAATATCCCAATGTTTGCTGCTTTGTCCAAAGTTATGCTAGATATACTTGCTATCCCACACAGCAGTGCTCACTGTGAGCTTGTTTTCTCTACAGTAAGGAAGAACTGTACAGACCAGAGGAGCTGTTTAAGTTATAGTACATTGGAGGCATTCTTAGTTCTGAAGGGGATACGTGGCATGTCTGCAGATCAGGAGGATGATGGACAAGTGTTGAAGAGATTGAAGGGGGCATATTATAACTCTTTGAAGTAATTCTGTAGCTGAAGGCAGTGTTGAATAACCATGACCATACACTGATTATATAATTCTATACTGATATTACAGACAATGCTACCTGTGTACTTGTCATACATAATACAGTAATATGCATCACCCATATTTTTGCAAAAAGTTTCTCAATACTTAAAATGAAGGTGGATTTTGATCTCTGAATTCTATTTGTAATCTAGTTGTATGTATGTTATTTTAGATATTTTCTAACCTGCAGAATAGGTGACAATCATAAGAACAGTATTTGAGATGTTAATCTCGATAATCTTAGCCAGCTAATCAGATCGTAGCTTTCAAGATTTTGTTAGTGCTTCACTTCCTATATTTAGCGCAGAAAATGGGTAACCATCACTGGGTTCCTATTCTTACGACGAAGTCGGAACTGAAAGACTGATGAAACGCGTTATCTGATTGGCTGATCTATAAATAGCGATATCGGAAATTCCTATCATTTAAGAATAGTTCAGGAATGTGTCGTCCTCAGATCTTACTTTTCAGAAGATCGTGTACTTCAGTCAAATTGATGCCCCCCATTACCATATTTAAAACAATAAACATCAATTGTTTTTGTTTGTACATTGTTGTAAAATTAGTAAAAAATCATTTGTTCATCAAAATAAAGGAAAAGTTATTATTAAGTGTTATAGTTTTTCATCGATTATATTCTGATAAGGAATGTATAATTTAATTAAATTTGGACTCTTATTAGTTACTTACCATGGTGGTGCTGGTGTTGGCAAATCAGTCTTGATAAAAGCTTGATATCAAACATTGTATAGACATTTAAATTTAAAAGAAGGTCAAAACCCAGACGAAATAAGAATTATCTTGTGTGCATTTACCGGTAAAGCAGCTTTCAATATAAATGGTGTAACTATTGCGTCCGCTTTCCGTACAAAATACATGCAGAGCAACCACAATTTGAGTTGTGATGAACTGAACACATTCCGCATGAAATATAGAAACCTTTTTGTTGTTATAATTGATGAAATGTCCATGGTTGGTAATAAATTACTTAACTTCGTAGACCAACGTTTACAAGAGTTGACAGGTACAAAACGTACATTTGGTGGTGTTGGCATTGTTTCTGTTGGAGACCTTTACCAACTTATGCCTGTTGGAGATTCATGGATTTTCAATGATCTTAAACATGGATCATCAGCCTTGGCACCAAATCTATGGAAAGAAAAATTTCAAATATACGAGCTTAATGAAATAATGCGACAAAAGGATGACATGTATTTCGCACAACTTCTTAACAGACTTCGACATAATACATTGACAGATCAGGATAGAAAAGAGTTAAAAAGGCATGAAATAAAATTGAATAATTCTTCATATCCATCAAATGACCCACATCTCTTTACAGAAAATAAATTTGTAGACAATTACAATACAGTTTTCATGGAAAAACTAACAGGACAAAAGGTTACAGTACGATGCAATGATACACTTGTTTCAACAAATATTTCCAATGAAAAACGAAAAAAGCTTGTAACAGCTATTCCGGATGATGCAAGTAAAACTGCAAACTTGATGAAAAATCTCACAGTTGCTGTAGGGATGATCTATGACATCACAATAAATGTAAATGTTAAGGATGGTTTGGCAAATGGATCAACATGTGAAGTTAAACATATTGAAAACAAGATGCAGGAAACAAATCGCCCAAGTAAAATATGGGTTCAATTTCATGATTCAAAAATTGGTGTGGCTACCAGAAAAAAGTTTTCAGAAAGAGGCCATTACAAAGGAGTTATACAAACAACATGGACACCTATATTTGACATTGAGAGAACATTCTTGTACAACTTCAAAACTTTTCAAAGAATACAGTTTCCTCTTAAACCTTCAGCAGGCAAGACAATTCATAAAGCACAAGGATGCACTGTTGATGAACTTGTTGTTGACCTATCGCAGACAAGGATAAGAAAAATTCCTCATATTCATTATGTTGCTTTGAGCAGAGTACGTACTTTAGAAAACCTTCATATATTGAACTTTAATCCTGAGGCACTCACAGTTGATGAACAAGTTACAGTTGAGATGACACGGCTACGAGATACAGCTAGATTAGATTTGTGTTATAAACCATTATATGAAATGGATTCCTTTTTCAAAGTTGCATTCAATAATTGTTGATCATTGCATAAAAATTTCAAAGATGTCAGATGTGAACCAAATTTATTGTCTGCAGATGTAATAGGAATAGCTGAATCTAGACTTTGTAACAGAGACTTAGAGATAGATTATAGCATACCTGGGTTTTATACCCTAAGAAATGACCAAAACACACTTCTAACACGACCATATCATGGTTTAGTATTGTACCTCAAGCAAAATTTAAATATTGTTCAACAAAAAAGATACAGTACTGATGAGTTAGAATTCATTTATCTGAGAATCACAGAATCAAACAGTAATCAAGAATATCAGCTTATTGTCTTATATAAGTCACCCAAGTTTCAAGTTAGCAAATTAATATCATGTTTGAATAAATATTTAGTACCGCTTTTATTGAAAAATGTGAAAACAATAATTATTGGAGATTTCAACATTGATGGCAAAAATGGAAATAAACAATTCCTGTCTTTCATGAATGACCATTGCTTTTGTTCTCAAAGATTGTCAGAACATACCACAGATTATGGAACAATGATTGACCTTATTTTTGCAAACATTCCGGTTTCTACAGGAGTCATAGAAACATACTGGTCATATCACAAAATTGTGTACTGCTGCATTGATAAATAAAATTCACCAGATCTACTTTCAAATCATAGTGAGAAAAGGAATGGAACCAAAGCTAAAAGCTGCGTTATACAGTTCCTCTCAATAAATTGTGTTTAGCTGTTTATTTGCACGGTGTTGAATTATTTTTTATGTCAACACATATAAAAAAAGTCTTATGTAGGCATGTTAACGTTCATAAAATAATATGAATGAAACTTGTCATAAAAAAGAACATAACTATTTTACCATTTGGACCATATAGATCTAATATCATAAAAGTAATTATGTTAGCATTGTGCTCCTCGAACTTCATTTCAAATATGTGTTGAGATAGCTAGTGGCCTTTTTCATATATATTGAGAAAAGTGCCTTTCTACACGAAATTGCCATCTTGACACCCTTTCATATTCATTGAGTACGAACTATTTATAATACGAAATGACGGTGACATCACTTATTTACTCTTGGTTTAACCCTAATGCATCGATAGTTAGTTAAGATTTGTTATACTTTTTGTGTGTAAAATAGTTAAGATAGAATTCTTTTGTCTCTAATAAAAACGGTTTTTTTATGATCTTTTGTTCTGATATTTATTTCTACGAGTCGACGGGATATCATAATATTGTCATTAATATATCCATAGGTACTACCTATTTACAAAAAAAACGCAAGATAATTATAAACAAAAATTAAAGAGCATACTTTGGCCATAAAAGGGGATTTATGAGTAATTGACTAGACAATAATAATGTTAATGTCATGTTTCTTGCATTATCAAAACATATTTGGAATTCGTATTGCTGTCGTCTATTATTACGAATAGAAAATAATAAAGTAAAGACTTTCAGAAAATCAAGGAATACATTTATAATGAACGAGGTTAAAACATGAGGGCCAAGATGATCCTAAATCGATCACCTGCATTATGGTAAAGAAGCAAATAGATCAGCCCTTTTCTGATGCCACTTGGCGACTGCCTTTTTTAACCAGTCAATATGACTGGAACAAATGATGTAATGGTCACATTTCTGCTAAACCATTTCCCTATTAGAGATGGTTTCTGAGGCCTTTGCAACAGACACTTTAGGAAAAGATTGTCGCCAAAAGAACAATTGCTCCTTATGAGATAGTTATGCTTTTGCCACAATGTTTGATAAATAGCTCATGTATAGGAATTTGGGGTATTTCATGTTGATACCACTTTTTTGCGGGAAACGACATCGCTCCATTGACGTAACGCCAATATGAAGTGTTATGGAAATGACGTCACGTCCTTCTTTGGCTACGATACAGTCAACATTTAGGTTCGGGCGTAGAAGGCTAATGCTGTCGTTTTTTTGACGAACGGGAAACATATATATTACATACTGAATGATAAACTATAGAGATTTCCCAACTTGAGAAAACCTAATAAGGCTATAACATGCTTTTTGTCTACTGAGCAATATCGCCTAGTGTGCGATATAGCTCACTAGCCGGATTTTCGGAACTACTTTTTTAAAATCTCTTTTAAACACTTTTAAGCTCCGTTTTCACTACTTAACACTTTATTTCCATGATGAACCGTTTAAAAATCCACAATTGCACTTTTAAATCCGCAAATAAGAGCTTGAATCGACATGACACAAGTTTATTTCAATCAATGTACACATTGTCGGTGACGTCACGTATATATATATAGTGACGTCACTGCAAAACTGGCGGATTACGTCATTCAGATCTCTCTCCACTTCTGAGCTAAAAATAAATGAGCTGCACAGGGGTATTGTCGTTTAAAAACGAAAATTATTGCCGAGAATATAATATATAGTTTAATAAACATTGTTTTCATGATTTGGGAATTAAATCCCTCGTGAAAGAGATTCTTGCATATAAAAACTCGTGCGCTATGGCGCACTCGTTTTTATATCGTAAGAATCTCTTCCACTTGGGATTTAAATCCCGTATCATGAAAACAATGTTAATTAAACTCTATTTATTCCATTTATTTTTAACTTTTCGTACAAATGTTAATTCCACAAAACACAGTACTTTAAGATCTTAAATATCGATTTAAAAAAAAAAAAGAAAAAAAATACGACAATGAGTTTTAAAAATCCGTGTTTTTCGTGTCATTTTATACATACCCAAAATATCGATTTAAAAAATTTTATTAAAAAGACGACAATAATTTTTTTTCAATCCGTGTTTCTCGTCTCATTTTATACATACCCAAAATGGCGGCCCCCATGGATTTTTCCAGTTTCATTTCAGAAAGCTTCATGGGTTATTGAAAAAAAAAAAAAAAAAAATAAAAATCTCACACCTGTTAACTATAAGCGAAAAAACCCATTCATGTTTTTTTTTCGTATTATAAGTAAGTACAATCATTCGATTGCGCGCATTTCCGCTTCCTGCGGCTTTCCCGCGTAATCTTTATCTCTATTCCTTGTTGACCAAAAAAAAAAAGAAGAATGAAACGAAAAGCAGATGATAGTGTATCCGGAAATATCAATAGTGAAGACGTCTGCTTCTGGTGTGAAGTATTTCGACGGTTTTGTTCAAACAAACAAAGACGAAATAAACAGGTAAAACATTTCGCTTTAAAAAACCGTAGATCGCTCAATTGCGTAGAAATTTCGCTGTGCAGTGTTGTTTAGTCACTTTGTAGTTTTATAAACACTTTTCAGTTGAAAGATTTAATATCGTTTTTCTTTTAACTTTAGCTGTAACAGAACAAATAAGTTTATTCAATAATTTTTTATACTAATTAAAGGTAATTGGATTTTAAAAAAAATCTATTGGGTGCAATAAGCAGAAACTCTTTCTTGTGCTGTATTCCAGATTAAATTGAACTTTTCTTTTTTAGATTATGATCTCCTATTCAACATTACAATGTTACAAACACAGATTTTTTCCCTTGTTGATTTTATGGATATGACTAGCAATTACTTGACATACTTAAACAATCAGTTAATGTGTTACATGTACCCATGCGTCCTGGGTGATTCAACTCCACGCACTGATCACGTACCCATGCGTCCTGGGTGATTCAACCCAGCTATGCGTTAGGACTGAAAACAGTGTGGAAAGAGGAGCCATTGCTAATCATGATGTCAAAAGGTCGTTTTGTTTGTATTGTTGGGTGTTTTACGCCTTTTTCAACATCATATATGTCAAATTACACGCACTGTTCACATACTCATGCGTCCTGGGTGATTCAACCCTGCTACTCAATCGTACTGAACACACTGTGACAAAGGGAGAAATTGCCCGCCCTGCTTTCAGAGGTCGTTTTGTTTGTATTGTTGGGTGTTTTAGGCCGACTTCCACATCATTCAAGTCATACCACCCCGTCAGTTCACACACTCGTGATCCCTGGGTGAATCAACCCAGCTATGCAATATACCTGAACACATTGTGGCAAGAGAAGCAATTGCCCGCCATGCTTTAAAATGTCGTTTTGTTTGCATTGTATGGGTTTTGATCTTGGAAGCGAGTTGTTGCATGACTAAATACGTGTGGAAAGTTGCATAAAATAGCTGCATGTGGGAAAGGGTTAGTATCTGTTCACGGGTCTTCGCACCTCTGCAGGCCAAATCCCTTTCGGCGGTACAGTGAACGATTTTACCATAACCCCGTTCCCACATGCATACACTCCCTATAAATGAACTATCGAAAACATTGTGATAAAAACAGCCATTGCTCATTATGTTTTCGAAGGTCGTTTTGCTTGCATTGTTGGGGTTTTAGGCCGTTCTCAACAGCATGTATGCCCAATCGCCATCACAGTGCACATACTCGTGTTTTTGGGGTGATTATACCCAGCTAGGCAATGGGACTGAACACAGTGTCGTAAGAAGAGCCATTGCTTATCATGTTTTCAAAGGTCGTTTTGATTGCGTTGTTGGTTGTTTTAGCCCGTTCTCAACAGCATTTATGTTAAATACCCCTCACTGCTCACACACACATGCTTCCTAGGTGAATCAACCAATCTACGCGATAAGACTGAAAACAGTGTGGTATAAGGAGCCATTGCTCATCATGTTTTCAACGGTCGTTTTGAGTGCACTGTATGGAGTTTTAGGCCGTTTTCAACAGCATATAATGTCCTATCACTCTCACAGTTCACAAACTCATGGGACCTGGGAGAATCAACCCAGTTATGCGTTACGACTGAAGACAGTGTGGGAAGATGAGCCATTGCTAATCATGATTTCAAAGGTCGTTTTGTTTGTATTGTTGGGTGTTTTACGCCGGTTTCAACATCATATATGTCAAATCACCCGCACTGTTCACATACTCATGCGTCCTGGGTAATTCGATCCAGCTACTCAATAGTACTGAACACACTGTGACAAAGGGAGCAATTGCCCGCCCTGCTTTCAGAGGTCGTTTTGTTTGTATTGTTGGGTGTTTTAGGCCGTTTTCCACATCATTCCAGTCATACCACCCCGTCAGTTCACACACTCGTGATCCCTGGGTGAATCAACCCAGCTATGCAATAGACCTGATCACATTGTGGCAAGAGAAGCAATTGCCGGCCATGCTTTAAAATGTCGTTTTGTTTGCACATACTCATGTTTTTTTGAGTGATTCTACCCAGCTAGGCAATAAGACTGAAAACAGTGTGGTAAGAGGAGCCATTGCTCATCATGTCTTCAAAGGTCGTTTTGATTGCGTTTTTTGGTGTTTTACGCCGTTTTCAAAATCATTTATGTCAAATCGCACGCACTGATCACATACCCATGCGTCCTGGGTGATTCAACCCAGCTATGCGTTAGGACTGAAAACAGTGTGGAAAGAGGAGCCATTGCTAATCATGATCTCAAAAGGTCGTTTTGTTTGTATTGTTGGGTGTTTTACGCCTTTTTTCAACATCATATATGTCAAATCACACGCACTGTTCACATACTCATGTGTCCTGGGTGATTCAACCCAGCTACTCAATCGTACTGAACACTCTGTGACAAAGGGAGAAATTGCCCGCCCTGCTTTCAGAGGTCGTTTTGTTTGTAGTGTTGGGTGTTTTAGGCCGACTTCCACATCATTCAAGTCATACCACCCCGTTAGTTCACACACTCGTGATCCCTGGGTGAATCAACCCAGCTATGCAATAGACCTGAACACATTGTGGCAAGAGAAGCAATTGCACGCCATGCTTTAAAATGTCGTTTTGTTTGCATTGTATGGGTTTTGATCTTGGAAGCGAGTTGTTGCATGACTAAATTAGTGTGGAAAGAGGCATAACATAGCTACATGTGGGAAAGGGTTAGTATCTGTTCATGGGTCTTCGCACCTCTGCAGGCCAAATCCCTTCCGGCGGTACAGTGAACGATTTTCCCATAACCCCGTTCCCACATGCATACACTCCCTATAAATGAACTATCAAAAACATTGTGATAAAAACAGCCATTTGCTCATCATGTTTTCAAAGGTCGTTTTGCTTGCATTGTTGGGGTTTTAGGCCGTTTTCAACAGCATGTATGCCCAATTGCCATCACAGTGCACATACTCGTGTTTTTTTGGGTGATTATACACAGCTAGGCAATAGGACTGAAAACAGTGTGGTAAGAGGAGCCATTGGTTATCATGTTTTCAAAGGTAGTTTTGATTGCGTTGTTGGTTGTTTTAGGCCGTTTTCAACAGCATTTATGTGAAATACCCCTCACTGCTCACACGCACACACATACGCTTCCTGGGTGAATCAACCAATCTACTGGATAAGACTGCAAACAGTGTGGTATAATGAGCCATTGCTCGTCATGTTTTCAAAGGTCGTTTTGTTTGTATTGTTTGGTGTTTTACGCCGTTTTCAACATCGTATATGTCAAATCAACGGTCGTTTTGAGTGCACTGTACGGAGTTTTAGGCCGTTTTCAACAGCATTTATGTCCAATCACTCTCACAGTTCACAAACTCATGGGACCTGGGAGAATCAACCCAGCTATGCGTTAGGACTGAAGACAGTATGGAAAGATGAGCCATTGCTAATCATGATTTCAAATGTCGTTTTGGTTTGTATTGTTGGGTGTTTTACGCCGGTTTCAACATCATATATGTCAAATTACCCGCACTGTTCATATACTCATGCGTCCTGGGTAATTCAATCCAGCTACTCAATAGTACTGAACACACTGTGACAAAGGGAGCAATTGCCCGCCCTGCTATTAGAGGTCGTTTTGTTTGTATTGTTGGGTGTTTTAGGCCGTTTTCCACATCATTCAAGTCATACCACCCCGTTAGTTCACACACTCGTGATCCCTGGGTGAATCAACCCAGCTATGCAATAGACCTGAACACATTGTGGCAAGAGAAGCAATTACCCGCCATGCTTTAAAATGTCGTTTTGTTGGCATTGTATGGGTTTTGATCTTGGAAGCGAGTTGTTGCATGACTAATTAGTGTGGAAAGAGGCATAACATAGCTGCATGTGGGAAAGGGTTAGTTTCTGTTCACGGGTCTTCGCACCTCTGCAGGCCAAATCCCTTCCGGCGGTACAGTGAACGATTTTTCCATAACCCCGTTCCCACATATGCATACACTCCCTATAAATGAACTATCGAAAACATTGTGATAAAAACAGCCATTGCTCATCATGTTTTCAAAGGTCGTTTTGCTTGCATTGTTGGGGTTTTAGGCCGTTTTCAACAGCATGTATGCCCAATTGCCATCACAGTGCACATACTCGTGTTTTTTGGGTGATTCTACACAGCTAGGCAATAGGACTGAAAACAGTGTGGTAAGAGGAGCCATTGGTTATCATGTTTCCAAAGGTCGTTTTGATTGCGTTGTTGGTTGTTTTAGGCCGTTTTCAACAGCATTTATGTTAAATACCCCTCACTGCTCACACACACACACATGCTTCCTGGGTGAATCAACCAATCTACGCGATAAGACTGAAAACAGTGTGGTATATTGAGCCATTGCTCGTCATGTTTTCAAAGGTCGTTTTGTTTGTATTGTTGGGTGTTTTACGCCGTTTTCAACATCGTATATGTCAAATCACACGCACTGTTCACATACTCATGCGTCCTGGGTGATTCAATCCAGCTACTCTATCGTACTGAACACACTGTGACAAAGGGAGCAATTGCCCGCCCTGCTTTCAGAGGTCGTTTTGTTGTATTGTTGGGTGTTTTAGGCTGATTTCCACATCATTCAAGTCATACCACCCCGTCAGTTCACACACTCGTGATCCCTGGGTGAATCAACCCAGCTATGCAATAGCCCTGAACACATTGTGGCAAGAGAAGCAATTGCCCGCCATGCTTTAAAATGTCGTTTTGTTTGCATTGTATGGGTTTTGATCTTGGAAACGAGTTGTTGCATGACTAAATAAGTGTGGAAAGAGGCATAAAATAGCTGCATGTGGGAAAGGGTTAGTATCTGTTCACGGGTCTTCGCACCTCTGCAGGCCAAATCCCTTCCGGCGGTACAGTGAACGATTTTCCCATAACCCCGTTCCCACATATGCATACACTCCCTATAAATGAACTATCGAAAACATTGTGATAAAAACAGCCATTGCTCATCATGTTTTCAAAGATCGTTTTGCTTGCATTGTTGGGGCTATTTTTAACAAAGGTAATGTATACCTTTTAAAGCCAAAACGGATTTGTAACTTTAAATGCAGATGTAGCAGACAGTGTTGAAAAACGTTGTGAGGAAAACAGAAACTGCTTTTTATCAGCGATTCATCCTTTCTTTACATTTGTTATCTAGTTTCAAAGCTGTTAAACAAAGGAACAAGAGGGCCAGTATCGCTCCACGGCCATAAGGCAAAAATTAAATCTCCAAACAGCCCTGTCCCCTGGTGGTCATGTTTTTTTTACCAACCACAATGGCTTACAGGAATATTGTAGAGTGTCACCCATGGAACATTTCTGCAAAATTATTTGAAAATCGGCCAAATAGTTCAGGAGAAGAAGGCTTTTTTAAGATTTCACTAAAGCCATATAAGGCAAAACAGCCCTACCCCCTGGCGGCCAGATTTTTCAACTAATCAACATGGCTTGAAGGAATCTGATAGAGGGTCACCCAAGGAACATTTCTACAAAATTATTTGAAAATCGACCTGACACTTTCGGAGAAGAATATTTTTTAAGTTTTCTCTATAGCCATATAAGGCAAAATAGCCCCGACATCTGGCGGCCATGTTTTTTGACCAATCAACATGGCTTGAATGAATCTGGTAGAGGGTCACCCAAGGAACATTTCTACAAACAAATTTGAAAATCGGCTGACCACTTTTGGAAGAGAAGATTTTTTAAGTTTTCACTATGGCCATATAAGGCAAAATAGCCACGCCCTCTGGCGGCCATGATTTTTGACCAATCAACATGGCTTGAAGGAATCTGATAAAGGATCACCCAATGAACATTTCTACAAAATTATTTGAAAATCGGCTCAACACTTTCGGAAAAGAAGATTTTTTAAGTTTTCAATGCAGCCATATAAGGCAAAATAGCCCCGCCCCCTGGCGGCCATGTTTTTCAACCAATCAAGATTTCTTGTAGAAATCTAATAAAAGGTCACCCAAGGAACATTTCTACAAAGTTATTTGAAAATCGGCCTGACACTTTCGGAGAAGAAGATTTTTTAAGTTGTCACTATTTTTTTCTTTCGGTTGCCATGGAAACCAGAATTTTGAATGGATAAAAAAAAATTGAAGGAATTTAGTAGAGGACATTGAGAGGATGCTTCCTATGAAGTTTTAACCAAATTGGCTAAGTGGATAGGGAGAAGAAGTTGTTTAAAGGAAAAGGTAAACGCACCCACGCACGCACGACGGACAATTCGCCATGACATAAGCTCGACTGGCTTTCAGCCAGTGGAGCTAAACAAAAATACCATACCCTTTAAAATCCTTTTCAATTCAAAGTTAATTTGTCCAATTTAAAGAAAATGTAGTAATTTCTCCTTTTGTCAGAGCGCTATCAAAAGAAGTCTGCTGCAGATGCGTCAAAATGCATGTGCAAATGGGTAAGAGTGAAATCTATATAGATCTTTATTTTCCGCAAACCATTTTCGCCAACAATGAGCTACGTCTATGGCAAGCCAATTGTCCAATAATTACGTGAACCCAGGTTCACGTTCGAAAAACTAGGATTAACGATCGATAAACTAGGTTTTTCGAACGTAAAACCAGGTTTATCGAATACTAACTTATATTTTCGAGCGAAAACATAGGATAACGGGCGTAAACCACAGTTTACGCTCGTGAACCCATGTTCACGCTCGATACACTAGGTTTCTCGATTGAACTAAGAATTTCGGTCGTTATCCTAAGTTCACGAGCGTGAACCTATGTTTACGGGCGTGAATCTGGGTTCATGAGCGTGAACCATAGTTTACGAACGTGAACCTAGGTTCACGGTCGTAAAGATAGGTTCACGTTCGTAAACTATGGTTCTCGCTCGTAAACATAGGTTCACGGTCGTAAACCTAGGTTCACGCCCGAAATTCATAGTTGATTTGATAATCCTAGTTTATCGACCGTAAACCATGGTTTACGTTTGATAAACTAGGTTTCTCGATTGAACTACGAATTTCGGTCGTTATCCTATGTTTACGTGCGTGAACCGGGGTTCACGAGCGTGAACCTATGTTTACGAGCGTAACCATAGTTTACGAACGTGAACTTATGTTTACGACCGTGAACTTGGTTAACGAGCGTGAACTATGGTTTACGACGTTATCCTATGTTTTCCGCTCGAAAGTATAGGGTTAACATGCTTTTACGTTCGAAAACCTAGTTTATCGATCGTTAATCTAGTTTTTCGACCGTAAACCTAGGTTCACGTAATTATTGGACAATTGGCTTCCGTAAACCTAGGTTCACGTCCGTAAACTATGGTTCACCGGTCGTAAACCTAGGTTCACGCCCGTATCTATGCTTTACGAATCGTATCTATGATGTACGAGCTTAGCCAATCGGCGGTGTCCACAACTCTTACGTAGTTGAAACCGTTTTCAGATCCCCGCAGCGTCCATTGCAGACGCCTCGTGTAAAGAACTCATCACTTTCTTCTGAATTCTTCTGGAAACAGATAAGGTATGCCACCGCTGTTTCATATTTATTAATGTAGTGTAATGATATAGTTTTTGTTTTCAAAACTTTACTATGTATAACGTAAGGATTAAATTCATGACACTGACCTCCAAAAAAAAAAGAAATAAAAGAATCCAGTACGAGTTTACCCCCTTGTATATGCGATGTCATGTGTATGTAAACAACAGTTGACTGGCGGTTTTATATAAATAGCGTTATTTTACGCGGGTGGAGTGGAGGTTTCTCATCCTTTTGATAATAGTCCGTAATTATCTCTTGTAAATCGCGCAACTAGTGATAAATGTACATTGTTGGTATAAATCAGTCGTATGTGTAGCTAACAGATAAACAGAGCGTAGCCAGGCTAACATCTGAAGTACGCAGGAGAAATTGAGACAGGATAGACACGCGTTTTTGTTCATTTTGTATCGGCGATCTCTTAGACTATCGAGAGACTGGTAGATCTTTAAAAAAAAGAAATCATAATAAACCCTTTTTAAATGATAGCCCGTTGCTAATATGTAAAAATTGTCAATATGTTCATAGTGGGGTGTTAGAGAGAAGAAGAAATATGTTAGTAATATGTATATATATACTACAATACTATTTCCTTCTTCTCTCTCTCCTGTAGTGGGGGGGGGGGGGCGGGGGGGGGGGGGTGTAAACAGATACTCATGCAGATTTACATACATACATTTACATCTATTTTTATATATACCATAATACTATTTCTTCTTCTCTCTATCCCTCTTCTCTCTCTCCTGTAGTGTGGTGGGGGGGGGGGGGGGGGGGGGGGGGGGGGGGAAACAGATAATCATGCAGATTTACAAACTGATATTTGTAGAGCTAATGCCATTTGATATAAGTGTCATTAATTTCCTATTAAAAGTACAAAATTGAACATAGTTGTTGAGAGAGAGAGAGAGAGAGAGAGAGAGACACACTCACTCTGTGAAAGGACATTTCTTCTCCATGTCTAAATCAATACATGGGTATGTATATTAATATGAAGCTCAGGCAAAGTATTTTTTTTAGACATTATTGTAGTGAGAAATCATAACCCTATCAGCCACAAAAACATGTTTCAAACATCAAACCACAGACCCCGGAGCTGTCAAATCAGCCTATTACACACCACTCTATTCAGACAGATGTATGTGCTTATGGAGGTCTGATGCTGATCTGAGAGTTCCAGGGGCCTGGGTCTTTTTTTTTTTTCCCAAATAGACCTGCACCCCGGTGATGATATGTAGTCTACCAATTAAATATGTTTAAAACATCATATTATAAATTAAACTGACATGGTTGAAAAGCATTTATATTAAATACTGATCTTTCTGGTGTTGTTTGTAACCACAGACCCTTGGATCTCAAAAATGAAATGTCAAAAAAGATTTCCCTGCAGGGGTAAGTAAATCAGGGAATTTGAAAAAAATGCAAAAATCATGGAAATATCAGGGAATTCTATTGCTGCACTACCTTAAACAGTATAAAAAAATCTATTAAATAATGTTTATCAAAGTGACGAAAGCTTTGCAAGAATATCAATTACTCACAGTTGTGACTAATGTTATTCTTTTGACTAATGGTTGTTTCTCTTGTATATAACTTTTTAGCTCTACTGGCCAAAGGCAATTTCTTGTGTACACGGCGAAATTCGGTATTTGCTCATATATATGGTATTTGGTTGAAGGTATGGCTATAAGGGAAGGGTGAAAGCTGTATATTTTCTTAAGTTAATCAGGGAAACACGATGCTCGGTCAGGGAATTTTAAATGGGAATTTCTATGGCCACCCTGAACATAATTATAAATTTAAAACGATAGAATATAGATCTAGATATATTGTTTTTTATCATTATTCCTTTAAGATGCAAGATTCAGACTCGGATTTTGACCTTCAGAGTTCCCTCACAAAGGCCATTTCCAATATATCAACTGTGAGGGAAACTTTCAATCCAAAAAAAAACGCCGGAAGATAAGAGAAAAAAAGGTACCTGGACCAACCCGAACAGTGGCACGCATTCTGCCGTATTTATTGCCACCAGCATCACAACCCCCTAGATTTAGAGGAGCCGCAGACCTGGGGTTAATAAGAGGTCACTGTCAAGCTGGCTATGGTAAGTTCCTCCCCATAGCCCTCCCGAAAAAAGTAATAGATCTTTGACGATATCAGTAGAGTGTTTACATGCCAACATGGACCTCTTGTTATAATTGTATTAAGTTAGGTATTTTTATTATCATAAGAGGACCCTCACCGCTGCAGGTTCGATCCCTCAGGGGCCTAGGAATCTTTATGTGAGGAAGCTATCCAGCTGGGTTGCGGAACGTCAGTGGTTCTAGCCAGGTGCCCGCCCGTGCACGAAAATTGCCCTGAGGGGCACCTGGGGTCTTCCTCCACCAATGGAAGCTGGAAAGTCGCCATATGACCTTAGCTGTTGGTGTGACTATAAAATCCAATTCAATTCAATTCAATTCATAAGAGGAATTGAAAAGTCATGTTGGTCAAAAGAGCCGCCCGTCCAGCCGACAAGAGAAGCAAGATAGAACGATAGGAGGGCTGCCCATCTTGAATCAAAGAAACCAAGATGACTACTTTTATCACATGTGACCAATTTCTCGCTTTTTTCTCCCAAATCCTAGGTGGAATTTGTTTTTGGAAAAGATAATGGGAGATAGTGGGTGACTTATCTCTCCCAACCACTGGCTCAAAACACATTGGTCCAACTATTTTGATCAGTGTGCGAAATTAGCCATGGACCTTTAGCCATTGGCCATGAAAATTTGGCTAAGGCCATGAAAACTTAAAAGATTATAGACCATTGGGTTATGACAATTTGTTCACAGTAATTAATGAATTATAAATGTGTTCTCATATTTCTCATAAAAAATATTTAAAATTTAAAATATGCAAACAAATCTTATTGTTTTTTACAAAATTTACAAGTGGTCATATCTCACTAAAACATGTGAACATCCCCTAAAATGATACTCTAAATAATATGCAGTACCCAGCAATACCATATTATTGTATTGCAGGATATCCCCAGAATACAGGGCAGACATCAGGTAGACCAAAGTCTGTACCATTATCTTACGATATGGATACTGATGAATTCTACCAATTTTCTGTTGGGCTTTTCCCAAAACTGCATGGGAAGTTGGTAACAATGTATAAGATGGACAAGCAGCGTCGACTCCTTAAAGTTATTCCAAGCCTGCCATCCACACTTCGAGATGAAGCATACAAGGGGGTCACCTTTTTTATGGGTGATGAACATGTAAGTTATACAAAGTTATGTTGCCCAAATTTGTATGTGTAGGTATCACACTAGTTTGTAATGCTATGTACCAGTAATGCAAAATCTTTAAATTCAATATTTCTTCATCAAAATTCAGGGCTTTTTTCCCGTCTTTAACATTGTCCGGTAAACGGACTCTTTCTCCCAATCGCAAAAACGGACTCTCCAAATCGCAATTTTTTAAGTATGTTTTTTTCCCAATTAAAAAAAAAATACAAATTAAAATCTTCCACCTGTGATTGGAACGTTACATTGTTTAACTTTTATACTATTTGCAAGAAATTTTGTCCTATAAAATGAAATAAAAGATATAAACAGAACACTTGCATAACTTGCATAGTTTCTTTAGCTAAAATAATTGGTTTGTAAAATTTCCCAATTCACGACTCAAATTTTCCCAATTGCTCGGACGCGGACCCTTTCCCAAAACATTGAAAAAACATCCCTGAAATTGCATATTAAGCATAGTGAATGACAACAACCTATTAACCATACACAAAATAACGGAGTTGTGGCCCTTGAAATATCCGTGGATTTAAATGTCTCCCCTGTTCCGCTTTTGTCTCCCACAAAAAAAAAAAAAAGAGTAACAATTACTAAGTTATCTGCCCTTTGCCAGTCTTCACGCAATATTTGTTTGAGCTACTAGCCCGTTGGGCATGTGACTTGCAAAAATTTACTAGCCCGAACACATTTCTACTGACCCGAATTTTTAAAGTGTAATTTTAGTGTTATTTTTAGACAAATATGTATATTGTCACAGAAAGTAACATCTCTATAGAATAATATCACACAAATTAGACCGGAAACAATCATCAGTTCATTATCAGTCGGGTTTACGTCGCTGTACATTCGCAACATCTCGTACACTGCTTCGCGGCATTACTAGAATGTATTACGCAGGTTTCCATATTGGTTACTTCATCGTGCCTTAGATTCCCGCCAAACCAAATTGTATTCAAAATCGAAGTTATCATCCAAATGTTGCAATGTTATTCAGCCGATTGCTCCATTAATAGTTTATTTACATGAAAGCAGTCATAAAACCTTCACCTGCATTGTAAAAAAAAAAAAACACAAATTATACATCAGCACATGTGGCAAGCGGCCATATTGTTTACATAGCAACAGAGCACTATTTTCTGTGCCGTTTCCTTCCGGCTAACATAATGTCAATATTTTGAACATACGGAAGCGCCGTGATACACACGAGGTGGGATCCCGAAGAATGACGGGATTGGCTGAGCATTCACGATTGATCGCTGTATTGATTGTACTAAATATTGCTCCTTCGTCCCCAACCTCATTCGAAAACAGCAAACAAATTAGAAAACCAGTCTGTTCTGAAACTGAGAGTCGTTTCCGGCGATGTATAAACAAAATAAATAGACTTAAAATTATTTCACACACAAAGCTGTTAATTTTTGAGTCAGATTTTGTTCTGATTCATTTTGGCATTATATATTCCGTCTAATTTTTAACATGCTCAACGGGCATGACAGAATGCCAAATGTACATGCCCGACTTGATTTTTACTGACCGCGGGCTTCGGGCTACCAGCTAATTTCGAAGACTGCTTTGCTTGGAGGGTGAAGGAGGGATGTACTACCCAAGATACAACTAAAATCAGTTTGAAAGGTCTACTGAGGTCTACAGTTGCTGAGAAAGTGACCTAAATGCAAAACTTGAATGTAACAAGGTTAAGTTTGTTACTCAAAATATGACCTTGGTATTTCTTGTCGTTCAGTGATGTCCACCAATTCCAACAATACATATGACCAAGTATCAAACGAATAACATGAGGCAATCACATACAGCCCAGCAAGCAAGCACAACTGGGGCCCATATGGGCTGTACCTGGGCAAGCTCTATATTGGCGACCGATGTGGGACCCATCTGGGACCCATATTAGAAAGTTCTGCCCTTACTGGACCCACATGGGACCCATGACAAAGTAACTTTTCAGAAATATATAAGTTAAATGTATAAGAAATAAATAAACGTTGAAAGCAGAAAAGCTGGTCCTTTTTTCTGTAATTTTATGAATGTTTTTTTATTGATACCTGTTTGGCTGTGTGTAGATTACTTATGTGGGACCCATGTGGGACCCATATAAGAAGGTGTTGCCCTACTGGGGCCCATATGGGGCTATACATGTGTAAGCCCTGTATTGGTGACCGATATGGGACCCATCTGGGACCCATATTAGAAAATTCTGCCCTTACTGGACCCACATGGGACCCATGACACAGTTACTTTTCAGAAATATATAAGTTAAATGTATAAAAAATAAATATACGTCAAAAACCAAAAAGCTGGGTTTTTTTCTGAAATGTTATGAATGTTCATTTAGTGATACCTTTGTGTGGATTACTTATGTGGGACCCATGTGGGACCCATATTAGAAGGTGTTACCGTATTGGGGCCCATATGGGCTGTACATGGGTAAGCCCTGTATTGGTGACAAATGTGGGACCAATCTGGGACCCATATTAGAAAGTTCTGCCCTTACTGGACCCACATGGGACCCATGACAGTTACTTTTCAGAAATATATAAGTTAAATGTGTGTGAATTACTTATGTGGGACCCATGTGGGACCCATATTAGAAGGTGTTGCCCTAATATGACCCACGTGGGGCCTATATGAGAAATGCTTCCTTCTTAAACTATATAAAATATGGTAAAACATTGAAAGATTTTATCAGCTGGTCTTTTGTTAGTCATTTCAGGAATGTTCTTTCATAACTGCGAAGCATTCACAATGAAAGTCCTGTATTGATTTCACTTGTGGGTCCCATGTAGGACCAGTATGGGACATATATGAAGAAAGAGTCCTTGCTTAACAGTATAATTAAAATGCAATTTATGTAATATTATGAATGCTTTTCATATAAATTTAGATATTTAGTTTGTATATATACATGCATTGGTTACCCATGTGGGACCCATGTGGGACCCATGTGGGACCCATATTAGAAGGGTTTGCCCTTATAGTATAGGACCCACAATGAACCTTTATTAAAAAATAGTCATGCTTCTACATTATTAAATACAAAAAATATTGAAAGGTGATAGAAGCTGATCTTGAAATGTAAATTTAGGAATGTTCTTTCATAAAAACGAAGTTTGCACATTGAAAGTCCTGTGTTGATACCCATGTGGGACCCACATAGGGTGTGCCTTTATATGACCCACATGGAACCTATATGTGTATTAAACTAAATAAGATGCGACACTCGATGAAATGTGGTAAAGTCTGGGTTTTTTTCTGATTTTTTTATGAATAAATTAAGTCGTGTACTTTAAAAGTCCTGTATATCCCCATGGATTTGCCCGGATAGTACCCACATGGGACCAATTAGGGAAACCTTTTTAAAAAATATATAAATAATTAACACCATCAACAGTGAGACAGTCAAAAGCAAAACTAAAATCATGAGAAATTTGTTATTTTTTCAATAATGTAAATCTGATAATTGAAATAGCCAAAATATTATGTTAATCCTACCAGCAGTACTTTGATTTCTAGAAAGGAACAACAACAACAATTATGCGCCATTTTTGAAGAGACGAAATAAAGGCGAATTCAACGGGAAACTGGTTTTGATTATAGGAATATACAAGGTAAAATAATACAAAGCCCACTTTTGCAATAGATGATCTTTTTGTCATTTCTTTGGTCTTTTCATGCGATTGTGAAGCTTTTGTTAACTGTGAAGCTGATTTGCATTTATCTGACTGTCATGTAATTTCGCGAGTAAATTTATAGTTTTGCTTTTGTTACGTGAAATCAGAGACATATAAACAGGTGTTTATATGTCTCTGGTGAAAAAGAGCTCTACTGTGTATGTGTTGGAACATATTTTGACAATTGAGTGTCGAGAAAGAAATAACCTCTGGTATGGTCGATACATGCACATTGTTCATTAAATATTTATGATGTAAATTTAAGTATATATATAATATAAAAAATAGTTATTTGTGTTCCAAGTTCCTTTGTCTATAAGTTACTTAATTAGTTGTATTGATAAACACATTTGAAAACAATTATAAATGAGTAGAAAATCTCAATACTGGCATAATTACAGGAGAGTAAGGTCTAGTGTGAATGATCATTTGTCAAATATACAATGCATGACTATTCAGTTAGTCATACAGCCATGGTGTTTTAGCTATGATACCTAGTGTAATTAGTCAATAACTCATGTATGTATGTGTTCTTTCAGGAGCTCCCCAAAGGAATCCATCAACAAAAAGTGCTACAAGGAATGATATTAAGCTGGAGTTAAGGAAATGGCTGTCTGGTGCTCGTGACAGGGATGGAGGAAGAAAAAAAGGGCAACAAAGATAAATGAACATTTGCCTCGACACAAAGTGATACGGAAAATTCGGATGTAGAAAGTTAGCACAAATAAGTTTGACATGTCTGCAGCAGACAACTTTTGAAAACATTGTGGCAAAAGGAGAAATTGCTAATATTAATAATTAGCAATTTCTCCTTTTGCCACGATGTTTTCATCTTTATTCAATAATTGTTCTTTTATTTAGAAATTTTGTTTTAAACATTCTCCTAGGTGTGTTCAAAGTCTTCTGCATGCACAAATGGCTCGAATATTCGAATAATTTGTGATTCAATATTCGAATACTAATTTTGGTATTCGTTGCCAACCCTAGTAAAATATGTTCTGGTTATTACAGATCATAAATATACATGTATATAAGTAGTTTGTGACATATTTCATATTATACAAGATGTAATTATATGTATAATTGTTTCAATTATTACACCATTCACTCTTTCAAAACCATATTTGAGCCTGTTAATTGAGATTTGGTAAAAGTTGGCATTTCCGAACAGAGTAGGTTCAGATCAGCCTGTACATGTACATCAGCATATGAGAATCTACATAAGTTAACAGAAACTTCTAAGTAGTGGTTTTATTATTTTGGTTTTATTTAGCTTCACCATAATAGGTAATTCTGCAAAGCGAGGTAAACAAGAGGCCCATGAGGGCCTATGCTCTACTGGTATGGTTCTTTGGTCATTTTCAATCCAGAGCATGTATGTATGGTGAAGATCGGATAGTAAATGGAGGCTCTTTTGTGTTCACAAGCTGTATTATAGCAATTTTTACAATTTCATGGGCCATAATCCAGTCTTGCCGGATCTGGCTGGTTTTCAAAAGGAACCAAGCTCTCATCAATATTTAACTACTATCTAAGTTTGGTGAAGATCAGATAGTAAATAGAGCCTCTATTGTGTTCACATGCTCAATTATAGCGATTTGAACAATTTCAAGGGCCATAATCCAGTCTGGCTGGTTTTACGGAAGGAACCGAGCTCTCATGGATATCAAACTACTGTATAAGTTTGGTTGAGATACAATCAAAAGTGAAGACTGTATCTTGTTAACAAGCTCTTTTATAGCAATTTTGACCATTTCAAGGGCCATAATCCAGTCATGCATGGGCGGATCTGGCTGGTTTTCGAAAGGAACCGAGCTCTCATGGATATCTAACTACTGTATAAGTTTGGTTGAGATACAATCAAAAGTGAAGACTATCGTGTTAACAAGCTCTTTTATAGCAATTTTGACCATTTCAAGGGCCATAATCCAGTCATGCATGGGCGGATCTGGCTGGTTTTCGAAAGGAACCGAGTTCTCATGAATATCTAACTACTGTATAAGTTTGGTTGAGATACAATCAAAAGTGAAGACTATCGTGTTAACAAGCTCTTTTATAGCAATTTTGACCATTTCAAGGGCCATAATCCAGTCATGCATGGGCGGATCTGGCTGGTTTTCGAAAGGAACCGAGTTCTCATGAATATCTAACTACTGTATAAGTTTGGTTGAGATACAATCAAAAGACTGTATCGTGTTAACAAGAAATTGTTTACGCACGCACGCACAGACGACGGACAAATCGCCACGACATAAGCCCTTCTGGCCTTTGGCCAGTAGAGTTAATAAAACCAAAACAATAATAAGAAGAAGTGGATGTAAGTGATGTGTGAACAGTTTATATCTTGACAAGACAAGATTCAAAGACTGATCTTGATCTACACGTTCACAAAACGTTTGCTAGTACTTTATATCATGGCTTGTATTAAGCTTTTACCACATACAGCAAATCTGCAGCAGAAAGCATTGAAATTATCTACACAAAAACAAAGAAAGTCTACATAAATGAAGATATAATTATGGAAAAAAGTTGAAAACCTTGTAGCAAAAGGAGAAATTGCTCGTTTTGAGCAATTTCTTCTTCTGTCACTATGTTTTCTAAAAGCTGTCTGCTTGTGTTATGTGTTATACATTAGATGCATTTGTTTTTATTTAAGATCCAATGTTACCATAGATCTAAAAAACTCTTTTCAATTTCAGCTTGTCTGTTTTTTGAAAAAAAATAGTCTGGATACACTTAATTGATGTCATTGTCAAAACACTTTAAAGTTACCTCAATATTCAAAAACCGATAAACATTTTCAAAATGAAACTTAGTAAACATGAACAATAAGCATGTCTGTGCCGAGTCCCATAACGAGTCCCATAACTCTGGCTTCAGTAATTATTCAGAAATGCCCCTTTTTCACCTTAGAATAAAGCAGACAAGCATTTGATTGGCAGTGCTTTTGTTGTTCTTTGTAGTGTTATTATTGTCGATTACATATTTAATCTCATTTCTATAATTTGTGTTTTGATTTATGATATGTCTTTGTTTCTTACGATTCAAAAAATCACTGTTCAAAATTTAATTTGTATTTCCTTAGTTGGCCCTTATTCTCGGATATGTCTTAACATTACGGTATTTATATGTAATATATCCCATGGCCAGTAAAATTAAATTCTGACGGTGTGCAGAATACAGTGCATAATTATACATTAACATCATCTGGCACAAAGTGGAAACTGAAAATGTATAGATATTTTACAAGCCTCATATTCCAGTGCTTAGCCAGATGAGTGTTACAGTGCCATCATAGCCCTCTTCGTTTGATGGTTTTTGTTGTTGTCGTTAGATAACTCAGGTAATCGATTTAGGGCCATCTTGTTTTCAAATTATCATCACACTTTGAGATTAAGACATTATTAAGAAGTTATTTCACACGAATCTAAGTTAGAGCTATGAATTCACATGTTTTAAAAAAAGTATATATTGAATGTTGTTATACCTCACATGACTTTGTAATGTTAAATTCTCATATACTCATCATGGGCAATTTCTTACTGTCTCATGCTAACAGTACATTTTTGACCGGTAGCAGTATACTACCATCTGGGGCCCATAAAGGAATCTATATGGGACCCATATCTGTTTGCCCATAACGGTCCCATGTTGAGCCCACGTGGGTCCCATGTTGGACCCATATCATAACCCGTATGGGACCCATGCCAATACCGGTTGCACTTTCCATGTGGGTACCACATGGGTTACCCATCTGGGGCCAATAACGAAATCGATATGGGACCCATTAGGGTCCCATATATTTTGCTAACTGGGAGTTAACTGAGGTTAAGTAACTGAGGTTAAGTTACCAAACCAAGGTTAAGTTTTGGGGAAATAACGCAAAATATGACTTTGGTCATTTTTGTCGTTCAGTGATATCCACCAATGTTGATCTTCATCAAACTTATTAAAAATCTATATTTTAATGATAGCTGCTGCTTTGACTTTAAATAATTGTATCAAGCCAGATTGCACAATTTTGATCTTTTGAACACAATATTAACGGACAGACCCTATTAATCATTTTAGCAAGTAGAGCGATACAGGGCCTCTTGTTAATGTTATATAATGTTTACTTTTGTATGAATTTCAGACTGAAGACAATGAAACAGTGATGGTCAATCCTCATCCTGTAGTAAGTGCTTAAATTTAACATGTAACCTTCATTATCATGAATTATAATTTGTACGTTTTAAAAGACAGTATTGTTGTTTAAATTAGGAATGTAACCATACTTTGATGCATCTCAATATGGAGCACCACAGTAGCAATATTTAAATAGTAAAATGTTAATATCAATAACTACATTCCAACAGTTGCCTCAGCTGTAAAATCCCCATGTTTTTTCACCCATTTTGTTTTATTATTTAGCCTTTTCCACCTAACCTGTTTTTAAAACGGCTCCATGTGATATTAGTCTTTATAAATGTTTAATAAGAACTTCATGTCATAACATGTAGGAAATTACCTGTGGAATGTAATTTGCTTGTTTAATATCATAACATGAGAACATCAAACATGAAATACTTTGATATGATTGAAGATTCAAAATGCAGTTGAATATGATCTATCACAATAGACAATAGCAATAAATAGTGTTGTAATTTACTTTCTCTAAAATATAAAATTGCAATAGTAGGCAAAATGCAATACAATGCATGTAGCCACCACTAGATTCAATTATTCCTTCTCATGTTTAATTGCCAAATCATATATGGATTGGTGTTCAGATTCAAGAAAATTATTTCAAATGTGACATGTTATTGTATGTCTGACTTTGATCACTGTAATCTTTGTAATGGTGTTGTTTTGTCTGTCCTTTACCAAAAAAAAGTGTTTGTCCATTGCCATAGAGTTTTACAACAAAAAAAGATATTTTAAATATGTTTAAAGGGACACTGTCCGTAAGTAAGCAGATATTGAGCATAACCAAATAACTGTCTGACTTTTATTCAGTGAAATATATACATGAAAACATGAGCATAGACACTAAGAAGTCTGTAGTAATACATTCGTGAGTTTGGGAAAAAAAAGCTTAAATTATTATTTGTAAATAGAGTGGGACCCACCGTATTTACCTTTTCTGCGATCACGTGACTTCCATTAGCGCATTAGGTTTTCACCATAGTATTTAGGTCGTAATATGTATAGCCCGCTTAGCTCAGTTGGGAGCTAGGTCGACCACTTTACCTTCACTATTATTACCGCGACTTTAATTTTAGTTTGGGCTGCGAGTTCAAACGCCCGAAATGGTTTCTCTTTTTTTTTTGTACCGCGACCGAATTCCATCAAACAATCCTGCTTTAATTAGTAAATATTCAGTAATGTTTGGTATGTAATGTTTGCGAACATAATTAGTGTGTGTTTTATAAGCTTAAAGTTACGGACAGTGTCCATTTAACTTTATAATTTTTTTTAAAGATGTATGACATATTATTTTGTTTTTAAGCAAAATAGCACAGAACTGACTTCTGACAGTGATCTGGAAGAACTTAGTTTTGAAAATTGGGCAAGGGTAAGTTTACCAATTTGTTGCATCATTAAAGGGAATATAGCGACACAGCCAAACATCTTTATTATTGAGAGTTCTGAAAAACTGGAAAAGGGTGAAAGAATTATCAAAATCGGATGATAAACAAAGAAGATATGATCGTTTGAAGGTTCTGCTGAAACGGATATGGAAGCTGCCATTTTTAGAGCTATGACATCACAGTTCTAAATGACCATATATGGACTATTGATAAATATGAAAATTTACTCATTTATAGAGGAGTAACTGTATAAAGAATATGTATAACTAATGGCAATAATGCTTTATATGGCAAGTTAAGGAGTTTGCATTCATTTGCAGTGATTTACTTTGCTTTAAATGATATTCATCAATATTCCATATATGGTCATATGGAACCATGATGTCATAGTTTTCAAAATGGTGGCTCCCATATCCTTTTAGAACAACCTTCAAATGGTTATATTTTTTTTGTTTATCATCCGATTTTGATAATTCTTTCACCTTTTTACAAGTTTTTTGGAACTCTCAATAAAATAGCTGTTTGGCTGTGTCGCTACTTTCCCTTTAACTATTAACAGTATATTAGAATATACATAGAGATTAGTCGAAGCTATTAACTCAAAAGAAGACTGTAAACTAAAGCTGATTGATAGTACAGTAAAAACTTTTTACCTCAACTAGTACTTTTGTACTCACTCATGCATAGTTAACCTTTTATATGTATGTTGGTATCTCAACAACCACTGTCGTCCGTCGGATGGGGACGTTAACCGGGCGGTCCTGTGTATCTGTCTATCCTCCGAGCATGTTAAAGAACCATAGGAATCTATTCGATAATAAGAGTAGGGCACGGTTCCCGGATTCCTATGTATCCTTCCCCTCTCTCTGGGGTGGCTATAAATAACCTATACTGTGTTGGTGAGCCATTAAACAACATTCAGTTCAATTCAACAACCACTGGGCACAACTCAATGGACGTTATTCATTTATTTTTTCATTAAATAAACTAGACAACACAAGTTGCATAACTCTTGTCATCCACTTAAACAAAGTTTTGACCCTTTTTAGCACAACTATTCCAATAATGAGGGAGCTATTGCCCTCATCCCTGTGTCTGTCAATATTTTGTGTAAGCTGGACAGAAATCAAATTAAGACTTCACACGTGTTTTTATCATAAAAGAACAATGCTACCCAAACTCTGTTATTTTTATACCCCCGGTTCCGAAGGAAAGGGGGGGTATACTGTTTTACCCATGTCCGTCCTTCCGTCCGTCCATCCGTCCGTAACACTTTCGTTTCCGGGCTATTTCTCTGCAACCGCTTTTTGGAATTTGATGAAACTTCATAGGAAGGATCACCACCAAGTGTAGATGCGCATATCGTGTTTGCGTTCCGGTTGGATTATTTTTCACGGAGTTATGGCCCTTTACCCCACCATCAGGCTATGTATGACTAAATTCATTTCCGGGCTATTTCTCTGCAACCGCTTTTTGGAATTTTATGAAACTTCATAGGAAGGATCACCACCAAGTGTAGATGCGCATATCGTGTTTGCGTTCCGGTTGGATTATTTTTCACGGAGTTATGGCCCTTTACTCCACCATCAGGCTATGTATGACTAAATTCATTTCCGGGCTATTTCTCTGCAACCGCTTTTTGGAATTTTATGAAACTTCATAGGAAGGATCACCACCAAGTGTAGATGTGCATATCGTGTTTGCGTTCCGGTTGGATGATTTTTCACGGAGTTATGGCCCTTTACCCCTATGTATGACTAAATTCATTTCCGGGCTATTTCTCTGCAACCGCTTTTTGGAATTTGATGAAACTTCATAGGAAGGATCAACACCAAGTGTAGATGCGCATATCGTGTTTGCATTCCGGTTGGATTATTTTTCACGGAGTTATGGCCCTTTACCCCTATGTATGACTAAATTCATTTCCGGGCTATTTCTCTGCAACCGCTTTTTGGAATTTTATGAAACTTCATAGGAAGGATCACCACCAAGTGTAGATGCGCATATCGTGTTTGCGTTCCGGTTGGATTATTTTTCACGGAGTTATGGCCCTTTACTCCACCATCAGGCTATGTATGACTAAATTCATTTCCGGGCTATTTCTCTGCAACCGCTTTTTGGAATTTTATGAAACTTTATAGGAAGGATCACCACCAAGTGTAGATGCGCATATCGTGTTTGCGTTCCGGTTGGATGATTTTTCACGGAGTTATGGCCCTTTACCCCACCATCACATATGTCTTTCAAAACATGAGCGGGGGTATCACTAGTGAGCAGTAGCTCACATATTTCTTGTTTTATACTTTTTTATGCCCCGGCATACGAAGTATGAGGGGCATATAGTTTTCCGGTCTGTTAGTCCGTCCGTTCGTCCGTCCCGCTCAGGTTAAAGTTTTTGGTCAAGTTAGATTTTAGTGAACCTGATGTCCTATCATTATGAAACTTCACACAAATGACAATCAACATATCATTGTTTAAAAAATTGTATCAATTTGAGGTTGGACCAACTGTTCATCCGTCTGTTCGTCTGTCTGTTCGTCCATTCCATTCTCAGGTTAAAGTTCTTGGTCAAGTTAGATTTTAGTGAAGCTGATGTCCGATCATGATGAAACTTCACACAAATGACTATTAACATATCATTCTTTAAACAATTGTGCCGATTTGACGTTGTGACCCTCTGTCCGTCCGTCTGTTCGTCTGTTTGTTCGTCCATACAATTCAGGTTAAAGTTTTTGGTCAAGTTAGTTTTTAGTGAAGCTGATGTCCTATCATGATGAAACTTCACACAAATGACTATTAACATATCATTCTTTAAAAAATTGTGCCGATTTGACGTGACCCTCTGTCCGTCCGTCTGTTCATTTGTCTTTCATCAGTTCACCCAACCAGCTCAGGTTAAGTTTTTTCGTCAATGTAGTATTTGGTTAAGTTTTCATTTCTTTCTCTCTCTTTTTTACTCCTGGCCCAACCGGGGCATCCGTGTTCCATGGACACATTTTCTTGGTTTTTTTTAAACTTGTTTTTAGGTAGACGACGGTAAACCTGGTCCACATTTCGGTTTAGGTGCAAGTTGATAAATAATCTTTTTTTTGTTTATAGTAAGATATTTCCTTTCAATAATTGCTGTCATAAGGCAGGTTTTGTTTTATAAATAGCCAAAGCAATGTGTGTTAAAAACAATTTTTGATTGTTTCTGATTGTTTTGTTCTCAATTTTGAATCACACATTAAAGCTATTCATTTTGTGTTTTATTTGAAGAATTATTTTCAATAATTCCAGAAATTTTGTATGCTACTTTTAATGACCATGTGCAAAATGTCTATTGATATAACATGCAATTCAAATATGAAATATGTGTTGGTCTTTGACAGTTGAGCTCTATTTTGATTTATGTACTATGTATTTCAATTGTTTTAATTGCGTGTTTATTATTGTTAATAGAGGCGCCAAAGTAAAAGTATGAAGAGGAGCAGACAGAGAGAAACGGTAGTGTACATTTAGTTTACATCGATCATCTTATCACAAAATATTTTCTCTACTTTTAAACTCTACTGATCTGAAATTGGCAGAACTTTCCAATGTTCAGTGTCAGTTCATCCTTTTGTCCTGAAATGTGTAAAATAATCTTATATCATCATTGTATACTAAAGCTCTAAAAGTTTTAGGCAAAATAAAATAGTACCTGTGTTTACTGTAATGCTGTTTTAGGTGTATGAATAGGTAGGTTATATAATATATATTGTTTTTATGTCCCCGAAAACACGTATATATTTATTTGGCCTTATAAATATTTTACATGCATATACACATTGTTCTTACTGTTGTAGCACCGTGTTGAAACGGCCGTGGTCAATAACGTGTTAGCTACTGCTTCTCAACATGACAGTGTGGAGAGCTCTCCTCTACGTTCGCAGGTAATTCCAAGTAGATTTTCAGCATTGGTCAAAAAAGCTTAAAATTGACTTTTTAAAGGTGTTGAAATAAATTCATGTAAGAGAAACGGATGTCTGAAAATAGAGGATCTTACATGAGTGACTTTGTATTATTGATTTTAATAAACGAGTTTGATAAAATGATAGGATACAAGGCTCTTGCCGAGTATCCTATCTTTTTATCCAGCGAGTTTATTAAAGTCAATAACACACAGTAACGAATGTAAGATTCTGTTTATCACATAACCCACCTACATCGTGATAGTTTCACTTTAATGTTGTCAATTTGCCTTATATACGGTGACAATTTGTAAGGCAAATCATGACGTCGTTTTGTTTGTTTACATGACGTCTCTACGTTACGCGGTTGTAAATGCGTTCGCCTTACAAATAATGCGACGCCCTAAACCAAATTTAATGTTACTAACGTTCATTTTATGAAGTAAGATTTCAAATAATGATAAATAATTAAGGCGTCTGAACGTACCGTATGATATACCATGAAAACAATTGGTATTAACAGTTTTAACGTATACAAACACAGTGATTCGGTCCTCATTTGCATCTGTAATACACTAGTGTATTACGAGAAATAAGTCATAGCTTTACAGCTGTCCCAGACGCCATGTTATGTGATAAACATCATTATTAGGTTAGTGAGCCTGTGCTATTAAGCAAGTTCTATGTTTATATAAGTCATCGGGAAGACATAATATCTCGCAACACTGTTGACTTTTATCTTGACAGAATTCTACCCCTTTACATAAACTGTTAATTGCAACTCAACCTTGGTCACGGCTTACAAACTATTTCACCAATAATCACTGTTCAATTTATTGGCACACCAAAACATTAAAAAATAAGTTTGTACTTAACTTTTTTCCCAAATCAGTAAAGTGACACAAGTCCTTTTAGTTTTTAAAACTTATGCCATGTTGTGTCATCCGTTTGTTAACTTGTGTTTGTAGCGACCACTCCTCTGAAACTACTGCCGAAGGCCAGGCAGGCTTATGCGATCACTTTTCATCCGTCGTCCGTTGTCCGTCTGTCTGTCTGTCTGTCTTTCTGCCTGTTAGCAATTCTATAAAATCCACATCTCCTCTGAAACCGCATGAAGGATTTTGATCTCCTCTCAGATTTGTGTTTTTCGCAGCCGCCAGTCATTCAAAATGGCCACCATGACTAAAACTAGGTTAAATTTAAGGAAATTTCAAACGACGTTTCCTCCGAAACCACTTATTCCATTCTTGTGAAATATCATAAACATGTTCCTTGGGTCGGTGATTTTCGTTATTGTACGACGGACGACTGACGACGGACGACGCACGACGGACGGACGCCGGACAAAATGTGATCACAATTGCTCACCTTGCACTTCGTGCATAGGTGAGCTAAAAAAACAGAAATTTAGAGTCAGAAACAAAGAGAAATGATTCTGAATGGCTTACGCAATGAAGGGGATTTCATGTTTAACGTGGATGTGTTAAAATGTATCAGACAAGGGAAGCGGACAGACGAATTAATTGTCGCCAGAACACCAGGTGAGGGAACACAGCAGGCAGATGACTTCCTGTCATGCAAATTCTGTCTTAAATTTTACATCAAATCAGACTTTTAGAGACACTGTTAAAGCTGTGCTTACCATGATTCCCCGTTATCTTGCACAGAAAAGGAACCGACCAAAGAATCCAAAAGTTTCATCTCTACTGGACGGAACCTACTTCAAGGAGCTGGCGTCATGGTAAGTCGATATGATAATATTGAAACGCGATTAGACTTTCACGCTTACATCATAGACAGTTTTGCTAATAATACCATAGGAAAGGTGGTAAGAAATGATGTTCAGCGTTCAATCGATTACAGGCCTTGTGTTTGTGTAAGTATCATGCACCTGGAACAAGGTTCGTGAAAAAAATCAACCGGAATTGAACATTACCCTGAAAACAAATGAATACGCTTATACATCACAAAAAAATAGGTTACTATATACTGAAAAATCCGCTAAAACAACATATATATAGGTCAATATGAATCCGCTAACACAACACATATAGGTCAATATGAATGGATCACTCGACAAATAGCGATAAGATCTGAGGGAAACGTCTTCTGAGCATGCAGTCATTTCGCTGATTCGTATGTTTTATTTCGTATTTGTGCGCTTGTTAGTGGGCACAGAATACGCCGGTTTCGTCTCCCCCCTAATACGTTATGTATGCTATTATAGTAATTCCAAAGTAACTAACCTTAGGTTATCTAGTATTGATAATATCCTTCAATACGAGATGATGGCTGTTTCAGGAATTATCCTCGGATTCCGTTTGTTGTCCGTTCACAGACGTCTATGAGAGGTCACTTGTGCTGATAAAGCGCATTTGTTTTATTAGAAATTTAAAAAATTTACATGGTCATTTGTTCACCAGATACATTTCTAGTTTAATGTTTGGCCGGATTGCTCAAGCAATTCCAGTCCATAGATTCGCGATGTCTGTCTTGTAGTGTTTATTATATATGTTACGACCCGGAAGGTCCTGGTATTTATATACCGGGTTATAGAGATCTGGGTTAGGAAATGTATATCCGGTTTCGGTAGCGAGCTGAATAATTGTGGGTTGTTATGAAATCTTGACTTTTTATGTTATCCATTGAATCCAAGCCATATAGGTATATCGATACACCACATTTTGGCGACGAGGATCTTGGGAACAATAGAAAAGTAAGATGGCATCGATTTATTTGCATGATGTAGCGTCTATTCCGCAATTTGATTGTTCGGAATCGAGTAACATGGGACCACGATGGTTACGATCGTTTGAGCTATACTCCAGTGGAAAAGGTGTAACAAATGCTGAACAAAAGAGAGCCCTGGTACTGCACACAACTGGAATGCATGTGTAGGATGTTTTCTACACTTTGCCAAAAGGAGAAGGGGACAATGTGTATAATAAAATATGTTGATGCACTAACGAAGTATTTCTCTCCGGCAGTAAACATTCCAAACGAAAGACGCGTGTTTCGAAGTATGATGCAACAGTCAACAGAAACGAGATATAACGAGACTGAGGGCAAAAGCAATTACTTTAAGCAATTTGAAACTTTGTCAGAATGTTGTCTTGATGATATCTAGTCCATGTTGGAATATGGGTCATATCAGGTAAAACAATATAGATCACGAGGCCAAATGAAGGAAAATCTTGTTAACATTGTGGAGGTTGCATTCAGAATAATTGTCTTGATGTGTTTTGCATTGCAGTACATTGTATCATTAAGATGAGCGATCCAGGGCCATCATGGCCCTCTTGTTTGAAATATTTTGTTTATTCCATAAAACCTCTCTCTGAAGATAAATAAAGCGAGCCCGGTCAGTTCAAACACGTTGCTAGTGTACACACTGATCAAGACAGTACGACAAATTTCTAGTGTCTCCAGCTAGCTCGTTAATTGACCTGAATTTGTATCACCATTTGAAGGTAAGCAGGTGCTATGGACTGCTAATGACCATACAGAGGGTGTCGAATTAAGTCAAACATATTTAAGTTAACGGATTGCATCCATACTTTGTAGGCATGTAGCGCACTTGTTGATGGTACGAGAAAAGTGGCATTTGGTAGAAACAAAACCTCTATGTTTACATACTTGAGAGAAACCATATGTTCACATTGCCTCTTTGTTTCATATAGACTATAACCTTTTTATTACACGTCTCACAAGACGCAAACTGTGCTGCATTGTAGAGGCATACAGACCGATGCAATTGGAATACAATTTCCTTAGTACCTACCTACATTATAAGTTATACAGACTATTAAAGTATCAAATTATTGAGTTTGTGCTGATTATTGGACTTTTTTATTACACATCTCACAAAACCCAAATTGAGCTGCATTGTAGATGCTTACAGACCGATGGAAATGGAATCAAATTGCCTTAGTTATTGCAAAAGTATTGCAAATATCTTCGCCCATTTCTGTTAAAGAGAACCTAAAGAAGGTGACAATTAAAGTTGCTGATGGGACAGGGACACTGGCAATCGTTACATGGAATGAACACATTGACCTAATAGAAATAGGCAAAACATACAAAATGAAAAACGGGACAGTTTTAATGCTGACAACAATTTATCCTCCAACCTTGAATCATCTTTTGAACTATGTGACAATTTAAATGAAGTGTTTGAAGATATACAACCTTTGGAATCCTTGGCAGAAAATTTAATTTTTAACAGAAAAGGGGCAATAACTCTGATATAAAAATATTTGGATTATCCATCTTTTGTGAACCCAGCACAAAGATAAACATTTGTCAGAAGTTTCAATCCAATCCTTTGAGTAGAAAAAAAGTAATTTGAAAATTTAAATTTTTGACAGAAAAGAGGCAATACCTCTGATATAAAACTATTTGGATTATCCCCCTTTCGTGAACCAATCACACACATTGATATAAACATTTGTCAGAAGTTTCAGTGTAATCCTTTGAGTAGAAAATAAGTTATTTGAAAACGTGACGAAAAAGTGTGAAGACCGACAGACGCCGGACAAAAAAAAGTAATCCCTAAGTGCCTACCAAGCTACACAGGTGACACATGAAAGTGTTGTTCATAATGAATCCGATGCTTGTCTTGCTCAAACAGAATTAAAACATGCAGCTTAAGCATTTATACAAATTTTTTATTCCATGCTTTCTTGTATCTCAAAAAGTAATTATGGTTGTAATGTACAATGTGTCTTATGATACATTGATCTCTAATTTTGAATGTCAACTATTGATTGTAGATGATAAACTTAGGAAAAAGCAGACGACAGCGTTTATTCAATTTGTACGAAAAGCAACGGGAGCAGAGAAATTATGTAAAAAATCAATTGACAAGGAGTCTTAAGGAAAACTCGGTCAAGGAACCATTATGTGCCACACTCCCGACAAAGCGGTGACAATACAAACCACGATGCAAATACCCGAACACCAATGAAACTGAGAAGATTAACAACAACAAATTCACCTACAGTTCCAGTGCTCAGCATCAACACCAGCCGCTGAGCCCGGCTCTGTGTACATTTACACTCGGCCAAGTCACCCTTTTGACAGGATAGCCTTCTCTGTCAGTGCATCCAAACCAATTCAGGCATTCCGGCTTAAACTCTGAATGGAAAAAAATGGACTGCGCTGTCCGTGGAAAGGTCTTGTTATGAAATACATGGGCATTGCGGTTATAGTCTTAAATGATTGCTCACAGCTCTAGTATTATTGATGAATACCTCCTGAAAAAATTCACCACTTTGCTGTATGTCTCCTCGTCTGGCCAGTGTCACATGCCTACCTTAGTATCAGAAAAAAATAAACGGTTTCTATATTGACTTGATAAAAGTCAGAAACAAGAGCTGTCCGCAAGACAGCATGCTCGACTATTTGGCCATTTGATACTATAGACAACAGTTGTTACTGAGATAGTGGCTTGATAGTATTGAACTATAAATCAAGTTGGATATGTCTTGTTTGAATAGCATAGATCTGCTGTTTGTGAGAAAAAGCTTTGCATACAAAACTTTAATCCAAACTTCAAAAAGGACCATAATTTATAATAAATTCAGTCAGGGGTTACCTAACGTGATTGTTTGATACCTTTAAAGACTATATTGAAATATAAAATCAATCCCTGAGGGGTAACTGAGATATGTGAATGAAAGTACCATGCACGTAAAACTTAAACCAAATGTTCAAAGTCAAACAAGGGCCATAATTTGTACTAAATTCATACAAGAGTTATCTAATTTGACTGTCTGACATACCTGAAGACATGAATGAAGTTTCTATTCAAAATCATTAGTGGTTACTGAGAAAAAAGGGGCATAATCTGCCTTATATGCTGAAAAGAGTTATCAATCTTGATTGTTTATATAGGTGTGATGGTTGGGAAGGGTTGTATAAAGTTTCAATGCAATGCATCAAGTCGTTACTAGGATATGGACTCTTAATGTCGTTGCACGCAAAACTTTAACCAGAATTTCTAAGTCTAAAAAGGGCTATAACTTGCAGTAAATGCAGGATAGAGTTATCTTACTTGATAATCAACATAGGTGTGATGATTGGGAAGGGTTGTATAAAGTTTCAATGCAATGCATCTCGTAAATTTATACAGAGATATGGACTCTTAATGTAGTTGCACGCAAAACTTTAACCAGAATTCCTAAGTAAAAAAGGGGGTATTATTGTGTCAAAATCTGATATATATTTTTAGGACTTGTCCTGCAGGGTCATTTGATGATGTCCAATAAGTGTGTGAAGTTTTAAAGCAATTGTGAGAAAAAACTTGGCATGCAAAACCTTAACCAACATGTCTAAGTTCAAAAAGGGGCATAATTATACCCCCAAAAAACAAAGTTTTGGGGGGGTATATAGGAGTCACTGTGTCGGTCAGTCGGTCAGTCGGTCGGAAGCCATATTTTGTCCGGCCTATCTCTTACAAACTACTTGGTGGAATTCAATAACATTTTACATGAAGCTTTTATACCAAGAGGAGATGTGCATACCTTAAAGGTCTTACAATTTCATGTTATTCTTACAGAGTTATGGCCCTTTTACGTCCGTCTGTCTGTCTGTCAGTCCCACTTAACCTTTTCCGGTCCGCATCTTAACCATGCATAATAGAATTTAAAAGAAACTTGGCACAAACGTTGACCATGATGAGGTGGCGTGTCGCGCACAAGACCCAGGCCTGTACCTCAAATGTCAAGGTCACACTTAGAGGTCAAAGGTCAAAATGAGTACTATTTGATAAAACTGTACCTTGTCCGGCCTGCATTTCAACCATGCATCATAGGATTTCAAAGAAACTTGGCACAAACTTTCACCATGATGAGGCGGCGTGTCACGCACAAGACCCAGGCCTGTACCTGAAATGTCAAGGACACACTTGCATGTCAAAGGTTGAAATGAGTACTATTTGAAAGGACTGGACTGTACCTTGTCCGGCCCACATTTCAATCGAAACTTGGCGCAAACGTTCAACATGATGAGGCGGCGTGTCGCGCACAAGACCCAAGCCTTTACATCAAAGGTCAAGGTCACACTTAGAGGTCAAACATCAAAATGAGTACTATTTGATAGAACTACCTTGTCCGGCCTTCATCTCAACCATGCATCTTAGGATTCTCAAGTTACTTGACACACATGTTCACCATGATGAGGTGGCTTGTACCTCAAAGAATAAGGTCACACTCAGCGGTCAAAGGTCAAAAGAGTACTGTTTGATAGGACTACCTTGTCCAGCCCACATCTCAACAATGCATCTTAGTATTCTCAAGTTACTGGACACACATGGTCACAATGATGAGGTGGCTTGTACCTCAAAGGTCAAGGTCACACTCAGAGGTCAAAGGTCAAAATGAGTACTGTTTGATAGAACTGTACCTTGTCCGGCCTGCATTTCAACCATGCCATATTTTGAATCAAGGTGCTTTTTTGAGGGTATTTATCATCTTCAGTGATAGTTCTAGTTGTGTCAAAATCTGATATAGAGTTATGGGACTTGTCATGCAAGGTCATTTGATGATGTCCAATAAGTGTGTGAAGTTTCAAAGCAATAGCATGTGTGGTTTCTCAGAAAAAGCCTTGCATGCAAAACTTAAACCAAAGTTGCAACGCCAACGCCAACGCACAAGTGACTGTAATAGCTCTCATATTCTTCGAATAGTCGAGCTAAAAATGGATTCTAGCGATATTTAGATTTGTGTTATAGATCTGCAGTGGTCTAATGGTAGCGCTCTCACCTTGCAATCAAAAGCACTATGATGAACAATTTACAATATTTTTATGCCCCCGGAATCACCGATTCGGTGGGCATCAAGTTTTTGGCCTGTCTGCACGTCTCTTTGTCTGTCTGTCGAAAAAAACTTTAACCTTGACCACTACTTTTGAACGATAACAGGTACGGCATGTGTATTTCTTGTGACATGACCTTTCTGTCAGTACCAACATTTTTGACCTTTCGAACTTGACCTTTGACCTACATTTTGAAAACTTCTTTGTCTTTGGCAAAGAAAACTTTAACCTTGACCACTACTTTTGAACCATAACAGGTACGGCTTCCATATTTCACATGTGTATTCCTTGTGACATGACCTTTCTGTCAGTACCAAAATGTTTGACCTTGCAACCTTGACCTTTGACCTACATTTTGAAAACTTTAACCTTGACCACTACTTTTGAATATTAACAGGTACAGCTTCCATATTTCACATGTGTATTCCTTGTGACAAGACCTTTCATTCAGTACCAATAGTTTTGACCTTGACCATACCTTCGACCTAGATGTTTCCATTTGGGGGCATCAGTGTTTCACAAACACATCTTGTTTTATTTTGATTTTATAGTGTGCTGTGTTCTCCCCAGGAATTTTGTCAGGTAACCATGAAAAAAATAGGATCGGCATCAGAAAAACAATGGCTTTTGTGAAAAGCATAACACATTGCTTGGCTTACAATCTGACATCTCTTAATTTTATTATGTGATTTATTTCCAGGAATTATAATACAGACAGTAAGTGAGTCGGACAAGGACAAGAGGGATTACTCTAAAAAAAAATGCTGTTTTTTTTGCCAAAAAAAAATAACCAAAATTGCAAGACATTTAGAAAAAGCTCATCAAAACATTCAAGAAATTGGAAGTCTGCCATCTGCAAAAAATGCATCAAAGAGGGATTTAGAAAAGCGAAAACGTGTATTTGCAAAATATAGAAACCTGGGTAATTTTAACAACAATGTTGATGTTTTACTGGAGACGCGTGGAATGTTTTACGTCGGAAGACGACCATCAGATGAGAAAAATGCCACACCATATGACTACCTACCGTGCCCTAACTGTTTAACTTTCCTTGTAAAAGGTGAACTCTGGAGACATAAAAAAACTTGTCCGTTAAAAAACGAGAAAATTAACAAAGCCGA
This sequence comes from Serripes groenlandicus, assembly GCA_031761405.1. Classification (NCBI taxonomy): domain Eukaryota; kingdom Metazoa; phylum Mollusca; class Bivalvia; order Cardiida; family Cardiidae; genus Serripes; species Serripes groenlandicus. The sequence goes on from JASEVX010000148.1 coordinate 142,009, forward strand.
ACTCAAAAGAGCTACAGATGAAATGGTTCGCTCAGCTAAGTATCTTCTGAAAGGGGGTTTGGGAACGGAAATGTATGAAGAAGATCCTGAGTTATGTGACCTAGTAATCAACAAATTTCATGTTGATGAAATAAGCCGGGCTATTAAAAGTGACAAGCTAATACTTCTGTTTGGAAGGTGCCAGTTCAGAAAACTTGGAAGTCGTCGTGCCTGTCAAGTAAGGGAGAAAATGCGAATTTTAGGGAGAATGAAAATAGAACTGAGATGTTTGACTGGTAATGAGTCCGCTACATTTGAGGATTTCATTACAACACAAAACTTTGACACCTGTGTGAAGGCAGTGGGAAAACTGTGTGGAGAAACGGAAGAGAGATCGCTGACTGGTGCTTAAACATTTAAAAAACCATCGGCAGTGTTAAAGGCAGGTCAGCTCCTGAAAAAAGTGGCAGGACTGAAGAGGGGCCAGGCAGTCAGGAGTAGAGATTTATCTGTTAAAGAGGACACAGACCAATTCATTACCTTATACAATGAGGAGTTTACAGATGCGATGGGGACTCTAGCCAGACATACACTGGCAGAAAGGAAGTATAATAAAAAAGTCCTTCTACCTTTGACTGAGGACCTTTTGAAATATGTGATATGTAAAATAATGCTATGATATTTTACCATTAATATCATCTCCGTGTATGAATTATCGCAGCCCAACAATAAGTTTTAACTTAAACCTTTCCCTCATACGACAATTCTGCAGCAGACGACTTTGAACATATTTTGTCAAAACATAGAAAATCTCTATAATTGAATGGATAACCTATGCCTAAAAGTGGAAAACATTGTGGCAGAAGGAGAAATTGCTTGTTTCGAGCAATTTCTTCTTTTGTCACTTTGTTTTCAAAAAGCCGTCTGCTGCAGAGGCGTCAGAAAGCGTCTATATGAGGGAAAGGGTTAAAGGAATATTCTTTTGTAAATATTTACTTATCATGCCAGGCCACCTTGATAGAAAATGTTAGTGGCCTCCCTTTGAAATTAATGGCCAGTGCCAATTTCGAAGACTGTCATCTATCCCAAAATATGGGTTTACATTTAAATGCCACTTTTTCATTTACCTGATATTACTAAAAACTGTCAATTATAAGAAGATTTTTTTTTTCTGACCCATTCATCTCATTTTGCTCTAAAAGAATTTTCTGTTAAAAAGTTTCGTGAAAAGCTTGTCAAAAGTATCACAAGTGTAACATGTTTTTAAGTTTTGTGTTACAGAATTTTTATGTCCCCGTTATCAGAGAAATGTTCACAATGATGAGTAGGCGTGTCGTGTACAAGACCTATAAATAGGTCAAGGTCACGTTTAGAGGTCAAAGGTCAAAATTTTGTAATTTATACCTTGTCCGGACAATAACTTGGAAGTTATTGTTGTATGTTCATGATACTTGGTAGAAATGTTCACTCTGATATATAGGCCTGTCGCGTACAAGACCCATGACTATGTCGAAAGTCAAGGTCACACTTAGAGGTCAAAGGTCAATTTGTAATTTATACCTTGTCCTGGCCATAACTTTACAAGTTATTGTTTTATCTTCATGATATTTGGTAGAAGTGTTACCTCTGATATGTAGGCGTGTCACATACAAGACCCATGGCTCTATCTCAAAGGTCAAGGTAACACTTAGAGGTCAAAGGTCATTTGTTTTAAAATTTATACCTTGTCCTAGCCATTTTTATTCACAAGTCATCGTTGTATTTTCAAGATATTTGGTAGAAATGTTCTAGTGCTCTGTTATGTTAGCGTGTCGCGTACAAGACCCATGACCCTTGGTCAAAGGTCAACATTTTGTAATAGGCCTCTGCTTTTAGTGAAAGCGTGGGGACATAAGATAAGACAAGATAAATTTTATTTTGTGTCGGCAAGACCTTTTCATATCTAATAGGTAGAAATGTTCACTCTGATGATAAGATGTGTCACATTAAAAACCAATGACTGTCAATGTTGAAAGTCACACTTAGAGGTCAAAAGACTGTATGAATGCTTCGACATAATGGGCTTGACATGTTGCCCCCGGGCATCTAGTTTTATTATTACAGGCCTGGTATTTTTCAGGACTGGTCCTGATTTCAGGCTTTTGGCTGCCAAAATTTCCCTATATAATTCTATTGAAAAAGTTTTTTTTTAGACTGAGGCTTTTGGGTTTTGACTGAATCCCAGGCCTGTACTAAAAAACAATATATATGGGAGGTAATGGTTTAATATGAATTACGTGATGGTGTTCCTGTGACCGTGGGCACATCTAGTTACAACATGGGGCCTCCGTATCGGAGTGTCTTGAGTTTGTTTGTGTCCTTAGGCAAGACACAACAATTCCACATCTCTGCCTCTCTCTTTGAGGTTGATTCCATCTTGAATGATTCTCAAGAGCATTTACAAAGGTGTAAAGCTTTCTATGTTATGTATTAACTAAAATGGGGGTGAATTTTTATTTTGGCCCTTATTAGTAGTGTTTTATGAGCAAAACCATATATATAGTGCTGTACTTTTATTTCCAAAATAAATAATAAATTTCAGCACAAAAAGGTACCTGCATTTAACTCAAATTTTGGCAAATACTAAAACTTTTTGACATTTGTAAAATTTCTGTAATCTGGTTTCCAAACAGAAGAATGTAGTGTACATTAAAACAAATTGGAAACACTTGAAAGGATAAAATATGGAAATGGTCTATAAACATGGCTTGATTATATAATAGTTTGTTTGATATATCTTATATAGGGCTATTTGGAAACTACAATGATTGAATATACCAAATCATTGCTGGAGTCAGCTCAAGTCCGCTTATGGAATAAGCTCGCAGAGGTGACAGTAGCAAGGATCATCCTGTTTAACAAGAAGAGGGACAGTGAGGATGCTACAGTCGCAGTTCTTGGCTAGACCTGCTTGGGATAAGCAAAACAGTGAGCTTGTGGCAACACTGAAACTCGTAGAACGGTATTTAATGAAGAAGTAAGTTGATAAAATGTGCTGTTGTGGCTATGGCTCTTCAAATGTCCATGTCAAACTTCTAATTGACAGTATGTCTGTCTTTCAAGTGCTTTCATTTTTAGCCCTACGCTTATGTCATGGCAAATTGTCTGTCATGCGTGCGAGCGTGTGTGCGTGCGTGCGTGCTTCAACTTTTTCCTTTAAACAACTTCTTCTCCTTAACCACTTGGCCAATTTGGTTGAAACTTCAAAGGAAGCATCCTCTCAATGTCCTCTACTAAATTCTTTTAATCATTTAATTCTTGTTTCCATGGCAACCGAAAGAAAAAAATAGTGAAAACTTAAAAAATCTTCTTCTCCGATAGTGTCAGGCCGATTTATAAATAATTTTGTAGAAATGTTCCTTGGGTGACCCTTTATTAGATTCCTTTAAGAAATGTTGATTGGTTGAAAAACATGGCCGCAAAACATGAGCACAAGTCAAATTGTTACAGAGTTCTAGATAAGAGGCATTTTTCATGCTCTAAAATCTTTATTTGACATGCAAACCCTATGATGTGGGGACTCAAAAGAATCGTCTCAGTGAGACGATTCTTTTGAATACCCACAACCTAGGATTTTGTTGAGTAATAAGAGAAATATTGTGAGGAAAAGCCCGGTTCACTCCCTCTTATCTAGTCCTCTGCAATGTTAGCCATACAGTCAGATAAGTAAGGATAAAAATAATTTGTAGGATGATTCTTATTGTTCTTCGTGTTATAGGATTGATGGATTGATTAGGGTCTAACGCCGTTTTCAACAATTTTTTGCTTCAAACGACTTCTCCTCCCTAACCACTTGGACAATTCGGATGAAACTTCATAGGAAGCATCCTCCCAATGTCCTCTCCTAAATTCCTTCAAATTTGTTGGATTCATGCGAAATTCTGGTTTCCATGGCAACCGAAAGAAAAAAAATAGTGAGAACTTAAAAAATCTTCTCCTCCGAAAGTGTCAGGTCGATTTTCAAATAATTTTGTAGAAATGTTCCTTGAGTGACTCTCTCAGATTTCTTCAAGCCAAGTTGATTGGTCGAAAAACATGGCCACCAGGGGACGGGGCTATTTTGCCTTATATGGCTATAGTGAAAACTTAAAAAATCCTCTCCTCCGAAAGCGTCAGGCCGATTTTCAAATAATTTTGTTGAAATGTTCCTTGGGTGACCCTCTATCAGATTCTTTCAAGCCAATTAGATTGGTCAAAGAACATGGCCGCCAGGGGGCGGGGCTATTTTGCCTTATATGGCTATAGTGAAAACTTCAAAAATCTTCTCCTCCGAGAGTGTTTTGCCAATTTTCAAATAACTTGTAGAAATGTTCCTTGCGAGACCTCTGCCAGATTCCTTCAAGCCATGTTGATTGGTCGGAAAACATGGCCGCCAGAGGGCGGGGCTATTTTACCTTATATGGCTATAGTGAAAACTTCAAAAATCTTCTCCTCCGAAAGTGTCAGTTGCTTTGGAAGATTGTTATGTGGATAACTGGTGTGAGAAAATCAGGAAATGCATTAGTAGGTGAACTGGCCGCCATGATATAACTGAGAAATTGTTTAAAACGGCGTTGAACCTCAATCAATCAATCAATCCGAAAGTGTCAGGCCGATTTTCAAATAATTTTGTAGAAATGTTTCTAGGTTGACCCTCTATCAGAATCTTTCAAGACATATTGATTGGTCCATAACTATTGCCGCCAGGGGGCGGGGCTATTTTGCCTTATTAGGCTATAGTGAAAACTTAAAAAATCTTCCTCTCCGAAAGTGTCAGGCTGATTTTCAAATAACTTTGTAGAAATGTTCTTAGGGTGACCCTCTATCAGATTTTGTCAAGCCATGTTGATTGGTAAAAAAACATGGCCATCTGGAGGCGGGGCTGTTTGGAGATTTAATTTTTGCCTAATGGCCGTGGAGCGAACTTGTTTTTGAATTTAGTTTAATATTTTGTTATTAGCTTGAACTCGGGATAAGTCAGAGGTTGGTACACCATAAACTAGTTCAAAGTCCCAGTCTTTTGAAAAAGAAATGATAACCATCTCAAAACCGAGCTATCACAATATTGTCTTTCAGAATGAGTTTGGTAGAAGTTATTGGCAAGCAATACAAGCGTGTGCCAGTTCTCCTCACACAAACAATGGTGGCTGCCATACAAGCTCTTGTGGATAAGAGGGAAGAAGGAGGTGTGAAGTCCTCCAATCCATATATATTTGCACAGGTATGAATTACAGTCACTCTCATTACATAAAGATGTTTATGAATATTCGAATATTTGCATGCCTTATTCAAATAAAACTTTTGAGATTCAAATATTTGCATAAAATAAGAATTTAATAAAAAAATTCTACAAAATGTTAAGACTGAATTATGTAGGGGTGTCATTGATGAAAACTTATATAGGGATAATACACATTTTCGAGGACATGAACATCTGCGGACGCCCGCAAAATGTGTTTATGCCCGAGTGCGAAGCACGAGGTCATAAATACATTTGAAGGGCCTCCGCAGATGTTCACGACCGAGAAAATGTGTATTTTCGGTATTATTGCATAAAATAAGAGCAAACATCCAATATATAGTCCGCTGTATCGTTCAGATGTACGATAACCACTGATGAACATGACCCGATAACGATTGACACATTCGATGTTATAAAATAAACAATTTATGTTTTACATATCCACGAACCGGTCCTACATCAAGGTTGCCATCGCTGACTCGACACGGTCGAATTCAATAAATGGTTTTGGATTGTATTATGCTCTTTAGCTGTGAGTCTATTGCATGATACCGATTATGGAGTTGAAAAACGAATCGACATTTGGCATTTTATTCGTACTCGACCAGATTCATTATTAAAGTTTAATACTAGGAATTTTAAAAATACTGAATACTATGAAAATGACATCATAACACTAGTAATTTGGTGCCAAAACCCGTAAATTTCATCTAGACATATTATAAACGTTATTATTGCATCAAATCTATTTCTATCACACTAATTAATATCATCATGTTTAAACAATAGCTGACATAATTTGTTTGTTTGGAGTTTAACGCCGCTTTCAACAGCTTTGGTCATATCACGGCGGTCAGTGCACCTACCCATGTTTTCCTGGCTTTCCCACACCAGTACTTACACAACATTCTTTCGAAGCCACTGACTACTTTCTCACATAGATCAGAGGTGATAGGCAATGGAAAACATCGCCCGAAAGAACGCGCCGCAACCAGGTATCGAACCCATGACCACCAGATCACGAGTCAGATACGCTACCAATTGAGCTACCCGGCCGGGCATAGCTGACTTTCTGCCAGTGACCGGGAGATGCAGCGTCCATGTTTTGTTTACTAACGGTGCCCGGATATGCATATGTAAAACATCTAACCGTTTGAAACGGCACGAGCGCGCGTGAATCACCTTGTTTATACACGTTTTCTCGCCGTTTACGCCCGGGTTTTGCAATGTTTCTGTATCCCTTAAGCGAGCGTAAAACATAGATTTTATGCAATAATATATATTATATATCAACTACCAAATATTGATGATAAAAGGTTGAAAAGTGTTCTACAAGATTATTGCTCCTATCATGTCTTCAAGCAATGTTTTTAAGACTGGAAGGAATTTTACAGCCGGCTGTTGGATCTAATAAAAACGGTAAGAATAATAACTCATTACAGATAATATAACATACATGTATAAAACACTTTTTGCATCAATAATCATTTCAACTTTTCACACAAACTTAATTGTATCTTAGTCTATCTTAGCCTCTCGATGATTTTGCAGAAATATATGAGAAAGTGCTAAAAATGATCATAATCTTATTGTGGACCCCTAAATGTTTTCTATGCTTCACAGTCTAATTATTATGACATAACACCTATTATTATTTTTTTTATTGTAAATGCCTTTTCAATGTTGTCTATAATCTAGTGTCTGTTATTACATTTGATCTTTTTTCTTTTGAATGACATATTTATTAACATTTTATGTATTAAAATGTTTGATGACTACAAACGTATTTGGCCTTTTGTATGATATAGACAACCATTCACACATTCTGTCGTAATAGAATTATGAAAACATTGTGGAAAACGAGCAATTGTTAAAAGACATTAAGGCCTTCTTCCCTCCAATTCATCAGATGTGACCTATTAATCTTTGTGTATGCAGAATCAGTCTTGGAATAACAATACCAAATTCCATCAACCCCAGGAATCCGAATGGTTCGCGTCAGTGATCTGGAACCAGGCGACCTGGGTTCAATCCCCAGTTGCAGCAATGATGCTGGGAGTGCCCTAATACAAGTCAAGGCACATATCCTAGCCTTATACTGGTTTGTTTACCCAGGGATAAACAAAAATAAGTAAACTGTGTCCGTGATATAACTAGAATAATTTTGAAAAAGGTTTAAAACCCCACTTAAGCAGGAATTTAAGTATTTCTTAACACAAATTTTAAAATATAATTAATAAAATATAATATAAGCAAGTTTTGTAAATATTAAGACCAAAATAACATTAAATAGTAGTGTGTGTAAAAGTTTTCAATCTTTATATTTAAAATATTTATTTTTCCAGATTGACAGACCAGAATAATTGTGGGAAAAAATGTTGTCCAGTGACAAGCAGCTTCTTTACTTTCATTAAACGGTGATGTATTTCTTTGTTCTATAATTGCATGATTGTGCCATTAATAATATGGTGTTTTTGTCACCTGCTTATGTAAGGCAGGGAGACACTTAGGGATCATGTCTATCCTGTCTGTCCGTCCTCCTTTACATTAAAGTGCTCATTATATTGTTTCTGTTTGGTGGATTGGCTTCAATTTTTCAACACTAATAACAAGTAACCACGATAATAGAACACTACAAGGGATATAACTGCAGCATTTCTGAATATTATCTCCCTTTGAATATTTTTTCCTGCAGGCCACACAATCATGTGTTCTGTGGAATGCTCTTGAATCATATTCTATTTATTTTCCGGGTATAAAAACACCTTAATTCACATTTACAGTTCAAGGATGGAATGAATCATATTCAAGAGAGTAAATGAAATGCATGTTGACTCTTATTTTCAATCATATATTTGTTTTATAGGAAAAGCACCAGTCATGAGCAATTTCTCCCGTGCAAACAATGTTTTTAAAAATATGCAGATGTGTCAAAAGTCTCCTGCATGTATGTTAAAAAGGGTATGGTGAAAAGTGCCATTTCTTATAATTTTTTTCAGGATGGTTTCGTTACAAGCCTCAAAACATCAAGGAGATCGTGAGTTCCAAAATGCAGGAAAACAATGTGCTGCAAATAGCCTTTGTGCAATACTACATTGCATGGAGAAGACTCCAGATTTATGGGAAACTCTCGATTTGGACAAAATATTGAAAGATGGTGACAATTTATATGAGCACATTGGTTTAAACAAGTTCTTATTAATAAGTGATTTACCTCAGCAATGTTTCAATTTTGATATCAAACCATTATCTTCCTACTGTGGCACAGTGGACAAAAAAGTAACACTATATTTTATTCATTGTCTGATGCTGTTAAAGATATTGACAAATTTTGTTTTATGACATTTGAGTGTTATACTATTGCTATTATCAAACATACTCAGTATTTTTATGTATTTGATCCTCACAGCAGGAATGACTGTGGCATGGCTGTTCCTGATGGAAAGGCTGTTCTTGTAAGGCATGACAGCTTCACAGAGTTATGTACATTTTTAATGCATATATGTGCAACTCTTTTTAAAATTAGCAACAAAAAAGGTTTTTTTGAAGTTAATCATGTTTCCATTAGTCCGTTGAAATTGTTCAAAGAATCTAGTACTGACATACAACATTCTAGTACATGTAGTGAATTTTCTGGATTTTCTGAACTAAGCGAAGGAGAGTATTCGTGTAAAATGTACATGTTGTTTGAGAGACAAAGAGAGCTGGAAAGAGATTTAGAGGAAGACACAAATGAAGAGTTGATAGATGAAACATTGCATGCCTTAAATGATTCAATTACATTCATACAGTCAATAGATCTTGATGCATTTGAGCCAGTAAGCTCTGATGCATCAAGTGATGAAAGTATTGACTCTATGAATGTAATTGAAACAAGCACTGATGAGGAAATTCCTCTCAGTTTCATTTCAAAAAAATCAAAATATATGCAAACAAAGAAAGGGCACCCAAATGCTGATGAAACATTAGATTCACAGCCGACAGATCAGATCCTTAGGGCAAGTAAACCAATTAGTGATAGCAAAAAAAGAATTAGAAATGAGAGTGAGTGGAAAAGAAACAAGGCAAAACTTAGGAGAAATGAAGTAAAAGGTTACATTAATAAGCATGGTAAAGAGGTAAGGGAGAAAGTAATTAAGCAAGCATGTGGAGTTGCATGTCGTTTCAAATGTTCAACGATCATAACTGAAACAGAAAGAGAGAACATTTTCCATAATTACTGGAGTACTGGTAGTGTAACAAAACAAAAACAGTTTTTGCTTAAATTTGCATCTATAGAACCTAAATCAAGAAACAAATCAAGTCTCAAAAGAAGTTTTTCATTTAAGTATCTGCTACCTTCATTATCTGGGGTTAATCGTGTATGCAAGCTTTTCTTTTTAAATACACTTGGAATTTCACAGTCCGCAGTTTATACTGCAAGCAAAAAGTCAATTCCGGGTTTGCCTGGTGTTATTTCAGATGAAAAAAGGGGCACTTCTGTTGCAAGCAAATGGAATGCTACTTCTGTGGAAAAATTTGAAACTGTTAAAAATCATATTTGTTCTTTTCCCACAGTAGAGTCACATTACTGCAGAAAAAACTCTAAAAGACAATATCTGCAACCAGGTTTGAGTGTGGCAAAAATGTATGACTTATATTGTCAGCAATGTCATGGACATGATTTGGATCCAGTTTCACTTAAAGTGTACAGAGCAATATTCAACACTGAATTTAATATTGGGTTTCACCATCCCCGTAGTGATAAGTGTGAATTATGCAATTCTTTTAAAAACGCATCAAGTCAAGAAAAGAAAAAATTGCTCAATGAGTACAATAAACACTTAAGAAATAAAAACCTTGCTAGGCAAATGAAAGATTTTGATAAAAATCTAGCAAAACTTGACAAAGACATTATTGTTGCTTGCTTCGATCTCGAAGAAGTACTTGCTACCCCTAAAGGCTTTGAATCATCATTGTATTACAAACGTCGCCTCAATACTGGTTTGTTCACCCAGGGAACATGAATAATAAAATTTAAATGCGCGCTAAATGACCTTAGCTGTCGATGCGCCATAAAACAATATACATTCATTCATTCAATACTTTCAACTTTGTAATTTACAATCTGGGTAATTCTGAGGTCCATTCTTATCTGTGGAATGAAACTGTAGCCAGCCGAGGAGCATCAGAAATTGCTTCTGCTGTTTACAATTTCATTAAACAGAAAAGTGAAATTGGACACAAAAAATTCATTTTCTTTTCAGACAATTGTTCTGCTCAAAACAAGAACAGATATTATATTACAATGCTTTGGCACTGTGTAAATAAATTTAAGTTAACATCAATTGAGCACAAGTACTTGGAAAAGGGTCATACATTTAATGAAAATGATAGTGTCCATGCAGGTATTGAAACTGCATCAAAACATATGCTTGTATATACTACTCAGCAGTGGGAAGCTGTTATCAGGGCATCAAGGCGGAAAAATCCATACATTGTCCATGAAATGTCTCTGGAAAACTTTTTTGATTTCAAAAAGTTATCTGAGTTCTTAAAGAATTTTGATCTCACCAATGATAGGCAAAAAGTATATATCTCTAACATAAAAAGTTTTCTCATACATGCAGAAAATCCTAATGAATACTTGTTCAAGTATGACCATGGTAGTAATGAGCATCAATGTGTGAATATTCTATGTCGTGTAAGAAGGTCATTGGATCCCATTCCAGATCCAATTACTATAACCCTTCTTCAACTTAGAACAGATTTAATTCCTATCACTTTAGAAAAATACAATGACTTGATATCCCTCTGCTTATCTGGGGTAATTCCAAGACGTTGTGTGACCATCTCATGAATATATTGACGCCTAATTATATTTCACCATACTTCTTCATTACCTAGAACTTGTTTCTATTTTCATTATTGCACATCATATAGTTCTATCAAACATTATTTTAAAATAATACTACATTTACAGCTATTAATTTTAAAGCTGTCGATGCGCCATAAAATAATGTACATTCATTCCTATTCTGCATATAAAATTTAACACAGTTAAAACTATCACCGATGAGACAACATTCTGCAAAAGACTTATTATACACCGCAAACAGCTGTATTTATTGGCTACAAACTTAAATCATCAGACATAAATAACAATGCACAATTATGTTGAATTTATGTTGCAACATATTGTTTTTTAGTAACTGTTGTTAATTGGGAAGGTCAGCATAAGGCTGCTCCCAGTATTCCACAGGATTTTGCGATAGTACATATTTTCCCTGCTATGTATGTAATTGCATATTGGGTATAAATTCGTGAGGTCAGTATAAGGCTGCTTCCGTTGTAATACACAATGTATGATTATTTCGAGCTCTATGTTTCAGGTCCCAGATTTATAAAAACTGGTATTACACTAGTAGGTTGAATATATGCATATTGGGTATAATTTCGTAAGTCAGTATAAGGCTGCTTACGTTTTTATACACAACAATTTCAAACTTATTTCGTGGCTCATCAATTCATAGTCATCTAGCTATAGAACATCCTTTCCCTGCTATGTATATGGTTTCATATTGGGTATATGTTTGTAAGGTCAGCATAAGGCTGCTTCTTTTGCTATACACAATGTAAGATTATTGAGAGTTATATATGTTTCAAATCTGAGGTATTTCAATAACTGGTATTACACTAGTAGGTAAACGTAAGGCTGTTTCAGACTTTTACAAGGTCTTGCTATAATACTCCTTGTATACATGCATATTGGGTATAAGTTTGTAGGGTCAGCATAAGGCTGCTTACTTTTTTATACACAACATTTCAAACTTATGTCATTGCTCACCAATTCATAGTCATTTAGTTATAGTACATCCTTTCCCTGCTATGTATATGGTTTCATATTGGGTATATGTTAGTAAGGTCAGCATAAGGCTGCTTCCATTGCTATACACAATGTAAGATTATTGCGAGTTATATTTGTTTCAAATTTGAGGTATTTTAATAACTGGTAATATATTAGTAAGTAAAAGTAAGGCTGTTTCAGACTTTTACAAGGTCTTGCTATAATATTCTATGTTTATATGCATATTGGGTATAAGTTTGTAAGGTCAGCATAAGGCTGCTTACGCTTTTTATACACAACCATTTCAAGCATTTAATTTTGTACCATCATTCATTTCTTTTTGTCAAATATGAGACAGAATATTAGCTAAGCTCAGCTTCAAACTCACAACCCCTGCATTTTCAGCAAGTGTCACTATTGACTGAGCTACTGGGGCCCTGTTGAAACTGTTTTTAACCAGAATGTAAATTACTTACCAGAGGTAAATGCCAAAGTAAATATCAATTGTTATACCCCCCAAACTTTGTTTTGGGGGGGTATATAGGAATCACCCTGTCTGTCTGTCTGTCTGTCCGGCCGTCCACATTTCTGGTAAGCACTACTCCTCCTAAACCACTGAATCGATTCTGATGAAATTTTACATGAAGCTTCTATACCATGAGGAGATGTGCATATGGTAACAACTGCATATTATTTGACAGAGTTATGGCCCTTTTACTTATTAAGTTATGGTGTAGGTCAATGTGCTGTTTTGGGGGGTATTTTTATCATCTTCAGTGATAGTTCTAGTTTAACATGTTTAAGGTTACAGTTGAGTGTTTGATTTTGTTTCATTGTGTTAGAGAACATCATTTTCCTCTCTCTCACGGGATAGAAATGTTTATAAATATTTGTGTATGTATAGAAATATTATGGAATACTAAATGTAGGCGTAGTATTGGCAATTGTGAGCCACTCAACAGTTAAACCAAACCAACAACAGCACAGTCTGATCAAAATTCACATTGATCACCAGTCTTGAGAAATACTTTACAGACAGTTTTGTTGTAATGTATAAACAATTGTTAGATTTGATGAACACTAATTACAAAAATAGACCTATGTATGCAAACTTGTCTTAGGCAGCCACCTAAGGGAGAGTCAAAATGTGGCTGCTTAATACAAGTGAAATAAAGAAGAAAAGTTCGTTTTGGTTAATCTTCACAATCTTGAGTGTAGCTCAACTGAAACAATGCCAATGCACCTTGATTAAGTGATGTCAAAATGGAGCATACTATATAATTTATATCTGCAAAACAAGGATCTAATTTGTAAGATTTTTATTTACAATACTGCATTACTACTTAAGATTTCGGTTTGTGTTTGAAAAACTGATTGTATGTCACTCTTTCATTAAAATATTTGATTCAGAAGGTTAAATTTACTTGTTGATATTTACCAAAAGCCATGTATTATAATATATTAGTCCTAGTCTTTATTCTCAAAGTCATGAAGTCTTGAAAGATGGCAAAATAATTATATTTTAATTTTAATTTCAGACATTTGGGTCATAAATCCAGCATATTGGAAAATTCTAGTTAGTTTTGAAATATATATACACTAATTCCATAAAAATATCTTTGAAAAATTATAGTAGTCTAAAGAAATGTATTCTGATTTAAAAATAAGGAGTTAGATAGAATAGTTTCCAAGTCAAAAAATAATATAATTTTCTTCAAAATTTACTTGGAAACTGTTCTATCTAACATTTCTTTACAAAAACATCTTTATGTAAATCTTAGTCAAATTTCTAAGACATACAATACATTCTTACTAAATTTAGCATTCTATAGCAAAATATAATAACCAGAAAGGCATCATTAATTAAAATAAGTGTTTTTTTGCTATTCCTGTAAAATTTTGTAAAATGCACATGGAACAGTTTCGCGGTTAGCCCTCGATCTATGGATTTTTTTCTGCAGAATAGTCTGTTCAGATTTGGACCATCTCTTCCTCTTACCTGAAATTCAAAAATGAAACAATTATTTTATTGGGTGTTTTCATTAAAGGGCCAATGTCCTCAAATATAGGTATTCATATATTTTTTTATTTGTGTTAAAAACCATTTAGGCTTATTTGAAACATATAAATTAACACATGTACACACAAACAATTGTGTATGACGTCACTTATGACAATAAAAACATGTGTGTATGACGTCACTTATGACAATGTTTTTGATCGCGTAAGGTGTAATGAAGCTATACACGTATTACTGAATAAAAAACAGTGGTAGTGTTCATAAGCGTTATTTTTAGTCCCCTACCGGCGTGCCGAAGGGGACTATTAGGTTTGCACTCCGTCCGTCAGTCCATCTGTCAGTCAGTCAGTCAGTCAGTCCGGCAAATCAGTTTTCCGCACTTTTTTTCTACATGCTTTGAGGTATTGAGCTGAAATTTTGTATATGCCTTTGTAATCATGTGTCACAGATCAAGTTCGCGTTTCCTGGGATTTCGTCAATTTTTTAATGAGTTATGCCCCTTTTTGGACTTAGTGCAAACCAGTAGGGGACTATGGTATTGCTTGCAATCCAGTTACTTGTTTATTATCAAAACTATATTGGTTCAATCAAAGGCGCAATAGATGTAATTTATTCGCATGTGCATGTGACCACAGAATCAATTAAATATACAATAATGACCATATTACCAATTAAATAAGGCTTGTGGTACTAAGAAAAATAAAGTGAATAACTCGGGTAACAAAAACGGGTCACTTATATTACTACAAACAAACATTTTTGGTGGTATTACATCAAAATTTATACATTGCTGATAAAAAAAATCTTTGTCTTACAAAACTTAAACATTCCAAAGAAAAGAAAATTGCTTTAAGGTACATGTTGAATAGCTCATTTTTAGGATATCTTCAAAAATAATTAGATAAGGTACAAAACTATCACTCTATTGTGAATTGAAACTTGACACAAAGAATAATTTCGGTAATCTTAACCAACATCTGTCATTTGTCAGTATAAATATAACAAGAGCTCCACAAAGAGGGCAATATACGACAAGAGGATAGCATATAAGGACCATATCTCATGATACAACTGTTGTGACGCGTGCACATAGCCTCGAAACCATAGTGGCGCGAAAAGTATATATAGGGAACCAACACATCCGGGAACTCACTCTACTATTTTGCGGCGTTCAGCACGGACGTACTAGAATATACTAAGAATATACGAAATAGAATAAAGAGAACAACCACTGGAATACCAGGTATAGCACCCTGTTGGTCCACTCATTCATTAGAATTAGTAAGGTCACTTCATTGGCGACGAGGATAATTTTGGCCCTTATTGGCAGTTTTGAGTCTTTTTCCGTAGTGTCTTTGGTTTTCGCGACTCTACTTCAGTTTACAAATTAGACTCAAAATGCAGTAATTATTCTTTTGAATTAAGTTGTGGTTACAGTTCATTAAATTAAACATTTCTGTTTGATTTAATCCAGCAAAACCCCATAAAATAAATGCTTTTAGTGTTAGTTTTATGAAAGGTCCACAAAATAGAAAATTTTATGCAAGAAGTACTCTGACAGTTTACGGATAAATTATTCCATCCAGAGTATTTAAAACATAACTCAAGGTATTGTCTGCTTTTTAAGCATCCATTGCTTTACAGAGGAATTTTCAAGGTATTTTGTCTGCTTTTTAAGTATTCATTACTTTACAGAGGAATTTTCAAAGTATATCGTCTGCTTTTTAAGCATTCATTGCTTTACAGAAAAAAAAATTCAAGGTATTTCGTCTGTTTTAAGCACTTGTTACCTTACAGCGACAATTTTACGATATTTGCATTTCCGTTGTTTTTAACGCGTCTTTTTGCATTTTGAAGTATTGAATCTTTCATTCCAAGGATATGGCTCTTGTCAATATTAATTCTGCGTCAGCGGAAGAACTTCAATTAATCCCGGGAATAGGCGAAAAAAAGGCAAATGCCCCTCATTAAGCATCGGGACCATTATGGTAAAGTTACCAAACAAGCATTTTCACTGATGCTTATGGGAGAAGTGCGTGATGATGTCTGGGGAAAGTTGGATTTTATAGTTCAACCGCCCAAAGGTCAGGGTTATACTACTTTAAGTCAAATTTCACAAAGTTCTTCAATGAAGGAAAAATCTCTGTTAGATTTGGAGGCAGAAATTGAGGACGCAAAGAAATCAATTGAAGAAATGTTGTCCAAAACAGGCAGATTTGGGAAGTTTAATTTCCAAATTGCCTCAAACACCTTATATGGTGAAAAATAAATTCAAAGCGCCGAAAGCACAGATACCCATCCATGGGACGCCCAAGTTAATTTTATCAGAAATAGCCAGCCCCCCCCCCCCCCCCCCCCCCCCAAATGAAATCAAAACCGGCCTATATTCAACCTGATTTTGCTTATTTGGAAGAGCTGCAACAAACTACTCAAAAACAAATTGATCAATTGCAACTCATGTTACAGGAACAGCAGCAAATACAGCTTGCAATCAGGGAGTCTTTTAGATTCAACTCTCAAAATAAAATGGCCGCAGGTCAACAGTCTTTTAGACGGGACTTGGGTCATGCTGGTGAAAGGTTGGGTGATCAACAGTCTGATGCATGTGTTCATGTGAGCCCGGTTCTATCTCATGTTTCAAGGTCAAGATTAACTCGGACTAATATTCCATCTGAAAATGTGTTTATACATAAAAATGGATACCCTGAATCATCAAGATCACGGTCGAGTTCTGGGTCATGTTCGCCCTACAGACATTCAAAACACTTCCAAAATCGTCGAGTAGTCGTTCTTTAACGAATCGTGATGTGTCTTTTAGACATCTCTCCAATGAAAGACACGGAGATCCAAGGAGATTGCCAAAGAATCTCCGATTTAACGGAAAAACTAGCTGGCTTTCATTTAAACGAATGTTTGAGAGTTACATGTCTGTTTTGAATTGGGGTGAGCAGGAGTGCCGGGACTATCTGACATGGAGCCTTGAAGGAAAAGCTCCTGATTTGTTCACTATCTCAACAAAAATGGGTGAGCATGGTTCCTTCAAAAATATAATAAAGAAACTTGAAATGAGATACGGCTCCAGTGAGTTGACGGAAATGACTAGGATCAACTTTAAACAGGCAATGCAAAAAACGGAAGAGTCTCTGGAAGACCGGGCGGACCGGGTTATGACTTGGCGACATCAGCCTATAAAGATCTCCCGGAAAGCCATGGAGTTCAGGAGGCTGTTTCAAAGCTTTGCCAGGGCTCTGTGGATAAGGATGCTGCAAAGCATGCCTGTTTTGAGCATCCCCGCAATATTCAGGAAGCCTTAAATGCTGTTAAGCAGTATCAGTACATTTCCCAGGCAGTAGATGGTCAGAAACCTCGCGCTCGCCGCACAACAAATGACATAGCTGTCAACCAAATAACACTTGAAGATGTCAAAAAGGTTGTTGAGGATGTCATGAACAGGAAGGTTTCTGATGGTGACAAAAGCCAGGGAAAGGCAAAGCCTGGAGTAGAATGTTACTTTTGCAAAAGCAAAGGACATTTTAAAAGGGATTGCAGGAAATATGCTGCATGGTTAAAAAAGAAAGAGCAGGAGGGGGAAGCTAAAGAAGTTAAGCCGGCTTTAAACAAATAAAGGCTGGGGTTAACGACCACGTACCCCAGTCTGAAGTTAAGGAAACAGGAAGTAGTGGTCAAATGCAGCTGAACACTTTTAGTGTGAGTGCTGTAGAAAGTCATGACCCTGCCCCAAAGGCTTTTAGTCTTTTGACAGGAGAAAAGCAAATGAACACTTTTAGTGTGAACTCATGTCATAACTCGGTTAGAAAGGCTTTTAGTCTTCCAACAGCACATGAGTGCTCGCAGGAAAAGTCCTTTACGGCATCTGAAGACTCAGAAGCACCAGCCTTACTAAAAGCAAAGTCTACACATACGAAAACTACAGAAGAACCAATTAAGGTTCATCGAGTATGTGCGGGTTCTTCTTTCATTCATTTGAAAGTTGGGGGGAGAATGGTTAAGGCAAGAATTGACTCTGGTGCGGAAATTACTATTCTTTCTACTGAAGTATATAATACATTAAAAAAAGACCCAATAGAATAAAAGATGTAGTCATGCAGATGGCCGATGGGGACAATGTCATGCAAGGCTTTATAACTAAACCAGTGCAGTTGCATTTAGGTTCCCAGGTTTTCAAAGAAAGACTATGTCTTTAATGACTAAACATTTTACGTAGTTACATTTTATATCAAACTTGCAGGAATACTTTTGTAAATACACAACTAAAACACTTCTGGAAAATGAAATGTCTTATTTATTTCGGAATATTTTCCCAATCTTCTGTCCTTCTTCATCGAAAAGTACCTCCTCATCGCTGCAGTCTGCTGCCTCCGTGACTAATGAATCTCCGGTCGACACTTGGGATGGTCTTTTCTCGGCGTGCCTTCTCCTATGATCTATCCTGTAAGGTAGTAATCCCTTGGTCTGGATATACAGCTTGTTTGTGACCTGACTGGAGATTACGTTAGCTACGACCTTATGCTTCAACATCAGGTGACGGACAGTGTTATACTTCCTGCCAAACTCTGCTTTGCAATCGGGACATTGAAATATCGTTATATCCTTCTGGTGTTTTTGCTCCCAGTGCCTGTAGAACGATGCACAGCTAGCGTATGGGTGTGCACTGCACTCTTCCACGGGGCATCTAGTGGGCACTCCAGGCCAAAATGGCCTTCCATCCCACAGGAACTCTTGTACCTCTTCTTCCACTCCAGCTAACAATTCATATTCTAGTGACATCTGCAATGATTTCATAAATATTCTAAATAAATAATATCCTGGGCTGGAAAACATAGGTTTCCAGGATAACCCCCATAGTAGAATCAATTCTAAGCTCTTAAAGCTTGACACAAAAATGTGCCCGAAAATATGAAATTGACTCTTTTCATTTCGGATCACATGTCAACATAAAGAGATGAAGTCCGTTCACAATTTAAATAAAACATCTTTTAATCCTCATAGATTTAAAAATCCTTTTCTAAAGATTTCTCAATATGGCAAGTAATATTTCCGGGCCTGAGCAAACATACATTTCCAGGATAATGCCCATCATAGGCGCTTTTACAAACAACATGTGACCAATATGTGAGGACAATCAGTCCTTTCTCGTATCCTCCATAATAAAGGTTCAAAGTTCTTAGCATGCGATGTTGTTCGTATAATACTTATCACATATGATAAAATCCTATATAAACAGATTGCAAAACTTGAGACGATGCCACTGTTATAATTTTCGTTTTGAGATGTCCCCTGATAATTTTCATTTTGAGATAATCTCTGTACCATTTCACTTTAAGATGGCTTCTTAAAGTGTTTATTCTGAGATGGCTCCCTGTCACGTACTACAGTGAAAGTTTGCAACTGACCATTGATTGCTATTCAATGGTCTGCGTTCAACTCACTTGGTAACAGAATTATATCCTGTGTCAAAATTCTGACGTATTCAAATGGGACCTCTTTGGGCTCTGGGTAAAATATTGCCCGCCGTATACATCGTGAGTATTCGGAGACAATAAGTGTTCTGACAACTTATCTTCTCCATCTTTCTTTGAATTGAAAACTACCCGCTTTCTCTCAAACCTGGGTAGTGGAACTCACCATGTTTCCGACATGTTAACAATTGACTTGATAAATCTCTTTCCCACCGTAAGGGTTAGGACGAGCCCCCAAAATGTAACCGAACGAGTCCTATAATGTGTCTACAACTGGCGGCCATGTTTTGCAATGGATTGGATTCATTTGAACAATTTTGATAGAAGGTCCCCCAAGGAACATTTGTTCCAAATTATCTTCAAATCGTGCCAGTACTTTTTGACTAGAAGATTTTTAAAGATTTTACAATGCACATATAAGGAAAACTAGCTCCGCTCCCTGGCGGCCATGTTTTTTCAACGGATCGGAAATATTTCAACAATCTTGGTAGAGGGTGCCCCAGGAACATTTGTGCAAAATTGTTTTCAAATCGGGCCAGCACTTTCGGACAAGAGGATTTTTAAAGTTTTAACAATGCACATATAACGTAAACAAGCTCCGCCCTCTGGCGGCCATGTTTTTCAACGGATCGGAAATATTTGAACAATCTTGGTAAAGGGTGCCCCAAGGAACATTTCTGCAAAATAATTTTCAAATCGGGCCAGTACTTTTGGACAAAAATATTTTTAAAGTTTTAACAATGCACATATAAGGACAAGAGGACCATGATGGTCCTATATCGCTCACCTGATTTAATCAAATTTAAAAAGTTTTCAGTGTTCTATCCCCTATATGAGTCTATGAAAAACAAGTGACCCCCGGGGAGGGCTCATTTTTGACCCCAGGGCTATAATTTGAAGAATCTTGGTAGAGGTCCACTAGATGATGTTACATACCAAATATCTTTTAGACAAGAAGATTTTTAAAGTGTTGTCTCTATATGAGTCTATGTAAAACAATAGACCCCAGGGGAGGGGTCTTTTTGAGCCCAGGGCTATAATTTGAACAGTCTTGGTAGAGGTCCACTAGATGATACTACATACCCAATATCAAAGGCCTGGGCCCTCTACTTTTAGACAAGAATATTTTTAAAGTTTTTCCCCTAAATGTGTCTATGTAAAACAGGGAACCCTCGGGATGGGGTCATTCTTGACCCCATGGCTATAATTTGAACAATCTTGGTAGAGGTCCACTAGATGATGCTACATACCAAATATCAAAGGTTGGGCCCTCTTCTTTTAGACAAGAAGATTTTTAAAAAAAAATCTCTATGAATCTATGGAGAACAAGTGACCCCCGGGGAGGGGTAATTTTTAACCCCAGGGCTATAATTTGAACAATTTTGGGAGAGGTCCACAATGATGCTATATACCAAATATCAAAGGCCTTGGCCTTCTACTGTGGTATAATAACTGATCACTAAAACAATATAAGTTTCTATGTTTTATTCGTACAGTTCCTAAAACAGGTCTAAATCGTGGTTGTAACCGAGCTGTCTAAATACAGGGTCGTCCTGTATTTATACTGCATTCGGAGCCAGACATCGTGTATTAGAGTCCCCACCTTAATTAGGGTCAACTAGGGTTTAATTGCGAGTAGTCTACACTGTTGACACAAATTAATTGGGTACGTGATTCTACATGACAATTACTGTCGTTTAGAACATGGCAAGGTTCATGCGGGGAGGCGCGGTCTATAGATAGATTTAACCCTTACTTGAACTGGCATTAACCAGGTCACGAAAGGGTTCAATATATCACACCTCCATATGTCAATGGACTTGGGATGAAGACCCGGGGCGAGAAATAACAAGAGGGCCAAGATGGCCCTAAATCGATCACCTAATTGATAGTAAATTAGTAGCAAATATTTAACTGCAAATATCTGGGAAAATTTTATCAAGGATTGCAAATGAAACTGCAAGGAGTGGACACTTCTCAAGAAACGGATTTTAAAATGTGGGTATTTTTCTCACTTTCTGATGCCGCAGCAACCAAAGTTCTCAATAGAATTTAAATCTTTGAACAATTTTGAAAGAGGACCACCAAAGGAACATTCCTGTGATGTTTTGTGGAAATTGTTCTATTGGAATGGTAGGAGTTGGTTGTCATTTGTAGCTAAAAGTTCAATTTACCCCTTTCGTGATGACGCCTGGTTGATATGTTGTGTAACCAATCAAAACGGCTTAAACAAATTAAATAGAGGATCATTACAGTAAGATTCGTATTATATTTTCTTAAAATCAGACAAACACTTTCATAAAAATGTAATTTTCAAATTTTGTCATTTTGCCCCTTTTCTGATGCCGCCTGACTGCCATGTTTTTTGACCAATCAGTATGGCTTGAACAATTTTAATAGAGGGTCACCCAAGAAACATTTCTACCAAATTATATTTGAATCTGACAGGCAGATTCGGAGGAGAAGATTTTTAAAGTTTGGACATTTTGTCCCCTTTCTGATGCCGCAGCAACCAAAGTTCTCAATGGAATTTAAATCTTTGAACAAATTTGAAAGAGGACCACCAAAGGAACATTCCTGTGATGTTTTGTGGAAATTGGTCTATTGGAATGGTAGAAGTTGGTTGTCATTTGTAGCTAAAAGTTCAATTTACCCCTTTTGTGATGACGCCTGGTTGCTATGACTGTGTAACCAATCAAAACGGCTTTAACAAATTAAATAGAGGATCATTAAAGTAAGATTCGTATTATATTTTCTTAAAATCAGACAAACACTTTCATAAAAATGGAATTTTCAAATTTTGTCATTTTGCCCCTTTTCTGATGCCGCCTGACTGCCATGTTTTTCGACCAATCAGTATGGCTTGAACAATTTTTATGGAGGATCACCCAAGGAACATTTCTACCAAATTATATTTGAATCTGACAGGCATCTGAATGGAATTTAAATCTTTGAACAATTTTGAAAGAGGACCACCAAAGGAACATTCCTGTGATGTTTGGTGGAAATTGTTCTTGCGGTTCAGGAGGAGATGATGTTTAAAGCTAAAAGTTAACGCCGGACGGACGGACGGACGACGGACAAAAAGTGATCAGAATAGCTCACCTTGAGCCTTCGGCTCTAGGTGATCTAAAAATACATGTAGTTATGTAAACATTTGATTTATAGGTAGATTTTTTTGTGAAATCTGATAATTAGGCAAATTACCAAATAATTTTAAAACACTTGTATACCATCGCGTAAAACTATAAGGGTAATAACTGATCAACGTATATACCCCCAGTATGCGATCGTATACAAAAATGTCGAACAATATATCATCTGATTATACATGTATACAATAATGGTGATATAACGCCACCAGACAAAACACCCGAATACCGTCGCATACAACTATGGGGACATAACGAAATACTATGCTCCCAGTATGCGGACTGGTGACGTAATAACTCAAATAAGAACTACAAACGCCTAATGTGTAGGACATTTGTGTGAAACAATGCACGATAACTGAATAACATCCTTGAGGGAATTTTTAAAACACTGGTATTGACTTAATAATGATAAATAACAACCTTTAAAACACTGGTATTGAATTAGATAATGAGAAATAAAAAGTCAAAATATCTGAACACTGGTATGGAATTAATTAATGAAAAATAACAACCTTTAAAACTCTGGCATTGAATTAAATAATGAGAAATAAAAAGTCAAAATATCTGAACACTGGTATTGAATTAATTAATGAAAAATAACAACCTTTAAAACACTGGTATTGAATTATATAATGAGAAAATAAAAAAGTCAAAACATCTGAATGGTCCTCTGTTGGCGCGAGTGGTGAACGGTTGGTGTCCGTGTAGAGTGGTATCCAGGTTGATCAATTGATGGCATCGTAGGGCAGCGTAGGGTGGTTCGTTGGTGTGCGTTCGTCCTTGGTCCGGAGTCTTGGAGGCGGTTCACGGTGGAGGCTCATTCGTCCATCGCTAGCTCTACCCAATCTTTGGCTGAAGTCGGGGCCTTAACTGGGCAGGGTGTAAGGGTTGCAGACTGCTGTACCAGCTCGCCGGCAATGGCTCCTATTAGACGTAGTAACTTCCTTCTACTCTCCGATGGGCGAGACCCATCTCGGACGGTACGCTCCAAATTGCAAATCATGCTAATAAGTTTCTTGTTGGAGTCCATGGTATCCAGAGGCGAATGGGCAGATTGTTCGGACATTTCCGTATTTATCTCCGAGTTTGGTTGTTTTGACAATTGACAGAGAAGGTCCATTAATTTATTTCCTTTGTTACGTGGCCGGACGGCGATTTATGTGACTCCGTTTACCCTTTTATGTTTGGTAGTGTCGGGTAAAGGAATTGGATTGGTTGGTTACCCTTCTCCTTCCTTAGCGCCAGCACCTCGACCGTATCTTTTTCATCGATAGGCTCGTTCATATCTACAGCGTTAGCTTGGGAATATTTGACCTTTATTCCTTTAATTCTAGTCAACCTTTTGGAATTTAAACATTTACTTCTAGCTTTATAGGCAATTGCGAACAAGGTTAAACATAGGATTACGGCCGCGGCGATGAGAAATGCTTTAAACCAGATTTGTGTGTAAAAGGGTTCGTCTATTACGGATGATGAAAGCTCAATTTCGTGAATTTGTTGTATTAATTCGTCCATAGGCATGTTTCGCATGTGGTTTAGTTTAGTTGGTATCTTTACCCGTTCGAACGTTGAGAAATTTGTTTTAAAAGGTTTCCAAATGGATAACCTCGTTATATTAAAAACTTGTGCTGGGAAATCTAAGTAATTATTTCTTAAGTTCGTCGAGCTTTGGTGCTCGTAATATAAAGGGAGGGTAATGTCCTTGCTGAAGGCTTCGCATAGCGGGGCAATTTTTATAACCGCTACGGGGGGATGAACAGTCAGATACGTGACAGTCCCATTGATACATTTGACCGTAACTGACGCACTGTCTGTTCCGTGGCTATTATTAGCCATTTTTCTTGATTGATGGCCTGTGCTTGGGGCAGTGTAGATACTGACTTTACAATCCTTTCGCAATTTGGAATGTTTTTACCTGAATTGTCTAGATAAGATTTCAACACGCAGATATCGGTTGTATACGTTGACTTTAACCCTTTATTGAGCGGGCAGAAAGGCAAAACTTGGCGTAAACAGTCTTTTGCTTGAATATCAGATAACAGTGCAAAATGAGTATTTTTCTCGTTTACCATGAAGTAGTTAGATTCGATTTTGATTGAGGCCGTCAGTGGTTTAGTACTTTCGTTCTTTTCCACCCGAAAGGTTGTATTTAATAGGGGAATTTCAATCGGATATGCTTGAATTAGCTTATATGTACTGCCTACTGGTTTCAATGGGATAGTCAAAATTACGGATAGGAAATCGTTGCTCGTTATCGTTGTGACCTTCAAAGATTTGTACAGCAGCCATAAGTCGTCTGTCGGTTTTTGGGTCATCATGAAATTTGCTGGTATTTGGTCTCTTATTTCATTTAAGAGGCTAAATAGTTGTGCAGGGTCTAAAATCGATGGGGTCAATCTTTCAAAAGAAAGTAAGTCTAGTTTTAGTTTGAAATCTTGGACGTGCACGCGGGCGCGATTTAAAAGGTCCTTAATTTCTATGAACATCATGTGGATTGCAGATATAATTTCTTGGAAGGCTGAGATTTGTATAAGTTGTTTTTCGATTTTGTTTACCTGCTTAGCAATTTCGTCTCGAATCGTACGTAGCGCTATCATGAGTTCGTTTATGGAATCTCTATTTTGGGATACGTCATGACGGGTTATATTTAATATTGAAAGGCTATGGTCTAGTATGTGTACTATTTTCTTTTGTGAACCGGCCAAAGTCGCGATATTGTGTTTTATTCCTATAATATCGTTATTATCTGCTACTCCAAAGAGGAATTTAAAAACGCCCCCTAGTGGTAATAGTGACCGTTTGTCTCTATTGCGAATGAGTTTAATCAAACTCTGGTAATCATTTGCTATGTTATTCTTTTCTGATTTAGAGCTTAAGGAATGGGATTGTATTTCCTGTAAGGTTCGAATTAATGGCAGCGAGTTCGGTACTGTGTCAGTTTGTAAATGTTGTACCGTCCTATCTGCAAGTAAATACAACTTCTCACATTCTAACTCTAGGTCTGACAGGAAAACCGGGAAGGCGTGCAAATCTATGAGCAGGGCGACTTTCCAGTGTGATTTGGAGGTCGAAATTTCTCTTAAATTTCTAAACATTATGTGGTTTTTAAAAGTGACCTCAGAACTATCTGTTCGGGGAAAAACTAAAGCTGTACAGGCGACAAGGATAAAGGGAATACGTAGGTGCATCCTTCACCTGTAAAGATATAAATAAGATGTCCGTTAGGAGTCTGCCTCCGGTTGTTTCTGACGTAATCAGAACTATGAATAGGCGGGAATGGCAGACCTAACTGACAAGTGATAAAACTTGCGGACATCCGCTTAATTGAAATGTAAGGTCGTATACGTAATACGTCATGTGGATAACAATAGATATTTATCTAAACCCATTATTCAATCAGGAATAGGTATCAATAGATCTTTATCTAAACATATTAACCAATCAGGGACGGGGAATATATACAAGCGTGATATGGGCGGTAATGATCGCTCTTTATCTTAGGGTAATTATCCAATCAACGGTCGGAATCATCGCTTAACTTTTCATCACCTGAAGACGCATAGTCGTCATTGCAGCAGACGACTTTTGAAAGCATTTTAGCCGAAAATATTGCTCAAATTGAGCAATATGTTTGGCCACAAGGTTTTTAACATTATTTATTAGTAATATTGAAATTTTTCAAGTACTATCAGATTTTTGTTCATATGTTTGAAAAATTGCCTTCTGCCAGTTTGTTGCAGGTGCTGAATAGTTAACGGTTGAAAAGGTATAACTTGTTACCACTCTGATACATATTTTTGCATTTCCGCTGAAAATTATTTTAAAAACTGTAGAAAAAAGAGAAATTGTTAATAAACAGCAATCTCTCCTTTTCTTACAATGTTCTCTTCCGTACAGGAAAAGTTCAATTTCAAAAAGAAAAGAATGCATTTCTGCTTTAATATAAAATTTGACCAAAACGCCCGTCTTATTGCATCAATTAAGTCCACACTTAAGACCCCTTTTCGGGCGTTGAGCATCATAATGTTACCCTGATTTCCAATACAAATTTTTTGTTGAAAATATTTAAGAACAGTACGGAACATATTTTTAATTGACACCTATGAGGTAGTCATTTTACAATTGATGTTCACAATTTCAATGGTCTCTCTCTCTTCTCTCTCTTTTAGCTAAGTGCTCATATCAGAATGGAACATTAAATTACATTTACTCGTTATTGGTCAATTAGGGCATTTTACATAAAAGGACCCCTTAGGTGTTTTTTGGGGTTAAACTACGTTTTAAACCAGACAGCGAAGCAGGTTATGTTCAAAATAGTCCCTCGAGAAAAGGAAAAAGTGCAAAATGTTGTACTGGATCAGCCTACATTGTAAAGGCTGATCCGAGACTATTTTTTTTACGCATTTGCCTGAAGGTCATTGCAGCAGACGACTTTTGAAAACAAAGGAAGTATTGCTCCGTTTGAGAAATATTTCCTTTGGCCACAATGTTTTCAACTTTATGTAATATTTAAATGTTTCAAGTATTTTCAGATTTTTGTTCATGGTGCCTGCTGCCAATTTGTTGCAGGTTTTGAAGAGTTAACATGCGAAAAGGATCTTACATTATCACATGTTATCATGACTCATTACAACTCTGATACATCTTTTTGCATTTCCGCGGAAGAATCATTTGAAAACGTTGTAGGAAAAAGAGAAATTGTTAATGCAATTTCTCCTTTTATTATAATGTTTTCTTCCCTAAAGGAAAATTTCAATTTCTAAAAGAAAAGAATGCATTTCTGCTTTAAAATAGAATTTGGCCAAAACGGCCGCCCAACTTCAACAAATTCAAACTAAGGGTCCTTTTCGGGCGTTTTGCATCATGATGTAACCCTGGTTCTTTGTACAATGTTTTTGTTGAAAATATTTAAGAACAGAACAGAACTTTATTTAATTGACGAGTACGAGGTAGTCATTTTACAAAATGATGTTTACAATTTCAATGGTCTGTCTCTCTGTCTGTCTCTCGTTACTAGTTAATTAAGGCATTTTATATAAATGATAAATGGAATAAATTATTTTGTTTAAACTAAATGCTATTATTCTTGATACATATTCCAAGATTTGAAAAATTGCGTTGGTGCCAACCGCAGTCAGACTTATAAACTCATTTAGCCTAAATGTGCATTTCATCATGCCCTAGCTTTCGTCATATGTATCCTCTGGTAGTGGATGTTATTGGTCAGGACTGATGTATGTGCAAAGAGAGAACATATATGTGTACAATACTGGCAATAAATAACTTTTTCTGATGAGAATGGAATGGTGCGCTGTGGCCAACCGCAGGCAAACTTATAAACATATTTGGCCAAAAGGTTCCTTTCATCATGTCCCAGCTTTCGCCATATGTGTCCTCTGGTAGTTTATGTTATTGGATGGAACTGTTATATGTTTATACAGAGGACGTAGATACACACTATAATGGCAATAAATCGCTTCTTTAGATGAAAAGAAAAGAATGCGCTGCGGCCAATCGCAGGCAAACATATCAACCTATTAAGTCGAAAAGTACATTTTACCATGTCCCAGTTCAACTCATGTATTTCGTCTGGTAGTGAATGTTAATGTCGGGAACTGATATATGTGTATACAGGGGACATAGATGTACAATTTAATGGCACTTAACTAATTCTTTGATTGAAAATGGAAAAACGCGCTGTGGCCAACCGCAAGCAAACTTATAAACATATTTGGCCAAAAGTGTCCTTTCATCATGTCCCAGCTTTCGTCATATGTGTCCTCTGGTAGTTTATGTTATTGGATGGAACTGTTACATGTGTATACAGGGGACATAGATGTACATTTTAATGGCACTGAAGTAATTCTTTGAATAAAAAATGAAAAACGCGCTGCGGCCAACCGCAAGCAAACTTATAAACATATTTGGCCAAAACGTTCCTTTTCATCATGTCCCAGCTTTCGCCATATGTGTCCTCTGGTAGTTTATGTTATTGGATGGAACTGTTATATTTGTATACAGAGGACGTAGATGTACACTATAATGGCAATAAATCGCTTCTGTCGATGAAAATAAAAGAATGCGCTGCGGCCAACTGCAGGCAAACATATCACCCTATTAGTTCGAAAAGTACATTTTACCATGTCCCAGTTCAACTCATGTATTTCATCTGGTAGTGAATGTTAATGGTAGGAACTGATATATGTGTGTATACAGGGGACATAGATGTACACTTCTATATGGGTGTTCAGGTCTTTGTGACAGATTGTACTTGACGAATTTAACAACCTCGCGTTCTTCACAGGAGCGTTACTCTTTTCACCATCGGGTTTGCTAGGACAGGTTTTCTGATGCTTCCACAAGTCGGACATGACAAAATGTGCTAAGCAAAACTTACATGGAAGATATTCCCTACTTTCTTTGTTACTACTCTGACGATATTTAGGATTATAGTTCCAGTGCCTGATTCCACGACTTTTCTATTGTGCGCAAAGTTGCCATTAGCTCCCAGATTGAGCCATTCTCTTAAGGCTTTTGCTACTTCTTATTCAGATGAGTGGTGAAATTTCATGTGTCTTGCAAGGGTTGGAGTCATTTTCTCACAGTAAACACAACATTGACTTTTTGGGGTTCGTTTTCCAGATGTCATGCCTGATACTTGAATATGGAGTTTCTTAACCTCTGTTAGTCCTTTGAAACTGACCGAAGATGATTCGCTGTCAGGAACAGTGAACCTCTCATGATAGAAGCTTGGATGAACTATCTCTCCATTGATTATACAATTGAATAGCCATTCTTTGTGTGCATGGTTTTCTGGAACAAATGCGTTTCAACAAATGAGAAATGAATCTAGATAAAACTATATAATAGTTTTGCTACTGCTTTGAGGTTAAACTTGAGACATCACATAATGTGAAAAGGGCCCTGAATGATAGCATATTTGACTGAGGAGTGGTTTAAGGGCATGTAAAATTTTTAAGTGGGGTAAATATGAAAATATTAGCCATTCATTAAATATGTTTCTCTTTGATCAGAAATGTCCAAACCATATTAGATTAACCTACCGAGTGATCATCAGCCTAAATGCATATGTATGTTTCAAATAAATAAGTTTCTTCCATTAAGTACATAATCACAATGGTTATTATAAAGCTGTTCTATTTTTTTCTGATCACTTCTATAATTATATAGAGTTTCATTAAATCTTTCATCTATATAGCCATTGACTTTATTTCAATACACTATTCTTTAGACTTTTCTTTCAAATTGAGAGAGGCAGTCTGCTGACAATTGGTCCTTGTTTTTCATTTACTTTCAAAACATTTTCTATAAAGAACACATGAACATATCCTTAAATGCATTTTCTGTATTCATTGCATTTTCTAGCAAATTCCAAGTTGAAAAGGGGTCATTACTCTGTTAAAAATACAGATTAAAGTGTAAAAATCGGAATGGAGTTTGTGCATAAGCCCCATTAAAAGCATCATTTCGTACCATACCAATGAAAATACGTTTTGGTAATTGTCCTTGGAACAAATGATCTTCAACTTTAGACTGAAGACCAGTACCGACTGTAAACGTTTTAACTTCAACTCTACGAATTGGTATTTTCATGTTTTGCTGTGCAATGACTTGATTTAAATCATTTGCAATGACTGCTAATATTTCGACATTTCTTACATTGAAACTAACTGATTCAAACACAACTTTTGCTGGCGGTGCCCCGGCATCCCCTGTAAGACAAATAGTTGTTGAAGATCTATCGAGCCTTAATCGCATTTCAATACCATTTGTTAAATATTTTTCTTGATGAAACATATCAAGATGAATTCGTCCACATAACTCTGTGGTTTTGCTTTCTGCTATTTCAGCTATTCTTTTTTTTTAATCCTTCGTTGGTACCATCATGAGTTAATACATTGAGTGATCCAGCAGTGTCTTTAATCCAAAGATCACTCAAAGCTAGATGCGTGACTTTACTATCAGTATTGTATGACAGAAGATTTTCAATATATGCTCTGTACGGGTATGTGTCCATATTACTGCTGACCAATTTAATGTTTAAATACAGGTCAATACTGCTAAACATACTGTGAAGAAAATTGTTTGTTGGGGCAACGCTTGTATCTGCTTCTAAGGCAGTACCATCTGCTTTTGTAATTTTGAATTTAACATACAAATAAGACTGTGACAAATCTGTCCAACGCTCTGTCTGAGGTGGAATGATGAATTCTATCGGTGAATTGTTTCCTAAAGATGCTACAGGAAAATGCTCAACCCATTGACTTTCTTGCATTGTTGTCAACGTTGGTGGTACAGACAGAACATCAAGTTCTGATTTACTACATTCGCAAGACCCACTTTGCATCATTTTTAATACTGGTTTCTTTAATCAAACACGTCTAAAGTTCTGGGCTTACTGTAATGTTTCTTATGTCTCTTTGAAACGATCTTACCCCTATGAGTTCGAGACTTTAAATGACGAGACTGTTTCGTTTTAGGCTTATTTATTCCACCTATCAAATTCTGTGCCAGTTCTTTTACTGAATCTTTGCCGCGCGATATCAATACAGCTTTTGGATTTTTTCCATGTAAGAAAATATCTTGAGCTGCACCTATTCCTTGTTTAATACCCTCTTTCTTTAACGCATGCAATCCAGATTTGACTAAAGGTTTTAGTAGTGGCGTAACAGTTCTGAGTGCTGATTTTAATAATGAACCTAGTCTATATCCATACTGGTGTTTTACACCTCTATATACAGGAATCATTTTTTTTTGGTATTGGTTAACCCACTTTAGCGAACCTGTCTAAAATGTAACTTTACGATGGTCTTGCCAATAACAGTTATATTGATATGAATTGTATCGAACTCCGATTTTGAGACTGGTACATAATGTAAATTGATTATCTCATGATTGATATGTTGGCTATCATTATCACTTTCAACAAAGTTGTATGATTTGAACGGGACGACTCGAAGTATAGGGGCTACTGTATCACCAACGATGGAGTATTCAACAATATCTGAATAGATAAATAAATTATTATATCCTGCATCAATGTTTGCACTGTACTTGAACATTTGTAAACTATTTTTCCCCGGATAAATTGTATTGCCTATGAGATCTGGTGATCCACCGAATTTCAAAAACAATGATGGATGAAGTTTTATCCCTGTTTTAATAACTTTAGTAAATCCAAGTTTTGGTCGTTTTGATTTTTTTGAATATTCGATAACCAAAGCAGATTAAATTATTTAAAACTTGTTGCAATTGTCTTTCAATTGTATGCATATTGTTTGATCTGTAAGAAATACAGAAATCATCAACATATAAAAAATATTCAACTCCAGGGTTAACAGATTTAATAATGTTATTAATTTTACACCCATTTCCTGTTCGTGTGGTTCAGAAAAAGTATCACCAACACGAACTTTGAACTGACGGTCAGTTAAAAATGCAAAAATAAAATAAGCAAGGCGACCTCTTATGCCGAAAGCATAGAGGTCATTAATAATTCCATACTTCCAAGTCGTGTCATTATGCACTTATTAAGTTAAAGAAGGCGGGAGACTCTCTACATGCTCCTTTTTTATAAAAGCTTCACGGATAAAAGTTTCAAAACGGATCAAATGATCCATTGTGCTTCTATGTTTACGAAAACCAGACAGGACAGTTGTGATAAGTTTGTTCTTTTTTTGAAACCAAACAAGTCTGTCGTTGACCATTCTTTCCATAGTTTTACATATGCAGCTGGTTAGGGCTATGGGGCGATAACTACCAGGATTAGTTGTATCTTTACCAGGTTTGGGAATTGGAATAACGATGGCCTCTTTCCAAGAACCCGGGAGAGTTCCCGTTCGCCAAACCTGATTATAAACGTCAAGTAAACAAGAAAGGGACCGAAAAGGTAAATGTTTAAGTAATTAATAGTGTATATCATCTGAACCCGGAGCGGTATCATGGCACTTTTTCAGAGCTGTTTTTAATTCTTTTAACGTAAACAGTTTTTTGTAGGCCTCTTTATTCTTTGATTTAAAATTTAGTTTTTGTTTCTCCTTCTGTTGTTGAAATTTTTAAAACTTTGGAGAATTGTTTGAAGAGGACGGCTTTTGCGCAAAGGAATCTGCCAAAGTGTCAGCAATATCCTACTTTGAAGAAGCGACACCGTCTGGAGTGTCCAGGTGATTTACACCAATCGAGCTACTCTTGCCATTAATTTTTCTTATCATATCCTATGTCTTTTTGACGGATGATCTAGAATTTAACCTAGATACATACCGTCGCCAAGACGCACGTTTACTTTGTTTAATAGTTTTGCGAGCTTTTGCTCGAGCTATTTTAAATTTGTCATGGTTTTCATGGGTTGGCTGGCCTCGGGTCGAATTGTCTGAAGGCCGATTTGCGTGTACCTATAGCCTTTTTGCAATCCTCATCAAACCAAGGTTTGTGAGGGCGCTTTGGAGTTGTCGAAGTTCGTGGTATTGCTTCTTCATCTGCCTGATAAATTAATGAAGTAAAAAGTTGTGTGGGATTATCACAATCCAAATAATCATTCGGAGAAATGGATTCGTCACATCGCATCTGGAATAAATTCCAGTTCGCTTTGTGAAGCCACCATCGACGCGGACGCTCCTGCACAGAGCATCCAGTTTCAGTAATAATAAAAGGGAAATGATCACTTCCATGAAGGTCGTCTGAGACCTTCCATGAGAAATCAACAAATATATCAGGGCTTCAAACAGCAAGATCAAGAGATGAGTAAGAACCAGTAGCAGGGTGCAAGTATGTATATTATTTTTCATTTAAAAGACAAAGATCTTGTTTAAAAATAAATTCTTCTAACGTTCGACCCTTTATATTGGTGTCGTTACATCCCGACAATGCATTGTGGCAATTGAAATCCCCCATTAAAGGGTATGGGGAGTTGAGAGATAAGGTTGTTTAGTGTATCTATATCTAGTGGCATACTTGGTGGAAGATACAATGAACACAAAGTCGCTGCTTTGTTAATAGAAATTCTAACAGCAGTTGCCTGCAATGTTGTATCAAGATGTATTAGCTTATGAGGGACTGAGTTGTTAACAACTACAGCAACCCCACCACACACACGGTCACCAGCCCGAGAGGCTGTGTGATAACAAGATTGATACTTTAGTGTAAATTTGTCAGAATCTTTCAGGAAATTTTCCTGTAAGCACCGTGCTACTGGTTTATATTCATTGATAAGTAAGGATAATTCTTCAAAATTAGAATTTAAACCTCGACAATTCCATTGTAAAATAGTGTTACTCATTATAATTGAATACATGAGTAAGAAAGAACACAGAATAGGAAGTATGGATTTAATCATTTTCTACAGGTAATCTGATAATTTTACCTTGCTTATTATTATCATCTGTAATAGTATTTTCTGCTGGTAGCGGTTATGGTTTTTAATTGGGTCATCGGATCCTTTGGGAATTTTGAGTTTGTTTTGAGCTAGAGGTTGATGTTTTGGGGCTAGACTTTTTGTTTTCTATGGGATCAATTTGCATTGGTTCAATAACTTTAAGAGGTTCGGCAACTGTATTAGCTTCAATAACTTTAATGGGTTCGGTTTGAACAGCTACATCAGTCTGGTTAGTTATATTTCAATTTTAATTATTTCATAATTTACAGTAAGTAAATTATTAAGCGCCCAAAATGACCTTAGTTGTCGACGGGCCTTAAAACACTATTCAATCATTCTTCTGTAGGTTTTCGACATTTAGATTCATGGTGGCCATACTTATAACAGGTGTAACATTGTAATGGGTTAGGGATGCACATGTCAACAGGGACATTCAAGTATCCAACTTTGAGAGATCTTGGCAAAATAGCTATGTTACATGTTAATACTAATGTGTTTGTTGGTCTCTTGATATTGTCCCTGTAGGAAGTCATCCTTCTGACATGGACCACCAGTTGGTCGGCCAGTTCAGAAGCAATTTCCTCCTCAGAAACTCCTGCAAGGTCTGGGCATCTTATAATTCCTTTGGATGTATTTCGAGTATTATGGGCGGAGCATTTGAAAAATGTTTTTAATTTTAAGAGATTGTCAGTAGTAGTAAATTGCAAGTCCTGGCACATTGCAAATAGCTACCATTTTCCTACTATGTAACTTTTAAACTTTTTATAGCCAGGGTACCATACCATTTTTAATAAAGTTAACCATAATATGGTAAATATTAACAAAAATGAGAGTTGCCGCGGGGTCCTACTGGGGGGGGGGGGGGTCCTACTCCTTCTCCCTCCTGCATGCGCCAATGTCCATAAGCCAGCGTGTGGACACCGTCCTCCTGAATGACTCTCTTGTCATCATTAGCTGACAAGGCAACCTTGTTTATTTCCTCAGTGTACATTTGATGTCCATGACTGCGTATTACATTCATGGTTCTCATTTGCTCCTTTTTACTAAACAAACAGGTCTTGTAATCATCAAAGCTAATCTCCTTTTTAACTACACTTCGCTTAACACCTTTGCATCTTTTTTCTTCCTCACCCTCATACATCTTATATGAATATAATTTGGCTCGTAGACCAACAAACTCGCTCATAATTTTTCCACCACATTCATCTTTAAACATACCGACCACTTTTTTATTTTGACCTACTTCTATATCAGATGGATGATCAGTTGGAAAGTTACTAGTATCAAATAATCTTGTAACGTCATTACTTATATCATTGTAAAAGTCCTCCGTTTCAATTTCATATGCTAATGAATCTGTATCGGTGAATAAAAGCTTAGCTTTGTCATTATATTTTGTTTTGATGTAATTGTAATGAAAATCATACATCAAACTCTTACTTAAATCGAGAATACACATCCCCAAGTAAACCGGTTTGTCAAACCTAACCTTGGTCTTTTTCATATGAACTGCAATTAAGTGTTCATCGAAAATAGTGCAGTGACTAAAGTTAGGTTTAGCTGCAAGCTTTAAAGCCTTACTTTCATCATTTACAAGCTTAATGTCAACCCTGTTTCGGATGTTTTCCATGGTTTTTCCGAAAAAGGCGTTGTTTATAAGCTTAAAAAAGTTATTTTCAAAGTCATTGGTTGCTTTAGCTCGAAGATTTGTATTTAAATTAATGAACTTTTGCAACCAAGCACTTTCAATAAACTTGATACCTCTATAAATTTTTGTAATTTTCAATCCTAAACTTTCATATAGTTTTAAATTTGTGTAATGTATTATATACTTATTTTTGTTATTAAGGTTAGGAATAAGTTTTTCAACCTTATTTACAACCATTCTTTCAGGAGCTAGAGGATACTCGTTATGCAAGTCGTGCAGCTCTTTTGGATATTCTAAATCTACTTCAAGAATGCATCCGTTTCCTTTAGCTCCTGAATCCTCTTTCCAATTCTCGAGTTCGCTTTCGCTCATCCACTCGAAACCACTTGTGGGTAGAGGTTTGCTCATACCCCATCCATACAAGTTGCATGCATCCAAATACTGTAGATACGTACTATCCTTTTTAGGATCAAACTCATCCCCCATATACTTATTATTTGCTTGTCCATGTCGAGTCATGATACTGCTAACACCTCCTCTAATTCCTTTTTCAATCATGAGAAGCATATCAACATCTGTTAACAGTTCTAACTCAACTTTGGTGTGCTTTAATGCGGCATCCCAAGACAAGCCTGGTGCGGTATAGTACCAAGCAGGATCTAAATTATAGTTATTTATACAAACATCACGGAATGTTTCAAAGACATCTGCTAGAAGCAATACATCTGATGTAAGATAGAGATCATGATAGTCTCTCATTGTCTTACATTCAAACTCTTTCCAGACCTTTTGTGCGTGCACATAGTCTTTGTTTGAAATGTTATCACCACTTAGCTTGGAATAAAAGGCTTCCTTTGGAGGTAACTTTGTTTCAGACAGCTTTTCAAGACAATCAACGTAGTCATATGGATAGACGCCTTTTCGTGTTAGTAAACTTAACTTCTTATCGATGGAGGCGACACCCTGACCCATAGTAATTTGATCATTTACTAAATAGCTTCTTAAGTTTACAAATTGATCTTGTTGAAGATTGCCTACCAGTTCAGCTAAACTAGAATCCATAAACTTGAAACTGTCAATAAACCGCAGCTGATGTTTCACCTCCTTTTCTTCTCCTTCTTTGTTGGTAAAACTGTCAATTACATACTCTTTGGTAAATGAGATGTACTTTTCTTCGTTGTTAGGAATGCAATTAATATTACCCTCCGTTTTACCTAAGTTTTTAATAAACAGGTGGGAGTCATACCCACTCAGGTTGTGAAATATAATGGGGGTAAACTTTGGTTTTCGGTACTTGAGGTTGCAAGTGTTATGAGCAGCTCCTCGATACTTACCAGAAAAATGACAGTGATCTCTTACCCTATCAGTATCCAAATCTCCTTGACATATCCAGCATAATGTCGCCTTCTCGAAAGCCTTTTGCTCATCTGATGTGATGATCATCTTTGCATGTCCACATTTTTTGTAAATGTTTTTAATGCTCTGTTCCAGGCTTTCAACAAAAATTTGAGATACATCCTCATCTTCAGATTGCTTTGTGTAACCGATAGGATTTTGCTTTAGATTTAACCTTTTGTAAACCTCATCATCAAAGCATAAAATGTAGTAGCGAAACCCACTAGGATTATGCTTCTGATACTGCTTGGTGTAACTGTTTTTTGGATTGGGTTGGGTTGTATCCAACTTTTGGGTTAAGCTTTCAAAATCGGCATACACTACAAAAGGCACTTTCATTTGTTTGAAAAAGTGTTTAAATTTTAAGGTTGATCCTTTCTTTGGCATTTCAATTTTTACAGCATCATTTGAGTCGCAGTACTCTTTATGCTTACCTAAGGATTCCTCTGAAATAAAAGAGTTAAGGCATCGGAGGCAGTAATGTCTTGCACCTCCATTCTTACTCATTTGGATGGACAACAATTTGCTCATGCTTTTAATGAGGCAGTAATGTTGTTTTTGTCCATCATCTATAAGTAAAAGGTTAATGGGGCGCGTCCCACTAGCGAGGGACGAGCCCTTACTAATCCTAAGAGGATAGACGTCTCCATTTTCATAACCAAAAACATTGACGGAGATGCTAACATTTTGTTTTTCAAACCTATCTATGGTTTTAAAGTCAACTGGAAATGTGATCTTGTCCCAGTTAAAGTCATTATTAGCCTTTTCTTTTAAATCCTCTGTTATTCGTTGTGGATTCTTTTCGACTGGGTTCAACGCTCTAACAACACTCCACTTGAAGCACATGTCATCCTCGTTTTTCATGTTGATGATTGCCTTCTTTAATGCAAGCTTTCCGGGGAGTGGGATATAAGAATTACCTCGTAGTGGTTTATACTTGACTGTATGAAGCTCCAAACTAATAATTTCTTTGAAGATCCAATTACTACCCTGTCTTTGAAAGTTTGATAATGCTTCCATAATTCTATCAGTAATTGTGTCATACAAATCACTCGCATCTGTTCCTTCTAAATTAACCTCAATATGAGAGTGAAATGATGAAGGTTCTGAAATAACATCACCTGTTAATATACTAGTTTTCTCCATCCTACAGTTAAGAATTACTTTAATTTTTGTCATACGGTTTGCGGAAATAAGTTTAACAACATCAGGCTTTACAGCATTTAAAAATGTTTCTGGAATGAATTGGGCTCCATAACCGCTTCTTCCTTTAATCTCGTATTGTGTAGTAAATCTTCTTAAAGCCGACCTAATTTCCTCAACTTCGAAAGGTTTCTTGTATGTATTTTTTACATGCTCTTTGATCTCATCCAATGTTTGGGTGAAGGTTTGTGGCTCAACATAATCACTAAGCCATTCAGTGAATTGTGTTGCCTTGTTTTTGATAAACTGAGGCGTCACACGTGTTGCCGCGTTTTTGATAAACTGAGGTGTTAGGTACCTGTTTACACTCGAAACAGCATTCAAAGCTTTTTTACCGATTTTCTTGAACATATTCATTTTTATTATAGATTTATTTTCTTTAAGCTATTTTCATAAAATTCATTTTTTCATAAAATTCATTTTTTCATAATATGGTGAAAACTAAGTATTTTTTGGTCATGTTGTATGCGCTCACCGCATATAACATGTGAATATTTTAATCAATATACTCCTCACATAGTTTGTCTGCCTTATCATACATCTTGTTAATATCATCCTCTAAATTTGTAATTAAGGTCAATATATTAGGGTGCGGCTGCGCCCCACTATCCTCACTGTTGTTGCGAGCTTGAAGGTCTCTACGAACAGTGATCTCATACGAATTATTCCATACCCTTCCATCCCAAAATGTTATTATTCCGGGGGCCTGACCTATGAATTGTGCTGCTTTGTAAATCGAAGGAAATGTGATCTCATCACCCGTTTTAACATTTTTCAACACAACTCGTTTGGGGTTTGTTCTGATTGTCTCTCTCTTTGGTTTTTCGGGTTTTGGAGGCTCCTCTGGTAACAACCCCTTTCCTTTTAACAACTCAACCAACTGTTTCTTGTTGTAGTGTGAGTATCCCTTGATTTTATTTTGACGGAGAATCTCTCTTAACTCTGGAAGTTTGGCACCTTGCGGTGCCCGAAGCGTAGCTGTATTTATCATTTTATTATAGATTTTGTTTTCTTTAACTCATTTTAAGAAAAATTAAAAATGTGAATTAGGGTGCGGCTGTGCCCCACTAATATATAACACTCATCTTCTGTCCGTCTGACTGAAAAGAGAGCATTCTGTCTGAAATAACCATAGCAAAGGCTTGTGTATTAGCAGGTACATTTGCATTAAATTGGGCTTTGACTTGGATGTCAGTTACAGAGATCTTTAACCTTTCACTCTGCTTGCTCACATCAAACACAAAGAGTGGGTATAGATCCTTGTAATCACTTGGAGTGATGTTAGGGTTACTTACCATTTCATTCATGCTATAAAACTTGGATCTGAAGGATACGGCATCTCCATACAATCGACTAAACTGTTGCTTAGGAAATGATACATTGTAATCAGCAGCTGGGTATTTACTTGAGTTCAACATGACATACATATTCCTCACATTAAGATTGTCAAAAACAGCTGGATTTGTCGTTTGGTCACTATCTTTATTAGTTTGAAATGCAACAATAACCCAACGTGGTTTTTCCGATGAAGACTTAACACTCAGTCTCCAGGTAAAGTTTGTGGTTGGAGGCACAGAAATACTTTCACATTGTCTCATACGGTAAGCAACTGGTAGAGTTGCCTTAGACTCAATTGTCTTGTAAAGCTGAAACTTTTCGCTGTCAGCTGGTAACACGTGTGGCATCCACCAAGAAACCTTATCAAGAATTACCTTACCAGCTTCTGGTAAAGTACCTGCTCCTCCTCCTGCATCAGCAGCGCTTCTAAAAATTGCATCATCGTTTCCTTTCCTAACAAATGTTAGAGTTTGCTTAAGACCGTAAATGATCTTCCTATAATCTTCACAGAAACCGAAGATAT
The DNA here is from genome assembly GCA_031761405.1 of Serripes groenlandicus. Taxonomy (NCBI): domain Eukaryota; kingdom Metazoa; phylum Mollusca; class Bivalvia; order Cardiida; family Cardiidae; genus Serripes; species Serripes groenlandicus. The sequence continues at coordinate 182,228 of JASEVX010000148.1, forward strand.
GTTTTAGGGGGATTCGAAAGCTAAAAGTTCCTTTAGGTGTTGGGGATCCGATGAGATATTGTTGTCTAATTTCATATCCTGCATTATACCCTGCGTTATCAGCATCCCACTTTGCGTTAACTCCATTATCCTTACACCATAACTGATTCAAACCCTGACTTTTGCTAAAGTCGTTGGGGTATTTTAACAATCCCAACATCGTGGTTCCTTGTCCTGGGGAGTTGATAGATTCAATCTCTTGCGAAGAAAGCTGATATTTAATATTACTAAACAGATACATAATTGCATTGTTTGTAAGGGTAATGTTGTTAAGATTATTATATTGACCCCCTGTATCAGATCTTACAAGTCGACCCTCAACAATGAGATAGGACTCACTCGGATGAGTGAATAAATCCTGTGTCTCAATGTTAAGCCTGATCTCCCCAGGATTGTTTAGACTCGTCCCCGTAACAGATTCATACTCATGATATTGATATATTGAAATAGCTGTATTGAATGTTAGCACCAAGGTGTTTGTTGGTCTCTTGATACTGTCCCTGTAGGAAGTCATCCTTCTGACATGGACGACCAGTTGGCCGGCCAGTTCAGAAGCAATTTCCTCCTCAGAAACTCCTGCAAGATCTGGGCATCTTATAATTCCTTTTGACGTATTAAGAGTATTATGGGCAGAGCATTTGGCAGAGATATTGAAAAAGGTTTTTAATTTTAAGAGGTTGTCTGCATGTGCTTTCTTCTCAACTTCAATGAGGAGAGCACCTGATTTCAATTTTTTAACAGACTTAGGTGAACCAGCAAGAGAAAGAAGGCATTTCTGTATAACGAAAGGTGAAAGGGAAGTTATAGGCTGTTCGGGTACTGACAGAAAGGTCATGTCACAAGGAATACACATGTGAAATATGGTAGCCGTATCTGTTATGGTTCAAAAGTAATGGCCAAGGTTAAAGTTTTTTTTCGAGAATGGCAACCTCTAGGTCAAAGGTCAAGCTCGCAAGGTCAAAAATGTTGGTACTGACAGAAAGGTCATGTCACAAGGAATACACATGTGAAATATGGTAGCCGTACCTGTTATGGTTCAAAAGTAATGGCCAAGGTTAAAGTTTTTTTGGTGCAGACAGACAGGCCAAAAACTATATGCCCCCCGAATCGGAGATTCCGTGGGGGCATAAAAACAGGCTTTTGCACACAGATCAAAATTCACCATTTACATGTACATAAGCTCAACTGATGTTTAAGCCAGTGGAACTGAAACTAAAAAAAAAATATGTGAAAGTCCTACCATTTTACCATTTGTACTTTTATTTCTCCAGAACTCTATATCCCTCTCGAGCTTTTGGACATACATTCGTAAGCTTTCAATTCGTTCGTCTTTTAAAAAACAATTTCCACAGTCCTCTGATGTCATTAAAAGAGAGTTAAGGAAAGATTTAGGCGGAGCTTCTGACATGTTAAAGGTTCCACATGCAGAAGAGGAGGGATTTAATGGAATGAAAGGTGATTGATGTGAAATATATTTGTCTGGGGAAGACTCAGAGTTTTGGCAGATTAGAGGTGTGTAGACAGGCTGATTGTTGGAAGTAACTGTTTGCGCATTAGGTTGAGAGACTGGCAGAGAGTTGGGTGTGGCAGACAGAGAGTAGGGTGTGAATGGTTGAGAATTTGGGGTTCCAGACTGAGGTGTGTTAGGCTGAGAATTAGGTGTAGCAGAAAGAGAGTTAGGTGTAACATGCTGAGAATGGTGTGTAGTAGACTGAGAGTTAGGTGTGACAGATTGATAGTTGGGTGTGGCAGACAGAGAGTAGGGTGTGAATGGTTGAGAAATGAGTGTTCCAGACTGAGGTGTGTCAGGCTGAGAGTGGGGAGTGACATGCTTAGAGTTAGGTGTGACATGCTGAGAGTTAGGTGTGGCACAAAGAGAATAAGGTGTGACATGCTGAGAGATAGGTGTGGCAGAAAATGAGTTAGGTGTGACATGCAGAGAATGGTGTGTGGTAGACTGAGAGTTAGGTGTGACAGGTTGATAGTTGGGTGTGACAGACTGAGGGTAGGGTGTGACAGGTTGGTAGTTGGGTGTGACAGACTGAGGGTTGGATGTGACAGACTGAGGGTTGGATGTGACAGACTGAGGGTTGGATGTGACAGACTGAGGGTTGGATGTTGCAGACTGAGGGTTAGATATGGACTGAGCGATTGGCAGAAAATATGGTGCGGCAGGTTGAGAAATTTGCAGATAGTGTGGTGTTGAAAGTTCAGAGTGAGGATTGATAGGTAAAGAGACTGGAATAGAGTGTTGAGTGATAGGTTGAGAGTCAGACTGAAGAGTGACATCGTGTACTACTGGGAATGGCTGAGAATGAAGAGAAACTGGGCTACAATACATATTTTTAAAGATTGTGTTGGCATGGGATAGCTCTGTTTCTGCCTGCAGTTTTGAAATTGCCTTTCTTTCTTCAGCTGTTTCTACAATATAAGAATTTAACATCTGTCATCATGTCATCATGCTAGAAAAATGGTACTTCTGCCATCTTTAAAAAAAAAAAATCCCTTTTAGCTTAAGATTAACTTGTGCACGAGAAATGCAAATAGAAACCATTTTTTTTCTTATTTAAGTTACTTATTGACTGTTTTTAACCATGAATGACCAATATTTGAACTTCACCTAGATATTTTTAAGACAAACATTCCGACAAAATTTTAAACTGCTGGTACAAGAATTGCGGCTTCTAGGGTGTTAAAAAAATTTCCTTTCAATTTGACCTACAAGACCTATGTTCAAGCATGACTAACATATCATCAAGCCAAACATTTTGATATAGTTTCAACATGCTCATGTTGGAAAAATAGATTCTACAGTGTTAACAAGTTTTGCCTTCAATTTGGCCTAGGGACCTAGTTTCTGACCCAATATGCACCAGTTTCAAACTTGTCCAATTTTTGATGGAGATTAATGTTTCTGATCAACTTTCATGAAGATCAGATACAAAATGTTTTCTATAAAGTGTTAATGTGTATGACGCACACTTGAAAAAAAAGTGATAATAAAAAATCCAAAGGACCCAATGGTATGACCCTTGAACCTTCTTTTTTTTTAATATAAAATATTTACATTCGCCTAGCCTTTTGTATAGGTCAAACTTGAAGTTCATTTTGCATGAACCGGTCGACCTTTCATGACCTCTGTAGGGAAAATGATGTCATTTATTGTTTCAATAAGGTGACGTAATTTAACCAATGATATACGACGTTACACATATCAGCTATTCATTTAAACAAACGTATGTTGTTGATAACATATCTTCATTGTTATTTAAGACGTGTTTGCAAACAATAATTTAGGTCGAATAAAATTAAGTAGTGAAGAGAGGAAATTGTAAATATAAGGAATGACTCTGATTTATCGTGCATTCATGCAGTATGAACTCTCTGCCGTGATTTTGCAAATTTCACAAGAAGCGCTAGCACGCTTCATGGATTTGCAAAATGGCGGCCCGAGCGTCCATACTGCATGAACGCACAAAAGATAAAGAGTCATTCCTTAAATGGACATAATCACGAGTGAATATCATCTCAAGACAACATTCTGACTAAGTTTCAACTAGATTCTGACCCAATAAGGCCATATTCAAACTTGACCTAGATATGATTCATGCAAACATTATAACAAAATTTGAAACTTTTCAAGCAAAATATTTTGGTGGACGGCCAAAATCACCTAGGTACATTTTCCAAATAATGTAAAAAATTCCTTACAGACAAAATCCTCTACTTAGTTTAAATTATTCATTGGTTAGGCTGTGAAAGATCCTTAATGTCACTATAACGAAGTAGCAGGTTATATAATATATAGGATCAGTTGGATAGGGGTTAACAACCAACATCATCATGGGTATTGAAAATATTGTGGCAAAACGAACAAGAGGCCCATGAGGGCCTATGCTCTACTGGCATGGATCTTGAAGGCGTTATTGTGACAACCAAAAATAAAGACTGTAATTTGTTAACAAGGTCTATTATAGCAATTTTGACAATTTTAAGGGCCATAATCCAGTCATGCATGGGCGGATCTGGCTGGTTTAAGAAAGGAACCGAGCTCTCATGCATATCTCTAACTACTGTATAAGTTTGGTTGAGATACAATCAAAAATAAAGACTGTATCATGTTAACAAGAAATTGTTTACAGATGCATGCACGGACAACGGTCGAATCGCCACGACATAAGCCCTTCTGGCCTTTGGTCAGTAGAGCTAAAAAATTGCTCATAATGAACAACGCTGGCAATGCGTACACCAACGCGGACAATGGGTATGATTATATAAGCTCCCCTATTTCTTCAAATAGGCAAGCATAAAAGGGCCATAACTTGAATAAAATGCAGGATAGAGTTAGAAAGGGTTGTTGGAAATTTCAATATAAGACATGAAGTATTTAAGTACTTACATTCAAAACCTTAAACCAAGGTGTGACGGGACGCCAGGGTGAGTAGTATAGCTCTCATATTCTTCGAATAGTCTAGCTTAAAATGGTATTTTCAAATTTTCAATCAGTATGTCTTAAACAATCTTTGTAGACAGTCACCTAAGGAACATTTTCTACCAAATATATTTGAAACCGACAAAGAGATTTGGAGGAGAAGATTTTTAAACTTGTGACATTTTGGCCCCTTTCTGATGACACAGCAACCGAAGTTCTCAATGGAATTAAAATCTTAAAACAATTTTGTAAGAGGCCCAATAGAGGAACCTTGCTGTCATGTTTCATGAAATTTGTTTCTGTGGTTTAGGAGGAGATGTTGTTTAAAGCTAAAAGTTAACAACGGACAAAGAGTGATCAAAATAGCTCAACTAGAGCTTGATCTAATAAAATAGGAAGATGCATTATGCCATATGTTTTAATGTAAAGTACCTTTCCGTTTTTTGACTGCTGGTTCATCAGCTTCATTCTCCTTCTTCTTCCTTTTCTTATCTTTCTGTTTCACAGAACTATTTTGCTTTTTGAACTCGTAGCAGCATGTCTTTGTTTCTGCATGTAAAAGTTATTATTATAAGAAACAAGGTACAAAAATTATAGTCAAAAGATATAATTTTTCTTCAATTTTGCCTTGTGACCATGTTTGAGACCTGACATGATCCATATATTAAAACTTGGTCTATAGATATAATAACGATTACAAACACTAGGCCAACGTTTCAACATTCTCAAGCTGTTAAACCCATTTCCTCGCATGACAATTTAAAAGCCGATGACTTTGAACATATTTTGTTAAAACATAGAAAATCTCCATAATTGTATGTATAACCAATAACTAAAAGTGGCAAAAGGAGAAATTGCATGTTTTGTACAATTTCTTTTTTTTTGTGGCTTTGTTTTCAAAAAGCTGTCTGCCTCAGAAGCGTCTATATGAAGGAAAAGGTTAGGAAAACAATATGGTCTTTTAAATGTTAACAAAAGGGCAATGATGGCCCTAGTTCGCTGACCTGAATAATGCAATGTAATGCAATGTTAAACACATCGAGACAATTATTCTGACAAAGATTCTAAATGCAACCTCCAGAGTATAAACAAGGTTTTACTTCATTTGGCCTAGCGATTTATATTTGTTAACCCATCATGACCCATATTCCAACATGGACTATAAATCTATAATGTCATCAAGACAAATATTTTGACAACGTTACAACTTGCTCGAAGTACAAAATGCTGTCTCCGAAGTTTGAACAAAAACTATCAACCCCTGATAGCTCAGTTGGTAGCAATGTGGGCTGTTAATCTAGCAGGGGTTGTGAATTCGAATCCTGGCTCAGCCAACATTCTTTCCGACGTTTGACAAAAGTCAATGTGTCATTTGTCTTTCACCAATGGACATAAGTCCATATGTCGAAAAGCAGCCAGTTGCTTAGGAAGATTGTTGTGTGAATTACTGGTGTGAGAAGAACAGAGACCACATGAGCAGGTGAACTGGCCATCGTGATATGACTGAGAAACTGTTAAAAACAGTGTTAAACCCCAGTCAATCAATTAAAGCTGCTGTTGCAAAAGTAGTGCTACATAATAGTGTATATATAAAGGGAAATAACCTGTACATAATTACTACAAAGTAGAAGTAGGGTTACCTCCCTTAAAATATGTTGTGGTTTACTTAATCTATTCAATTGTATTAAAAGGTTAACAATTAAGCACCTTATATGCTTGCATGCTTAAATAACCCTGATATTACATTCATTTATATATATATATATATCATATGTATAATGAAATAATTAAAATAATATTATACCTCCAATATGAACAATTGTGCCCCTATATAGTTTTTTATCATTCCATGGGGCAGAGCATTCCTCCCCCACCTTGAACACAACGTCCTCCCCAGACATCCCATCCTTACTCTCCAGAGAGCTCGCTCTCAGTGGCTCACTTAGCTCCCCATCTTCACTGAATTTGACAATGAACCATTCTGTAAATGTTAATACATATTGATTCATATCTGTTGTTTATCAAAAATATATTTCAATTTTATATAGAACCTTAAATAATTAATATATCTCAAGAAATAAACAATAGTTTTGAAATGGGAATTGAAAACATCCAATACGTTTATTCATTTTAATTGCTGACCAGTGTACGTGTTCATCTGGACGAGTTTTAAAATGAAAAGAATAAGAAACTGATTTGGTTAGATCTCCGAGTTTGTTCTCTTTAAGATTTTTTTTTTTTTTAAAAAAAAACCCATCACAGGGATTGAACCCAGGACCGTCACTGAGGAAAACATTTGACAAAGAAAATAGCGAGAAATCATTGGTCTAGCTAGCCATCTCATGCATGCTCGTTATGAGTTATAAATATGTAAATATCAAGTGATATATATGCTTTTCTTATTGATAATTTAATACACAATATCTTTAAAAGATTAAACTGAAAGTTGCTCTTAATCACAAAAGTTATCAACTCTCCGTGAATGTATTTTAAAGATTTGTTTTCTTCGCAAGACTCCAGTGAATCGTCGTAGCAAAAATCCTTAAGTTGACAATGTGTTATTCAAATACAGTTTGGGCAGAAGATCATAATATTATATCAATTGTACTTACGCATCTCGTTCAAAAACCTTCCCGGTGTTCTAACCCTTCTCTTCGCCATTTTTAGAAGATCGAGCTATGGATCATTACAATGCAACTTTTGTGAGCGCGCGCGAGACGTATTATCCGAATGACGGCACGAGCGTTACGTCAAATATGACGTGTGATAATAATAAAACGTCGCGTAGATTGATTCTAGAATAGTCTACGTGAATCGGTTGTCGTCGGCTCTTTTCCATGTTGCTTGAACGTGAAATGTTCGGCACGAGCGTTACGTCAAATATGACGTGTGATAATAATAAAACGTCGCGTAGATTGATTCTAGAATAGTCTACGTGAATCGGTTGTCGTCGGCTCTTTTCCATGTTGCTTGAACGTGAAATGTTTTTTAACATCGATTATTAACGAATTCGTTTATTATTAGAATTAACGTCGATTATTAGCTGACAGTTATTGTGAGTATATTTAAAGTATTAATGACCATTAATAGCCTTCATTTATTGTGAATATTTAAGTTCATGAGTTTAAGCATAAGTGTTCCGTAATGAAACGGCTGCTTGTATACCGCTGTTCCCACACAATGTCCGAACACGTCGGGGAATATTCCCGATGCATTTGGAAAGTAAAATAACAGACGATGGTGGTGCATACAAAGTTGCATAATTAGATGTGTTTTGCATTAAAACGTATGAAAGTTTATCAAATTTCTTTTTACACATTCATCAAAGTAAAATATTATGATGTAAAATGTAGCAATGTTTATAATCAGAAATACAGTACAGTAGATCGAAAAAATATATAGTCTTTAGATTTCAAAATAAGCTGAGTCGGTCGGTCTATTTATAGGTGACCTTTCGAGTTGCTAGGTCAATTTACCCACAATTCATTGCAAAATGTCAACAATAACATGGCGGCCGACTTAAATTATAGAACCTTCGACTCGATAAAAGGGCAGAATTCACGATGACTGGGCATTGTCAGCGACTCTGAATATCTGCAGGTTAGCATATAGTTATATAATGTATTATTATACCTCACGTGACTTTGTAATGTTAAATTCTCATATACTCATCATGGGCAATTTCTTACTGTTTCATGCTAACAGTACGTTTTTGACCGGTTAACAGTATACTGTTACATGGCAGGCGCGTGAAAATGTTGGTTATGCACGTGCATGACGTCATTTCAAACAATAACGTCACCTTTTAGATGCGCGTGCCATGTAACAGTATACTGTTAACCGGTATATTCATATGTGTGTGTTACATTGTTGTAGATCTACCCATGTTCACCTCCCCTACAAAGGTACAGAATAAGTTAAATAAACGTGTAATTTTGTTCGGTATAATAAAATAAATATTGCATGGCTTCCAGTGTGACAGTACATATGGTCAACATTCGGTAAAATACTGTTAACCTCGGCTTCGCCTCGGGTAACAGTATTTTCCTCATGTTGACAATATGTACTGTCACACTGGAAGCCATGCAATATTTATATAATGTATCCGTGTTCACAACTATTTGACAATGTTTGTATTGATAGCTTATGGCTTACAAATGGTTTGGAGTTTGTCACTTGTTTACATATATGTCGAAACAAAGGAGATTTAGTCTTCTCCAATAACACAAAAGTGCGTTATCTGTTGTAAATGTATGGGTTGCTTTTCATCGGCAATTGAACTTGACACCAGTATTCTATCAGAAATTCATTCAGGATCCGGATAAAAAATATAACTGAATATTCTTGATTTATTGTGTTATCTAATCCCTACAAGAAACTTTGTGAGCTATTTAATGCAGTCTGATTTTGTTTTGTTTCGAGATTATAGGAGCATGATGTTATAATAATTATTGAAAGCAAATTTATAAGGAAGTTAAAAGTGATTGTCAAGGTTTATGAGCCTTTGTTTTGAATTGATGTGATTTTATCTACTCTTTATACAGCCTGATCTTCATCCATTTATCAAATTTCTTTTTGTTAAAGTGCACAATTTTTATTTAGCATTTCAGTTAACCAGAAAACACAGAAAGTGAGAACAGTATAGAAGTGTATGTAAATAGAATCCCTCAATTGGTAAGTGTTGTATATATAGTCGGTGTTGTATTGTTGTAATTTATTGTACATGTTTAACATTGTTGGTTTACATCACTGTTTTGTATCATAACAGATGTGTATGTATAGAGCGAATCAGTTAATAATAAGACATTGTCATTGAATCCGCTGTGGTCGAGTGGTTAGCGTCGGGGATTTCCAAACAGGGTGTCCCTGGTTCGATTCCCAGTCGAGGCAATTTGGTCATGGTGGAGTGCCCTTGGGCAAGGCACATTTTCTAGCCTAGTACTGGTTTGTTTACCCAGGGATCATGAATAAAATAAATTTAATTGCGCGCTAAATGACCTTAGCTGTTGATGTGCCATAAAACAATATACATTCATTCATTTGATGAGTATACATACAAGAATTTAACATTACAAAGTCATGTGAGGTATATAACAAATATATACATAGGGCTTTTATAATTTTCTTGCAGTTATGTCAAATATAAAGTTAATGTGTATACTAAGGAAAGATATTGGCAAAGGCATCTAACTTGCAAAGATGTTATATATATACTATGTACACGGGTTTGAATTACAATCTATCACTTTTAAAAAAACCTCAAAGTGGTTCTATGATGAGTTTAACCCTTTCCCTCATAGGACAATTCTGCAGCAGACGACTTTGAACATAGTTTGTCAAAAAATGGAAAATCACTATAACTGAATGGATGACCTATGACCAAAAGTGGAAAACATTGTGACAAAAGGAGAAATTGCATGTTTTGTGCAATTTCTTCTTTTGTCACTATTTTTTCAAAAAGCGGTCTGCTGCAGAGGCATCAGAAAGTGTCTATATGAGAGAAAGGGTTAAATGAAATGTATATACATAGAGAATGTTTGCTTTTATCCATAGTAAAATGTTTCTAATTGACCTACCGATATTTAATTACAGATAATGGAAAAAAAAGTGGATAAGCTTGGCCGTGTTCGCCCAACAACATACAATAAACAGGAATTTGTTGAACATATAAATCCGGAGGAGGCAGCTGATGCTCAAATTGACGATGGTGAAGAGGATGAAATGGTGGAAATGGACTGTCAGGATGTTTATCAAGATAAGTCTTTTGAATTTATTTTTCAAAACAACATTGAAATTGGGGAAAGTGATGATGATTTTATGACCGACAAAAAGTGGGAAGAATTGATATGTAGAGATGTTGAAAGTGAGTATGATGAATCTTATATCAGTGAAGATTCACAAGAAATTCCATCTGAAGATTCCGACAAACCAATATACAAAGGTCATAGTCTGAATGTGCATTCAAGTATGGTACTCATACTCATGTTTGTTATTTGCCACAACATCAGTGGTTCACAACTTTCTGATTTATTAACACTTATAGGTGTGCATTGCTTAGAACCTCATCCTGGTATAAGAAGCTTATATATGTTTAGAAAATATTTTGCAAGTATGAAATCTCCATTAATAAAACACTTCTATTGTTGCAAATGTCACACAAGCATTTCAGAAAATGATATAGTATGTCCGAAGCCTACATGTTATAACAACTTATCAGGAAAAAAAGGAAAATCTTATTTCATTGAAGTGCCACTAGAAACGCAACTGAAAAAGTTTTTCAATAAACCTGGCATTGCAGATATATTGTCCCGTCGTTTCAAAAATGAGAGGGACGATGGATATATAAAAGATATTTATGATGGTGACATATACAAACAATTTTCAGGAAATGGAGGGCCTTTGTCAGCTAACTTTCCATTCAATGTATCATTCACCTGGAACACAGATGGTGTGCCAGTTTTTAAGAGTTCTAAATTTTCTATCTGGCCGTTATATCTGATAATAAATGAAATGCCATATAACATGCGCATAAAAAAAGAAAACATGATTCTTGCAGGATTATGGTTTGGAGAAAAAAAGCCTGTCATGAGTTTATACACTAGACCTTTGATGGATTCTTTAAAAAAATTAGAAACATATGGTATTAATATTGATGTAAGTGGTGCTGTACATGTGTGCAAGGCCTTTCTATTGTGTGGTACAGCAGACTTGCCTGCTAAAAGTCTGGTCATGAATTGTAACCAGTACAATGGAGAATTTAGCTGTATGAGATGTTTACAGTCTGGAGAAACATTTAGAACTCAAAAAGGAGGAAGTGTTCGTGTTTTCCCATATGATATCACTGCTACTTCAGTAACTGCAGATAGGACTAGAGAACAGTGTTGCCTTGATGCCATTAATGCTGTTGAACAAAAGAAAACCATAAATGGAATTAAAGGTCCATCCTTTTTAATGGCTTTTCGTTCATATGATTTTGTCCGCTGCAGTGCTATTGATTATATGCATGGTGAATTACTAGGTATAACAAAAACTTTAATATCTCTTTGGATAAGCCCATCTATGTCAAAAGAGAAGTTTTCAGTATCTCATGCTGTGGATTTGCTTGATGAACGCTTGACAAAAATAAAACCGCCCGCTTTCATAACTAGGATTCCACGCACTATTTCGAGTCATTTTAAATATTGGAAAGCCTCAGAGTTAAGATCATGGCTGTTCTATTATTCATTACCAATCTTAAAAGATGTACTATCTTCAGACTATTTTTTACACTATGCATGTTTTGTTCAAGCAGTGTATTTACTGTGCACTGACTGCATTTCTGAAAAAGACTTGGAAGAATCTCAAAAGCTTTTATCATATTTTGTGTACACATTCCCAAAGTTATATGGCCAAAGATACATGACTGAACATTCACTCATTGTTACATTTGCCAAAATGTGTGAAAGATCTTGGACCGTTGTGGGTGTATTCCTGTTTTCATTTTGAAGATGCAAATGGCACTTTGCTTCAGTTATTCCATGGAACACAAAATATTGAGTTGCAAATTCTCAGTAGTTTGAACATACTTCAAAACTTTTCAAAAATGGCAGCTTCAATCGATGACAAAGATTTAAAAACATTTGTTAATAAACTTTCAAAAGACAAACTTAGTAAAACCATTGTATCAGGGGCGTCAACAGGTGGTTGTCCACTAGGCAGAGGTTGGTCCATAGACCTTTGTGATGATCTCTATGTCAAAGTGATTCATGAAATCAACCAAAAACCTTCAAGACTTGTCAAATATAAACGTATTACATTACGCGGAGAGGTTTTGCATTCAGCTGAGTATAGTCGAGTGTTTTTGAGAAATACATTTTCTGTTAAGTATTTTGATGTCAAATCAAATAGACTTTGCTTTGGTAGCATACTGTATTATATTCACGCCAAGTTTTGTTTTTGCTCTCAGGATATTTGTTCCTGTAATTCTGTTATTTTGGCTGTGTTACAAGAATATGAAAAAAAAAAACATTCTATTGTAGATGCAGATAACTTTCTAAAAGTTTATGTGCCGCATGTGACACTTTGTTTGCCAAAGAACTCTACAATTGTTGTAGATATCTCTAAAATAATGTCTGTTCTTGTCAATATAAATTTTGGTGACCACCAGACTTATCTTTGTGATGTTCCAAACAAAAAGGAATGTGATTAATGTGTAAGCGAATAGTAATAGCATGTTTGCCAATCTTGGTAGAGGGTCAGTTACAGATTATTTGTGCAAAATTATTTTCAAATCAGACAAGTACTTTTGAACAAGAAGGTTTAACAATGCACCTGGTGGCCATGGATTTCAATGAATTGAAGACTGTTGTGTGGTGAACTAGTGTGAGAAAACCAGGAAATACATGAGAAGGTGAACTGGCCGCCATGATATGACTGAGAAATTGTTAAAAAACGCATTTAACCTCAATCTATCACAAAAGCTCATCCCACACTTCGTCCTCTGTACTTATTAACAATTACAATACCTATGAAAAATCAGCCCATGGCTGCTTTTTTTAGTTTATGTTTAAACTAAATGGGCTTTTGTATATATACATGAATCCACTGTGGTAAAGTGGTTAGTTTTGGGTATTTTAAAACCGGTTGTCCTGGGTTCGATCCCCGGTAGCGGCACTACGGTAATCACTTATGGTGGAGCGCCCTTGGGCAAGGCACATTTTCAAGCCCAGTACTGTTTAATTTACCCAGTGATCATGGATAAGTGAACTGTCGCTGTGATATAACTGAAATAATGTTGAAAGGGGCATTAACCCCTTATAAATCAAATATATACATGTATATATATTCCAAATTTTAACCATGCAACAAGGCTGCTTGTCAGTTTGTGAAAACTTTACTTATAAATTTATGCAATTGGAATTTTGGTATATAACATTGTATATCTGACCATATTATTCATGCACCTTAAATTGCCATTATGTGGCTGCATTGGTCATACAGGATGGAAAATATTTTCTTAATGAAATAAGCAAACTTTTTTCCCCTGAAACATAAGTTATAAACATGACCATTAGTTAAAAATGTAAATGCTCTAGAGCAGGCCATATTCGGCTAAATGAGGAAATCAGTTTAATTCTAATTCAAATTTCATATCATAGGGTCTTCCAAAGTTAGTCATTAAGCGGATGGTGTTGTGTTACACATACCAGTAACTACAATGTGATATGACAATCGCTGACTGTCAGTTGACTGTATGTGTGAAAAACACTCCCCAACAATGGATCATGCTTATAATATTTGCTTTCAAGATGCTTAAATATGACTATTTTGTTAACCTTAGCCTCTCTTAACCCTTTCCCACATAGGACAATATAGCAGCAGATGACTTGGAACATATTTTATCAAAACATAGAAAATCTCTATAATTGAATGGATAACCTATGACGAAAAGTGAAAAACATTGTTGCAAAAGAAGAAATTGCACGTTTTGTGCCATTTCTTCTTTTGTCACTATGTTTTCAAAAAGCTGTCTGCTGCAGAGGCCTCATGAAGCGTCTATATGAGGGAAAGGATTAACCCATTCCAACATACAAAAAATCTGCAGCAGACGACTTTGAAAGTATCTAGGTCAAAACAATGGAAAGCTCTATAAATGTTGGTATAATTACTGAAAAGAGTGGAAAACATTGTGGCAAAATGAGAACATTTCTGGATGTGTAAATTCTCGTTTAGACACCATGTTGTCAACATTTATTATGCTGCAGATGTGGCTGCATTGGTCATTATAAAGGATAGAAAATATATTTTCTTTATGAAACAAGGAAACTCCCCCCTCCCCCGACCATTACAGTTATAAAACGAACCATAAGTTATAAAACGTAAATGCTCTAGAGCAGGCCATATGCGCTAAATCAGGAAATCAGTTTAATTATTATTAAAATGCTTATGATATTTGCTTTCCAGATGCTTAAATATGACTATTTTGTTAACCTTAGCCTCTTTTCAACCAACAACAAATCTGTATGCAAGATAAATGCATATATCATATGTTAATTGGTTATGGTTTACTAATATTTTGCTTAAAATTAGAGTAACACTTTTTTGAGGGAACTATGGGGACAAGGGCCTCTAGTTTTTTGCTTCAAATAACTGAAATAAGTTCAATGTTTAATCTACTCTAGGCAATTGATAGTATGGTTTTAAAGATTGTAGAGTGAAAAGAAACAGGATGAAAAGCAGCACATTTGCCAAAATACATTGAAAACCAATATTTTTAAGTCCGCAAATATGAAAAAGACACAAACTTGCAGAGGATTAATGTTTCTTCTTGATAATTTATGTTGATGTTTCAAAGAAATTGAGTCGGATTAACCCCAAACTGTGAACATTTTTTAAATCATTATATCTGATCAATCAAACTTGCTGATCAAATTTATTTTTGTAGAATCTCAGTTATTATTGAATGGCCTATATCACTAATTACTCTTGTAAATTTTGTTTCACTGTTTGATTAAACAAAGCTGAGCCTCCAGGGGTTATGAGTTTGAATCTCGGCTCGGCCAACTTTCTATTCGACGTTTGACAAAAGTCAATGTGACATGCATTATTTGTCTTTCACCAATGGGCTTAGTCTATGTGGGAAAGCAGCCAGTTGCTTGGGAAGAATGTTGTGTGGAGTACTGGTGTGAGAAAACCAGGGATAACATGAGTAGGTGAACTAGCCGCCGTGATATGACTGGGAAATTGTTAAAAACGGCGTTAAACCCAAATCAATTGATTAAACAGCCAATTCAGTAAGTGCTTGCTAAAAAGGACATAGAGATATAACTATTTTGTGTACTTGCATTTAATACCAGTTGAAATATGCAGTTTGTGTAAACCAGTCTCATGTGTGATTTTTGTTATTAAAATGTCGTTAAATGTAGTGTTGACTGTTACTTATATATAGTATACACACATGTTTAGCTCGTTGTGTTCTGAAATAAAATATGCCTCTCCTTTTTTCAGAATATGTGAGTTACCATTGTGCTGACACAAGATGTGAGGTACTGATACATTGAATGCAACAATTACCAACAAACATTCCGACAAAATTGGCAAACATCCCATTAATGATGGCCATGCATACATTTTATTATGAAAGTGACAGTGAATACACGTGAATGACAAAAAATGGTTTGATTGTGAATGTCACAATATATTTGTTAGCTATATAATGAACTCTTCATTTCTATATAATTAAAAAAACTGGGTCACCTGTGATTTATTTTAAAAAAGAGTTGACTTTTAATTCATAGAATCTTTTTTAGCTCACCTGTGCTTGAAGTGCAAGGTGAGCTATTGTGATCACATTTTGTTCAGTGTCTGGCTGTCTTCAACATTTTGCATTGTTAGCGCTCTACAGGCTATATTTTGCGTAGGATCTCCATGAAAGATTATCAGAACATTCATCTCCTTTAAATCTTTTCTGAGATAACTTGTCTTTTGTGATTATAACAATTTTGTTTTAATTGTTTCTCTAGATTTAAAACCAGAGACAACATTATGCATTTTACTTAAGTTGATAAAAAAAAAGTTCTTCAAACCTATCCCACATGCAAATGTATTTGAACATTATATCATTCTGTAGAAGACTTGTGGAAAAAGTATAATTCCACATAGTGAGCAATTTTTAGCTCAACTGGCCAAAGGCCAGAAGGGCTTATGCCATGGTGTTAAGTCCGTCATGCATGCATGCGTCCGTAAACAATTGCTTGTTAACATGATCCACTCCTAAGTTTTGACAAAATCTCATTCAAAATTATACAGTACTTAGATAGTAATGAGAACTTGGTTCCTTTCAGAAACCATCCAGATCCAGCCATGCAAGACTTGATAATGGCCCTTGAAATTGTTATAATACAGCTTGTGAATAGAGCCTTCATTTACTATCTGATCTTCACTAAACTTAGATGGTAAATAAATATTGATGAGAGCTCAGTTCCTTTTGAAAACAAGCCAGAAATGCCCTGATTTTAATTTTAAACAGACATGGGGTTTATTTTGAATGAATGTTTAAAATTTCCTGCAATTTTCTTGAAAAGTTATTACAATTTCTTGTGACATGAATGTTTTTGTCTAGGTGAATATAGTAAGTTTCCTGCAAACTTCCTGCAACTCGAATTTTGTCATAAAGGTTTCCTGCAAACTTCTTGCGACATGAATTGTTTTATTTAAGTTTCTTGCGAACTTCCTGCAACACGAATTTTATCATAAAGTTTCCTGCAAACTTTCCGCGAACTTTGTAGCTAGCTGCAAACTTCCTGCAAATTTGCAGCAAAGTCGCGGAAACTTCACGGCTAGCCGCGAAGTCTTGCGAACTTCTTGCAAACCTTGCTGCAAATGAAAAAGTTTGCGGCTAATTTGCTGCGAATTTGCTGCAAACTTTTTGTTTACATAAGGGGTATACGCATTTGTTATAGAAAAACGGAATAATAGAACAAAGTTGTGTGATATACTTCCACAAAGTAAAACAGAAAATTACTTTACTAAACCTTGTGAATCCAAACTACTCAATATTGCATTCGTTAAAAGTGATCAGCGAATGCGAAGACGACTTGTTGAGATATGTGAACTGCACAAGAAAATGGTTTGCCTGCCGGTAGAGCGTGGGCACGTTCTTATACCAATGTTGCACAGTCTGGAGCAGTAACAGTAAATGTATTGATAGTCTAGATTTAGTTTGCCTGTAAATATAATTTGACATGTTAATTATTACATTATTTGTAAATCCAATTGAAAAGAGCACACCGATTACTTTAACCTTTTCCAACCTGCAGCAGAAGAACTTTGAAAACATTGTGGCAAAAGGAGAACATGAGCAATTTATCTTTCTGCTACAATGTTTTCAACTTTTTGAATAATTATACTTATATAATAATGTTCCATAATTTTACTTATATGCTTTCAAAGTCGTCTGCTGCATATTTGTTGTATGTGGGAAAGTGTTAACGAAAGGGGAAACTATCTTTAACAGCCCCTCCTACATGTATAGGGTAAAATGAGCCGTCCCGTGAGAAAACCAACATTATGGACTCTGCATAAGGTATCGACCATGATCAGACTGATCCAGGCCGATACATTCCGTTTCAGGGGGATATAGGTATACATATGCGGCATGCTTAGCCTGATCCGCGTCGAGTCCACAATGTTGGTTTTCTCGCGAGACGGTTCGAATTCTTTTTTATCATGAGTTGCAGTGACAGGTTATAATTAATACTCGGAAGTTACTTGCCCACAAGTACAGATGACCGACAAAATATTTTTGTGGGTGCTCATGATTTAAATATTAACAGTGACATGACGTTTATGTGATAACCTCGCCCGTTTTTAAATGTTGAAGTATTTCTGACAAAAGAATGAATTCAAACCACTTATTGCATTTGTTTTTGGTAAATAAAAATCAATTTTGATTGGTATTGAATTCAGTTGATTGATAGCTAGCAGCATGTTAACCCTTTACCACATATAGACGTGTTCTGACGCAGGAGATGACTGTTGAAAAGATTGTGGAATAAGATGAAATTGCTTATGTTGTGCAATTTCTCCTTTTGCCACAATGTTTTAAGCTTTATTCAATAATTGTTCCTACATTTGAGAGAACTAGATTTCCCATATTTTTGCCTACATGTTTTCAATGTGGTCTTCTGCAGATTTATTGTGTGTGGGAAAGGGTTAATTATTGTCATCTAAACCAAATAGAAACATAACCTTACACTTTCGTTTTGTATTTTTAGAATGTATGTCAGGGCTGTTTGGCTAGAGGGGAAAGATGACAGTGAGGAGGAGGTGTCGTGCCTGAGAGTTGGGTGGTAAACAACACAGTGTACTGGCCACCAGGACACAATGCAGAAAAGAGTATTTTTAACAAGACACCACAAGGAAAGAACTGTCCAAAAGGAGTTTCACTGTTCGATGTTCAATCCAACCTTCTACTCTTTAACTACTGGTCTGATTTCATTTCAAGTAGAACTTTGGTTGCTGAGGCATCAGAAAGAGGGGAAAATGCCAAAACTTTAAAAAATCTTCTTGTCCAAAAGTACGTACAGGCCCAATTTAAAAATTATATAGCACAAATGTGCCTTAGGTGAACGTCAACCAAGGTTGTTCAAAATGTACTTAATTGTTGAAAAACATGGCCACCAGGGTGGCATTGCTTGTTTTCCTTATATGTGTACAGTAAAAACTTTAAATATCTTCTTGTCCACAAGTACTGGCCCAATTTGAAAATAAGAACATTGAAACTTATTTAAGTTTTATTAAATCAGGTGAGCAATAAAAGACCATCATGGTCCCCTTGTTAATTAATATCGAGAGAGAATTTTTAATTCAAAATGTAATCATTACTAATCAAACACGATATTTGTATATGTCTGTTATTTTTCCGCTCATTGATGATTTTACTAAAACAGGTGCCTTTATTTCGGTGTAGCCAAAGTGTATTGCATACCTGAAAAAGTGTACTTTTTAGAAAAGCCGTGTTTTTTATTTAACAGAAAGCAGGCATAAGTGTGATGATTTTGACAACACAACGGCAGTGGAAACCGAAGAGGATGCCGATGAGGAGATGTGGATTGAAAACAGGCGAAACAGAAAGAAACGGGTTTTTGCCGACTTTATTACAACAGGTGTGGTAAATTAAACTTATTTTACACTTAAATTATAAGCCAAACATTAAAAGGATGTTGAATAAAAATAGGACAGTTTTCAGGCATCTTTCCCTTAGAAAATGTCTTTTAAATTTGTTTTAATCCCCTACAATTTACTTTATATCATCATTTTTGTTTTAACCCATAGACATTCTTGCCTTGGTGACTGACTAGTTTATTCTTTATTACAACGTCTTTCATTTCCATGGCAACCGAAAGAAAACAAAAGTGAAACTTCAAAGAAATTCTCTTCCGAAAGTGTCAGGCCGATTTTTTTATATAATTTTGTAGAAATGTTCCTTGGGTGATCCTCTATCAGATTCCTTCACGCCAAATTGATTGGTTGAAGGACATGGCCACCAGGGGGCGGGGCTATTTTGTCTTATATGGCTATAGTGAAAACTTAAAAAATCTTCTTCCCCGAAAGTGTTTGGCAAATTTTCAAATAATTGTGTACTCGTGCCTCATATAGCCGCAACAAAGAATGGTATGCGGAGTACTCGTGCCACATATCACCAGGGAAAATAATGGTGTGCGGAGTATTCATGCCACATATAGCCAAGAGAAAAGGAATAGTGTACATAGTACTTATGCCACGTAAAGCCTGGAAAAGGAATGGTGTGCGGAGTACTCGCGCCACATATAGCCAAGAAAAAGAATTGTGTGCAGAGTACTCGTGCTACTTATAGCCACAAAAAAGAGTGGTATGCGGAGTACGCGTGCCACATATAGCAAAGGAAAATGACAGGTGTGCGAAGTACTCGTGTACCTAGGGAATATTATGGTGTGCGGATTACTCTTGCCATATAACCAGGGAAAAGAATGGTTTGCCTAGACGTCGCGCAAGCGAACCCGGCACATTAACGTAACGTTAATTAACGTTAAAATACAGTCGGATAACGTGATACGATTGTTTTATTTTGTTTGACCGTTTTAAATATATATGGAAAACAAATATTAAAAATGCAAGTTCAAACTGCCACATTGCTCGTGAGAAAAACAAGATACAAAAATAAGAATTTGGCTTACAAATGATATAACAGTTAGAGCATCTGAAGAACATTAGATTATTTTATAAACATTAACACTAAAGCACATCATTCAGAGAAAGGTAAAATATCGCGTCATACACGGAAAACAATCTGAACAGCAAAGTGTGTTTAAAACACATTTGTATCCTTTAGACAAATAAATCAAACTATAGTTACATGTATTACATGTACAACATTTAGTAGAATCACATTACTACAGAGATTTTAAAATTCGCCGATGTAGCGAATACAGGAACAATATACAAGTTTAAGAAATGACCAAGCGTGACAATTTTCCTCCACACAAATAACTGTAGAAATGAGATATTATTTGTTGCTTGTCACGTCTTAAATTAATTATATCGAAAATATAGACAAATAATATTAGTACATTTTAATTATAAGGTATTCGTTTGACTATATCATTAAATTTCGGGGCACCGACTTTTCGCATTCATTATTAAACAACGTGTTTTGACAAAACGTGACAATTTTTCACCACACACATTTTCGTTCTTTTCTTGAAAACTATTACGTCAATTTCTGTATAATTCCGTACACATTAATGAAAGAAAAATAATATTGTGTAGTAAAGATTTCAACCCGGTTGGAGTGAAATTAATATTAACAATGCACATGCTTAGATAGATATCTAACTACTGTATAAGATTGGTTGAGATACAATAAAAAATAAAGACTGCATCGTGTTAATAAGCTCTATTATAGCAATTTTGGTTTTCGAAAGGAACCGAGCTCTCATGGATATCTAACTACTGTATAAGTTTGGTTGAGATACAATCCAAAGTGAAGACTGTATCTTGTTAACAAGAAATTGCTTACGGACGGACTGACGGACGCATGGACGGCGGACAAATCGCCACGACATAAGCCCTTCTTGCCTTTGGCCAGTAGAGCTAAAAATACAAGAAATGAAAAGGCAAAAAATCCAAATGTTTGACCCAAAATCCCATTTAAAATGTTACAGTACCTTATTTATGAAATATGTGTGCACAATTTGAAATCAATCTAACAAACAAGAGAGCCATGAGGCCCTGGATCGCTCACCTGAGAATGGGCTTTTTAAGACTCAACTCTTTCAGCGCCAATGGCAATATCATCAAGACAATCTTTCTAACAAAATTTCAAGCTGCTCCAAGTCAAAAATGCAATCTCTATAGTGTTAACAAGATTTTTATACAATATGGCCTACTGACCTAGTTTTTGACCTGACCAAACCCATATTTGATTTGGTCTAGATATCTTCAAGGTAAATATTCCGACAAAGACTCAAAATGACCCGTAACTGAACTTGGCCTAGATATCACCAAGACAAACTTTCTAACAAAGTTTGAACATGCTCAAGCCAAAAATGTGGCTTCCAGAGTGTTAACAAGATTTTCCTTAAATTTGACCTAGTGACCTAGTTTTTACCCGGACATGACCCAGTTTCAAATGTGGCCTAGATATCACTAAGACAAACTATCTGATTCATTTTCAACATGCTCAAGCCAAAAATGTTGCCTCCAGAGTGTTTAACCTGATTTTCCTTAAATATGACCTAGTGACCTAGGTTTTAACCAGACATGATCCAGTTTTCGAACTTGGCCTAGATATCACTAAGACAGACATTCATACAAATGTTCAACATGTTCAAGTCAAAAATGTGGCTTCCAGAGTGTTAACAAGATTATTCATAAATTTTACCTAGTGACCTAGTTTTTAACCGGTCATGACACAGTTTCGAACTTTGCCTAGATATCGCTAAGACAAACATTCTGACAAAGTTTCAACATGCTCAAGCCAAAATTGTGACTTCCAGAGTGTTAACAAGATTTTCATTAAATTTGACCTAGTGACCTAGTTTTTGAATGGACATGACCCAGTTTCGAACTTGGCCTAGATATCAGTAAGACAATAATTCTGACAAAGTTTCAACATGTTCAAGCCCAAAATATTGCTTCCAGAGTGTTAACAAGATTTGTCTTAAATTTGACCTTGTGACTTAGTTTTTGACCCCACATGACCCAGTTTCGAACTTGGCCTAGAGTTGATGGAGATATATGTTCTGATCAACATTCAAAAAGATTGGATGCAAAATGTTGCCTCTAGAGTAATAACAAAGCAAATGTTGACGACGAACGACAGACAAAAGGCGATCACAATAACTCACCTTGAGCACTACGTGCTCTGGTGAGCTAAAAATGAGGTAGCTATGACCAAATCTCAAAGTCAACCAAAAACCACAAAAATCATGTTTTTTACCCCAAAAAGAAGGTCAAACTCGGTATCTTCAGCATACAATGTAAAGAAGGGTATTAGATGAACAAGTTTTCCAAGTTTCAAAGTATTATGTTTGATAGTTTCCATGTAAGTGACATAAACGCGAAACTTAACCAGACGAGCTAAAAATATAGTAAACCGACCTTGAATGTATATAGGCTGTAGACAATAATGTTGCAACAGAAAATCTTTAAACTTTGTCAGAAGTCTCATAATCCTTTCCCTCATAAAGACGCTTTCTGACGCCTCTGCAGCAGACGGCTTTTTTTAAAAACATAGTGACAAAAGAAGAAATTGCACAAAACGTGCAATTTCTCCTTTTGCCACAATGTTTTCCACTTTTTGTCATAGAATTATGGAGATTTTCTATGTTTTGACAAAATATGTTCAAAGTCGTCTGCTGCAGAATTGTCGTATGAGGGAAAGGGATAATGTGCTTTTTCCTTTTGTGATCAATAATTTCATTGTGAAATTAATTCTTCTTATGTACATGTACCAGTACTCTCTGGAATCTAGACAGAAAGCTTTGATCAGATTTAAAAAACAAGAGGCCCAAGAGGGCCAAGTATCGCTCCACTGCCATTAGGCAAAAAATAAATCTCCAAACAGCCCCGCCCCCTGATGGCCATCCTAGGAACATTTCTACAAAATTATTTGAAAATCAGCCCTACCCTTTCGTCGGAGAAGATTTTTAAAATTTTCACTATAGCCATATAACGCAAAATAGCCCCACCCTCTGACAGCCATGTTTTTCGACTAATCAACATGACTTGAAGGAATCTGATAGAGGGTCTCCCAAGGAACATTTCTACAAAATTATTTGAAAATTTGCCAAACACTTTTTGAGGTAAAGATATTTTAAGTTTTCATTATAGCCATATAAGGCAAAATAGCACAGTTATCTTCCTGTAGTATAGTAAACAAAAACAGATCACATTGTGCATCCTTGATTCATATTTGTGTCGTTTACATCTAGCCTATATATTTGTCATTCCATTCCGTTATTGTTTTCCGAGTTACCTTTACAGAATAAACACTTTCATCCAGAATACTTGTCACCACGACTCGCTGCTGTTACCAGCTTTGAAGAATGTCTTTTATTTCTCTGATTCAACTAAAAACCAAACCGGGAATAAAAGTTAATATACCCCAACTTTTCCAATACATGTAGGTTGGTTGTAAAAATGTCCCATACACTGACATTATGAATCTTCTTCACAAGTAATGTTGCGTATTGCGCATTATATAATCTGTCAACATTTCCATGATCTGAAACAAAACAAAAATACATACAGTTACTGATTGCACAATAAAAATAAAATCAAGATGTGTATACATGTCTGCGCAAAACCATTTTTTATCAATATAATTATATATACGTATGCTATGATTTGAATAATAAAATAGTCTGCTTATAATGGATACTTTGCAATTATTGATTATTAAGTTATTTGGGGTTATAATACATCTGTATCCAGTGAAGACTCATGGGAGCCTATGTATCATATTATGCAGTCTCACCAGTCTTAACTGACCATAAACATGTAATTTAGACCTAGAAACAGTGTAGACTCACTACTTTTATGTCAATATAACTTTATAAATGACGCCAAGGCAGAGTGTCAGTTAGACATGGATTCACTAGACAAATTATAACATAGCGTAAACAAACTTGATACAAATATACATATGTTTTTGTGCGTTAATTGAATAACATTTTTGGCAAAGCGTCATGCATATGCTCCATCTAAGTATAGACACAATCTGGAAAAATTCATTTATAAATATACATTGTATTTCTTCATTCTTTTCAATAATAACACTTGTATACATAATATCATCAATACAAATAATTGTACACACTTAAGTTTGAAAGCAGTTTTCACATCACTTTGTCTCCTAAGTCCTTAAATGAGCTTAAATAGTGTATACATACAAGAACGATTATACACTTGTACAATATATCAGAGACCTAAATAGAAATATATAATGTATATATACAGTCAAGTAACCCTTAGCGGATCACTTTAATGTTCAAGACACGCTAACTAATTTATAAGACAAAATTGTTCTGTATAAATTGGCAGGTAAGTACTTTATGGTATTATTTAAATACACAATAAATTTGTTCACAATAGCCATATAAGGCAAAAAAGCCCAACCCCCTGGCGGCCATGTTTTTAGTTTAGACAAAGCAACATGTCTTGAAGGAATCTGATAGAGGGTCACCCATTGAATGAATGTATATTGTTTTATGGCGCATCGACAGCTAAGGTCATTTAGCGCGCAATTAAATTTAATTATTCATGATCCCTGGGTAAACAAACCAGTACTAGGCTAGAAAATGTGCCTTGCCCAAGGGCACTCCACCATGACCGTAGTGCCGCGACTGGGGATCGAACCCGGGACACCCGGTTTCGAAATCCCCGACGCTAACCACTCGACCACAGCGGATTCCTGAGGGTCACTCAAAGAACATTTCTACAAAATTATTTGAAAATCGTCCTGACACTTTTGGAGGAGAAGATTTTTTAAGTTTTCACTATAGCTATATAAGGCAAAATAACATGGCTTCAATAAATCTGATAGAGGGTCACCAAGGAACATTTCTACAAAATTATTTGAAAATTGGCCTGACACTTTTGGAGAAGAAGAATTTTTAAGTTTTCACTATGGCCATATAAGGCAAATTTGCCCCGCACCCGGCGGCCATGTTTTTTGACCAATCAACATGGCTTCAAGGAATCTGATAGAGGGTCACCCAAGGAACATTTCTACAAAATAATTTGAAAATATGTCAACCAATTTGGGAAAAGAAGAATTTTGAGGCTTTTCCGTTGCCATGGAAACCAGAATTCTGCATGGATCCCAAAAATTTGAAGGCATTCTGGTGAGGCCATTGGGAGGATGCTTTCTGTGAAGGTTCAGCCCAATTGACCCACTGGTTACTGAGGAGAAAAAGTTGACGCATGACGCACGCCGGACAAAAGGCAATCACAATAACTCACCTTCAGGTGAGCTAAAAATGTGGTGAGGAACGGCTAAAACGTTTATCAAAAGTGATGAAAGTGGTGGCCAAAGAAAAATTCAGCCTTGAGATCCTATGATGCATGCTGAAGATGTCGGCAAGACAAGGTAATACTCTAAAACAGTACTTATTATGATCTTTGACCTCTTATCTTGGTAAACGTTTGTGTAAAGTTTCTTGGAAATACCATGATGCTTATTGGAGATGCAGGCTAGACAAGGTAATCCTTTCAAACAGTACTCTTTTTGACCTTTGACTTCTATTTGTGACTTTGATATTTAAATACAGGAAAGTATTTTGGACTCATCAACATGGCTTGGAGGAATCGGATAGAGGGTCACCCTAGGAACATTTTCTACAAAAGAGGTAGAAAATCAGCCTGACACTGTTTGGGGAGAAGATTGTTTAAGTTTTTACTTTAAAGCCATAAGGAAACATACCCCTGCTTCATGACAACCATGTGTTTTGACAAATAAACATGGCTTGAACAAATCTTATAGAGGGTGTCACCCAAGCGGCGTTTCTACATTTTTTTTAGAAAATTGTCGTTCTTACACTTTCATTGGGGAAGATTTCACTCAAACCATATAAATAAATGGGATATTGCTAGCACTACAAGACACACAACTATAATTTGCAAAAGGCACATTATTCTACCAAACCTCACTTAAAGAGTTATGCCCCTTGACATATATGGTCTTCTAATGGTCCTGATTAAATGTGTTAAGTTCTAGAGGAGTAGACATAAAAGTCTGACATTGACCTTGG
The DNA here is from genome assembly GCA_031761405.1 of Serripes groenlandicus. NCBI lineage: Eukaryota > Metazoa > Mollusca > Bivalvia > Cardiida > Cardiidae > Serripes > Serripes groenlandicus. The sequence continues at coordinate 208,472 of JASEVX010000148.1, forward strand.
TAGTAAATGGTTGTTTATTGTGCATGACAAAGCACCTTATTAAAGAAGAAAAATTGTAGAAGATACAAACTGGGCACAATATTGCAGACGGACACTGTTCGAGCCCAAACTGTGATCTTGACTTTTGGAGTAGGTGGCTGGTTTGACGTGCATGTAACGTCATATGGTTAAGTAGAATAATTGTGTGAAGTTATATTAAAATCCATTTAAGCATGTGTGACCTTGACATTTGAGGTACACTGCCTGGATCTTGTGCGCAACACACCACCTCACCATGGTTAGAATGTGTGTCCAGTAACTTGGTAATCCTATGATGCATGGTTGAGATGAAGGCCCGACAAGGTAGTCCTTTCGAACAGTACTCATTTTGACCTTTGGCATCTGAGTGACCTTGACCTTTGAGGTACAAGCTACCTTATCATGGTGAATATGTGTGTCTAGTAGCTTAAGACTCCTAAGATGCATGGTGGGATGTGGGCCAGACAAGGTACAACCTGTGCAAACAGTTCTCAAAGTGTGACCTTGACATTTGAGGTACAGGTCCGGGTCATGTGCGCGATACACCACCTCATCATGGTGAAAGTTTGTGCCAAGTTTCTTTGGCACCAAATTGTTTGCGTCAAACATACCTATAAACATGTATGCTATCTCTTTCCTGAAAGAAATTTTCAACAACATGTTTTCTTCTTATTTTAGTATGTTTCCTGACCTCAATTATATAAATATGAGTCCAAAATGCAATCTCAGAGAAGGTTTTTATAAATGTGTTCACCTTGTTAAAAAGCATACACATTTTAAGTACATTTACCTACCAACTTTTGATAGTGTTTTTTGCCAATAACATTTCTGTATTTCTATGGTCAGGCACTGTTTTCTCTGATGTCTCCATTTGTGACAGGTCAGGACAGGTCAGGCATGGTATTGCTTTACATCCAGTTATGCACTGCTTACTCAAGAGTATCATGTGATAGGGTAGGCACAGTATAATTTGAAGTCTGCAAATCAAGAAGGATAAACCAAACATTAAGAAGATCAGCACTATATATACACTAAAACTGAAAATCACAAAGGAACAAGAGGCCCAAGTGGGCCAGTATCGCTCCACAGCTAAATCTCTCCAGACAGCCGGCACCCTGGCGGCCATGTTTTTCAACAATCAACATGGCTTGAAGCAATCTGATAAAGGGTCACCCAAGGAACATTTCTTAAATTATTTGAAAATCGGCCCAACACTTTCAGAGAAAAAGATTTTTAAAGTTTCCACTATAGCCATATAAGGCAAAATTGCCCCCCCCCCCCCCCCCTGGTGGCCATGTTTTTCAACCTATTAACATTTCTTGAAGGAATCTGATACAGGGACCCAAGGAACATTTCTACAAAATTATTTGAAAATCGGCCCAACACTTTTGGAGAAGAAGATTTTTTAAGTTTTCACAATTTTTTTCTTTCGGTTGTCATGAAAACCAGAATTTTGAATGGATCAAAAACAAGAGGGCCATGAGGCCCTGGAATCGCTCACCTGAGAATGGGCTATTTAAGACATAACTCTCATGCTCAAGCTAAACATGTGGCTTCCAGAGTGTCAACAAGATTTCCCTTAAATTTGGTCTCGTGACCTAGATTTTGACATGACATGACCTATATTCGAACTTGGCCTAGATATCATCAGGACAAACTTTCTGATAAAGTTAAAGTTTCAACACGCTCAGGTTTAAAATGTGGCTTCCAGAGTGTCAACAAGACTTCCCTTAAATTTGGTCTCGTGACCTAGTTTTTGACCCAACATGACCCATATTCGAACTTGACCTAAATATCACTGAATCAAATTTTCCGACATAGTTTCAACATGCTCAAGCCAGAAATATGGCTTCTAGAGTGTAAATAAGATTTTCCTTAAATTTGGCCTAGTCACCTAGTTTTTAACCGGACATAACCCATATTCGAACTTGGCCTAGATATCATCAAGACAAACATTCTGATAAAGTTTCAACATGTTCAAGTTGAAAATGTGGCCTCCAGAGTGTTAACAAGATTTCCCTTCAATTCGACCTAGTGACCTAGTTTTTGACCCCATATGGCCCATATGGAGATGAATGTTCTGATAAACTTTCAGCAAAATGTAGCCCGTAGAGTGTTAACAAGATCAAATGTTGACGACGCACGACGGACGGACGCCGAACAAAATGTGATCACAATAGCTCACCTTGCACTTCGTGCATAGGTGAGCTAAAAAGTTAACGCACACACAGATGCACGCACAACGGACAATTCGCCATGACATAAGCTCGACTGGCTTTCAGCCAGTGGAGCTAAAAACCAGACATTAAGTAGGCCAGCACTATAATATAATCTAAATCTGAAAATCATGGAGGATAAAACTAAAATTAAGTAGACCAGCACTATATATATCCACTTAAACTGAAAATCATGGAGGATGAACCACACATTAAGAAGACCAGCACTATATATATAATATATCCACTAAAACTCAAAATCATGAAGGATAAACCAGACTTTAAGTAGACCGCCACTATATATAAGCTAAAACTCCAAATCATGAAGGATAAAACATACATTAAGAAGACCAGCACTATATATATCAACTAAAACTGCAAAATCATGAAGGATAAACAAGACATTTAGTAGACGGCCACTATATTTAACTTAAACTGAAAATCATGAAGGATAAACCAAACACTAAGTAGACCAGCACTTTATATCCACTAAAACTGATAATCATGAAAGATTAACCAAATATTAAGTAGACCAGCACTATATATCCACTAAAACTGATAATCATGAAAGATAAACCAGACATTAAGTAGACCAGCACTACATATCCACTTAATCTGAAAGTCATGAAGTATAAACAAGACATGTAGACCAGCACTTTATATCTACTTAAATTGAAAGTCATGAAAGATGAAACAGACATCAAGTAGACCAGCACTAAATATCTACTTTAAATGAAAGTCATGAAGGATAAACCAGACAATAGTAGACCAGCACTATATAATTATCCACTAAAACGAAAAACCATGAAGGATTTACCAAACATTAAGTAAACCAGCACTTTAAATATTCTTTAAATGAAATCATAACGGATAAACCAGACATTAAGTAGACCAGTACTTTATTTCTACTTAAAATGAAAATCATGAAGGATAAACCAGACATTAAGTAGACCAGCACTATATATCCACTTAATCTGATAGTCATGAAGATAAAACAGACAATAAGTAGACCAGCACTATATATCCACTTAATCTGAAAATCATGAAGGATAAACCAGACATTAAGTAGACCGGCACTATATATCCACGTAATCTGAAAGTCATGATGGATAAACTAGACATTAAGTAGACCGGCACTAAATATCCACTTAATCTAAAAGTCATGAAGGATAAACCAGACATTAAGTAGACCGGCACTATATATTCACTTAATCTGAAAGTCATGAAGGATAAACTAGACATTAAGTAGACCGGCACTATATATCCACTTAATCTGAAAATCATGAAGGATAAACTAGACATTAAGTAGACCAGCACTATATATCCACTTAATCTGAAAATCATGAAGGATAAACCAGACATTAAGTAGACCAGCACTATATATCCACTTAATCTGAAAGTCATGAAGGATAAACCAGACATTAGGTAGACCAGCACTATATATCCACTTTATCTGAAAGTCATGAAGGATAAACCAGACATTAAGTAGACCAGCACTATATATCTACTTAAAAATGAAAATCATGAAGGATAAACCAGACATTAAGTAGACCAGTACTTAATATCTACTTAAGATGAAAGTCATGAAGGATAAATCAGACATTAAGTAGACCAGTACTTAATATCTACTTAAGATGAAAGTCATGAAGGATAAATCAGACATTAAGTAGACCAGGGTGTTTACAAGATTTTCCTTAAATTTGACCTAGTGACCTAGTTTTAAAACCGACATGACCCAGTTTCGAACTTGAGCTAGATATGATTCGATATATGTTCTGATTAACTTTCATGAAGATTGGATGCAAAATGTTGCCTCTAGAGTGTTAACAAGCAAATGTTGACGACGGACGACGAACGACGGACAAAAGGCAAGATATTTCACAAAAACTCACCTTGAGCACTTTGTGCTCTGGTGAGCTAAAAATCTATAAAGATAATGAGATAGATATGACAAGTTAATAATGCACTTTTCTTTACTTTTAGATCATATCCTTGCTGTTTCTATGATGAAACAAGAGTTGTTATACCCTTTAACTGTTAATAATTTATTAGACGAGTCTGATGTGGCTTCAAAAGTGGCTCAAATTTTGGCTCCAACTTTTTAAATTTGGCTCCTTTTTTTTTCAATTTGGCGAAAGTGTTGGCGAAAGAAAAAAAATCTCCAGGGGAGGCCCCGATGGATATAAGACTGGTCTTCTTACTATTTGGTTAAAATAAGGATACATCAAGCATTTTTAGCAGTAGACCTGCAGCACTGTATAACCATTGAACAAGGATACACTAAGCATTAAGTTGACCAGTGTTCATATGCATTAAAATAGACTTAAGCTATCCTTCATAATGTGCATATAATTTCACTGAATAACATAAAATTATTTCTGAGTAAACCTCAACCTAACAGCAACCTTCATATCAATATAAACTACTTAAGACTGTTTGCAGTATCAGTTTCGTAACTGAAATTATTGAGTTAAAACCACCTCTCTTATTTTAGTAACAGTGACACTGATCAGAGTAAATTTATGTGAATACTCAGCAAGCCTTCATCTGAATATAAGGTACAAATAAACCAAGATTTTCTTGAAACCAAGACCTTGAGCAGAGTAAACCTATATGCAATCTTAAGCTTAAGTTGTCTCAATACAAGAAGCAACTTTTGAGCAGAAACCTTTTTTTCATTTTCAGTAACAACTACCTCAAACAAAATAAACTAAAATACAATCTTAGCCTTCATCTATGAGATACTTATGAGCCATGCAAATTGAATATCTTTTATTTAGCAGAAACAATTCATCTATTTATGGTATAAGTGACCTTGACTCAAGTGAACCAAATATGCTATCTCTTTATTGTGCAGATGTTTGTGTTCTAATTTTGGCATGTTCAGTGATTTAGACAACAAGAGCCCAAAATGCAATTCCAGGGAACGTTTTTATAATGTGTCCACCTTGGTAAAAAATCTTTATAATAACAAGAGGGCCATGATGGCCCTGGAATCGCTCACCTGATTTTTTTTTTCACTTTAGCTATATAAGCCCCGCCCCCTGGCAGCCACAGTTTCCGACCAATCAACTTGGCTTGAAGGAATCTGATAGAGGGTCACCCTAGGAACATTTCTACAAAATTATTTGAAAATCGGCCAGACACTTTTGGAGGAGAAGATTTTTTAAGTGTTCACTATAGCCTTATTGCAAAATAGCCCCCCCCCCCCCCCCCCCCCACTGGCGGCCATGTTTTTTGACCAATCAACATGGCTTGAAAGAATCTGAAAGTGGGTCATCCAAGGAACATTTCTACAAAATTATTTGAAAATCGGCCTGACACTTTCGGAGAAGATTTTTTAAGTTTTCACTATAGCCATATACGGCAAAATAGCCCCGCCCCGCCCCCCTGATGGCAATGTTTTTCGACCAATCAACTTGGCTTGAAGGAATCTGATAGAGGGTCATCCAAGGAACATTTCTACAAAATTATTTGAAAATCAGCCTGACACTTTCGGAGGAGAAGATTTTTTAAGTTTTCACTTTGGCCATATAACGCAAAATAGCCCCGCCCCCTGGCGGCCATGTTTTTCGACCAATCAACATGGCTTGAAAGGATCTGATAGAGGGTCACCCAAGGAACATTTCTACAAAATTATTTGAAAATCGGCCTGACACTTATGGAGGAGAAGATTTTTTAAGTTTGCACTATAGCCATATAAGGCGAAATAGCCCCCCCCCCCCCCCTGGCGGCCATGTTTTTCGACCAATCAACATGGCTTGAAGGAATCTGATAGAGGGTCATCCAAGGAACATTTCTATAAAATTATTTGAAAATCTGACAACCAGTTTGGGAGAAGAAGAATTTTGAAGTTTTTTTCGGTTTCGTTGCTCACTTAACATTTTCATGAATTAATTGTTAAAAGCAAGTCTAACTATGTATAGTTATACATTGTGCAAAATGGCCTTAAGTCTTTTGTCACAGATTTTTCTATTGGAGAAAGAGTTTTAGATTTTCTACCCTTTTTTGTGATGATTGATACAATATCAATCTTATTATAATAAGTATATTTTCTCAGATAAAATACAGTATACAAAGAATACAAAGAATGTGTTTAAAGGTCAGAAATACAGACCAATGAGAGAAACAATGGAAATATAATACATTTTTTTAAACAAGCTATATATATATGCTATAAAAAAGAAAACAGTTGCTCAAAAAATAAAATATGAAAAGAATGTGAGGAAACTCCTTTTAATTGTGGTATAAAGATCAATAAGTTTGTTATTATTCACTTTGAAAATAACAAGTAGAACATGATGATAATGTATCGCTCATCCGAGTGGTAAAATATCAAACAAGATATATTTAAAATAATTCGTTTTAAAATTTATCAAGTTACTATAACATTTTTCAAGTTTCCTGTGGTATAAAGATCAATAAGTTTGCTATTATTCACTTTGAAAATAACAAGTAGATCATGATGATATTGTATCACTCATCCAAGTGGTACAATATCAAACAAGATATATTTAAAAGAATTTGTTTTTAAATTTATCAAGTTACTATAAATTTTTCAAATTTCCTGAGGGGTGATAACCCTGCACATTCATACAATCTTTACAGCATTACTGTGTGTATCCGAATTGTTTTAAACAATTTATAAGAACTGAGTAATATAGCATACGTTACTTTTTGTCTTTAAGCGAGTTAAGGGACATTTCTATTCTTCTAATATATCACTGATGTTAATGTGAAAGCACAATAAAATGTACGGATCTTTATATAGTTGAGAAACAATCAATAATGCAAAACAACTCTGTGATACTGATATAACGGTTTCATAAATTACTTTGATTAATAAAAAAGTTGTAACACAATCAATTATACAAAAAAAATGTGAAACTAGAACAACTGTGCCATAAATTACATAGGTTAATAAAAAGTTGAACAGAAATCAATAATATAAAAGACATGTGTGACACTGGAACATTTGTGTCTTGAATAAAAAAAACATTGAACTGGACCTTCTTTCAATTAGCTTATTTATATGTATTCACAGCCATCAAGGAGCCCATACAGGATTTAATTCACTCATCGTAATTATACAATGACACTTTTTATTAACCAACAAACATGTCTTAAAGTATTCTTACAGATGGTTACACAAGCAAATAATGAAATTGTTTCAAATTTAAGCAGAAAATATATCAGGCATTTTTTCGTTTAATAACAAGAATTGAGATGAAATTATAGATGAGTTTTGTCCATGAAATAGTTAAGTTGAAAAGAAATAATACGCAAACATTCTAAATTTGTTTCACATATCTTGGTTGAAAAACTGACATGCACACAATTTATTGATTTAAATCAACTTTCACATCCATGCAATATGATCAAAATTGATACAGTGCGTTATAAATAAAAAAATAATTGCAAGTATTTTGTCTTTTTACAAAACAGTGAATGCACAGAAAATGAATTTTTTTAAGTACATTTTGATCAACCTATTCATCCAAACAGTCTGATCAGAATGTTTATTAAGTTAAATATAGCAAATAACTCTTGTTAAACTTACATTTTAATATATTGGTTATATAGATGAACCTGCACGATATGTAAGTACTCAAGTGTCTTCTGTTTAATGAATTCAAAGTATTCTATTTTGTATTACACAATTTCTACAATATATAAAAGTCTTGTGAGTAAATTTTGATCAACCTATTTATTGAAAAAGTCTGATCAGAATGTTGATTAAGTTAAAAATAGCAAATTTTTCTTGTGAAACTTACATTTAATATATTGCTTATATAGATCAACCTGCACTAATATAAAGTCTCTTCTGTTTAACCCTTTCTCTCATATAGACACTTTCTGACACTTCTGCAGCAAACAGCTTTTTTGAAAATAATTACAAAAGGAGAAATTGAACAAAAACATGCAAATTTCCCTTTTGCCACATTGGTTTCCACTTTTAGTCATAGATTATCCATTTAATTAAAGATTTTTTCATTTTTAGACAATATGTTCAAAGTCGTCTGCTGCAGAAATGTTGTATGAAGGAAAGGGTTAATTAATTCAAAGTATTGTATATGATATTTAATACATAATTTCTAACATGTCTGTTGTACAATTTTCCGGAGTACATTTTAATCAACCTATGCATCCAAACAGTTTGATTAAAAGTACATTAAGTGAAAATAGTAAATAACTTTGGAAAGTTACATTTTAACATAATGCTTATAGAGATCAACATGCACATCTATGCAGAATGTGTTATGTGTACATACCACAAAAATCTTTTCTTATTAAAAAATCATAGTATTGTATTTGGTATAGCACTCTTTCTGAAACACACAGATTATCAGACCTTAATGTTAAAATAAAAACAAAAATGTGAAATCATTTATTGTGACTTATTTAAAAATTAAAAAAAACCTTGATAAATTCTTCTTTTTCCACTGTATTTTCAAAAGCAGTAAGTTGAAATAAGAAAAGTTTCTCATGTCAAAAAATGTTAAAGTGGTAAGCACAGCCATGTGTATGGTTAACAAAGTTTAATCCTTATCAGTATACAGGAGACAACTTTTTAAGAAAAAAAACGTTGCATGGTTATATGCATCAATTGAAAACATTGTATGCTGCAGTGATTTCAACATGCAGGTATAACCATCAATAATATGTTGTAGATGGGCTTTACTTAAAAAATGCAATTTACAACAAATTTTACTATGAAGATGTAAATATTTATAAACTTAACATTCCTTTTTAATAAAAATGTGTTTCTTTTAAATTACTGATAAAAACTATAAACTTGAGCAGTTTTGAATGTTATCAAAAGCCTTTTTTTTTTTATCCCTTTCCACATATAAGGCACACTTATAGTAAACAACTTTTGAAAACATCATGATATAAAGAGAACTTATTCAAATTACTCCTTTCACCAATCTTTTTCAGTAAATGTACCTAAAATTATAGATTACTCTTGTTAATTATATAGATCAACCTACATTAATATGTAAGTACTTTAAAGTCTCTTCTGTTTAACCCTTTCCGTCATATAATTGCTTTCTGACACCTCTGCAGCAGACAGCTTTTTTGAAAACATAGTGACAAGAGGAGAAATTGCACAAAACATGCAATTTCCTCTTTTGGTCATAGGTTATCTATTTAATTAAAGAGATTTTCCATTTTTTTAACAAAATATGTTCAATGTCATCTGCTGCAGAATTGTTGTATGAGGGAAGGGTTAATGAATTCAAAGTATTGTATTTGATATTACATAATTTCTAACGTATTTGACCTTGTGAAAAATTACTTTCTTTTCTTTTCAAGAATATTTTTATAAGGAGTCTGAAAAGGAGAAATTGCAAAAATCGTGCAATTTCCCCTTTTAGTCATAGTTTAAAGATATTTTCCATTTCTTGACAAAATATTATTAAGGTCGTCTGCTGCAGAATGGTTATACGAGGGAAAGGGTAAAATAATTCAAAGTATTGTATTTGATATTACATAATTTCTAAAATATATAAAATTAACAAGACATAAATCTGTAATAATAAATACAAAAATATGAAAACATTTGCATTAATAAAATCATGATTATTTATATCAGTTTACTTATTGTGAACTTGTTAAAATAACTTATTTCTTTTATAAAAAAAATTCTGAGTAAATTTTAATCAACCTATGCATCCAAACAGTTTGATTAAAAGTACATTAAGTGAAAATAGTAAATAACTTTGGAAAGTTACATTTTAACATAATGCTTATAGAGATCAACATGCACATCCATGCAGAATGCTTTATTTGTACATACCACAAAAATCTTTTCTTATTATGAAATCATAGTATTGTATTTGGTATAACACTCTTTTTGAAACACACAAATTATCAGACCTGAATGTTAGAATAAAAACAAAAATGTGAAGAAAAAAACCTAGATAAATTCTTCTTTTTCCACTGTATTTTTAAAAGCAGTATGTTGTAATAAGAAAAGTTTCTCATGTCAAAAAATGTAAAAGTGGTAAGCACAGCGATGTGTATGGTTAACAAAGTTTAATCCTTATTAATATACAGGAGACAACTTTAAAAAAAACAAAAACCATTGCATGGTTATATGCATCAATTGAAAACATTGTATGCTGCAGTGATTTCAACATGCAGGTATAACAATTTGTGTTAAATAATATGTTGTAATTGGTTTTTTTAAGTAAAGCACTTATTTTGACAATTTTAAACAAATTTTACTATGAAGATGTAAATATTTATAAACTTAACATACCTTTTAAATAACTACGTGTTCTTATTTCAAATAACTGATAAACTTTTTTAAGAAAGAAAACGTTGCATGGTTATATGCATCAATTGAAAACATTGAATGCTGCAGTGATTTCAACATGCAGGTATAACCCTTTGTGTTAAAAAATATGTTGTAATTTTTTTTTTTAAGAAAAACACTTATTTTGACAATTTTTAACCATTTTTACTATGAAGATGTAAATATTTATAACATTCCTTTTAAATAACTAAGGTGCTTCTTTCAAACCGATAAAAACTATAAACTTGAGCAGTTTGAAATATCTTTAATCTTTTTTTTTAATCCCTTTCCACATATAAGCACTTATAGTAGACAACTTTTGAAAACACCAATATATTTTTTCGAATTACTCTTTTCACCCATCTTTTTCAGTAAATGTGTCAAAATTATAAAGATTTAAGTGCACATTAATAAATTTGTTGGTATAGAATTGTCGTATGTGGAAAAGGGTTAAAACTTAAGTAAAAATGTAATTAACACTTTCATTTTGTTTTACTTTTAAATACATTTAGTGATGTTGTACAAATTATTTCCACTAATTTTAGCAGTAAATTGCATAGGCAACTTTTCCAATATTTTGTCAACAATTTCATTTTCTGTGGAGGTTTCTGGATGAGCTCCAAAAAGGCGTTCTAAATCACCTTGAAAAAGGGTAAAGTCTTTTTCAAAATTGTTGTCCCCTACAACTGTTATCTTACAAAAATAGGTCTGTTTTCCTTCTTGTCCTTCACAGGTAGGACATATTCCATCTTTTAATTTCTTCAGACGACAGCCTAAAATAAAAAATGAAATACAACATTACATGTGCAAGTTTTTTAATCATTTCAGCTATATGGTTTATTTTCATTGGTTGATTTGGGCTAAACACCAGTTTTAGAAACTATTCAGTTATAACATGTTTGCAAGTTGTATCGTGTTTTCAAAACAGTATTTAACTTGATCAATAAACTTTCAAAACATCTGATGAATATTCAGTGATGTTTATCAAGCATTGAAAAGAAAATTCATTAAGCTGCCCAATGAGTACACTTTGCAACTTGTGTAGTAGACTGATTAAATAATCTTCATTCTGTCAAAATGTTTTCTCTTAATTTTAGGTCAAGTATATGTTTATGTTGTCAATAGTGAGTTTTTCATATTAACACTTTTTTTTAAAGTCAATAACTGTTCAATAAATATGTGATAAATGGGTAGAGATTACCTTAATTTGCATGACAACAAAGATACATAAAGACAAAAAAGAATCATTTGTCTCATACCATTTTACTAAAAAAAATTCAGAACTTATTATTAAAAATTGACAATTCATCGAAATAAATAAAAAAAAAGTGGATTCAAATTTTATTTAAAACATGGTTAAATGGCACAATTTAAAATTCTAAATTTATATACTTTGAAAGATGTCAATGTCAGAGGAAATGTTATCTTTTTTTTTTTTAACTTTCACCAAAAATAAGCAATGACTGATTTGCATAAACAATCCTGAGCACTCCCATTATTCAGCTTTGTCAACAATAAGTACACATAATAAGCACTAAATTTAATAAAAAATACCTTGTGTTTTGCAGGCACTGTATGTGACCGTGTCCAAGATTGTGTCAATAGTCAAAATAGACACGGTCTCTGCATCTCTAATAGCGAAATCACCATCCTGTAAAAAGTGATCGGTGTCTTTCTCCTCGACACTTACTTCAACAGCATCCTCTGACAGAAACTGTTAAAAAAAAATAGAAAATTCTGCAACAGATGACTTTGAGCATAGTCTTGGTCATTAGTTATACTGCAGTAGATTGTCTGCATGATAAAAACAGTTTCAGCTTTCATCTATACAGGATACCTCTCTTCAGTAATACTTTTCATGAAATGTGCATAAATTCAGTTTCAAAGAATGATGTGTAACATTTTATTGATGTTTAATTATTTCTGTTATGTTAACCGTTTCCCTCAAAAGAAAATTCTGCAACAGATGACTTTGAGCAGTCTTGGTCATTAGTTATACTGCAGTAGATTGTCTGCATGATAAAAACAGTTTCAGCTTTCATCTATACAGGATACCTCTCTTCAGTAATACTTTTCATGAAATGTGCATAAATTCAGTTTCAAAGAATGATGTGTAACATTTTATTGATGTTTAATTATTTCTGTTATGTTAACCGTTTCCCTCAAAAGAAAATTCTGCAACAGATGACTTTGAGCATAGTCTTGGTCATTAGTTATACTGCAGTAGATTGTCTGCATGATAAAAACAGTTTCAGCTTTCATCTATACAGGATACCTCTCTTCACTAATACTTTTCATGAAATATGCATAAATTCAGTTTCAAAGAATGATGTGTAACATTCAATTGATGTTTAATTATTTCTACTGTTATGTTAATTGTTTCCCTCAAACAAAATTCTGCAACAAATGACTTATTTTGACAAAACATAGACAAATTTCTTTAATTGGATGGATAACCTATGACGAAAATTGAAATTGCATGTTTTGTGCAATTTCTCTTTTGTCACTATAATTTCACTACATTTAATGTGTATTATTTGTAATCATGTAATTGTGAGTTAAATTTAAAATAAAAACATGCATACCTGACAAGTGGTGTCCCGTGTTACAACAAGTTGAGATTGGTGTGCATACTTTTTCATGTACACACCCATAATCTCAACCGTCGTGTTCGGCTCATATGTCTGCTCTGCCAAATCGGAGAACAAAGCCACCTTGGCGTATCCACTTTCATCTTTCAACCCAAGACTTCGTATAGCCAATGATCCTTCTTTCCTAAATTTTACTGGAGAAACCTAAAAAATAAACCATATATTAACAAAAAAGAATGGGAATATTGTTTATGTTAAAATTAATAATTAAATCAAAGTGTTAACATTTTTCCTCATTTAAAACATTGTAACGAAAGGAAAATTTGCTTGTTTTGAACAATTTCTTTTGTTGTCATTATATTTTCAAAAGATTGTCTGCTACAGATGCCTCAGAGTGTCTATATGAAAGAAAGGGTAACCAATAACTGATGGCCGCTTTTGACATGTATGCCGTTACCATGAACAACTTTTGAAACAATGTACTAAAAGGAAAGATCACTCATAATGGAAATTTCTGTCCTCACAAAGATTTTTAAAGCTATTGTGGAACTTAATATTTGGTTAAAGAGATGTTACATATTATTATCAAATTTATTTCAGCATGTTTATGTTATAAAACGTTGTACTACAAAATGTATTAAAAGCAAAAAAGTATTTGAATGTATTGAAATTTAATAACAATGCAAGATACACCAATATATGCTTTGTATAATTTTGGAAATCATAATTATATATTAAAGCTTTTTCATATGCAGATCAGCGACGAGTGATTATAGTACATGTTGTTTAAAAACATGTCACAGTTAAATCCTTTCCCTCATAAAGATGCTTTCTGTTTTGTCTACAGCAGACCTTTTTTTGAAAACATAGTAAATAAAGAAGTCATTGCACAAAATGTGCAATTTCTCATTTTGCAACATAGTTTCCTGTTTAACTCGTGTTATCCATTTAATTATGCAGATTTTCAATTATTTGTAAAATTTTGTTCAGTCATCTACTGCAGAATTGTTGTATGAGGGAAAAGGTTGAAATGACTCGTATTGTATGATTGATTTAATTACATGCAATGAATTTCTTTTCTTTTATTATTAGCAGATTTGTACAATGTAAGACAGGAGGGTTTAAACTTCAACAAACCTTCACTATTTTGGCCTGAATCATACTACGCACAGGCGATTGTAACGCCTGTGCAAGTGTCCTTTGTTTCCCAGTTGGAGGCTCTTCTTCAGGAAGATCAGGAATGTCCACATTCGATTCGACTTTTACTGCCTTGACATATCCAATGGAACTGCCACTAACAACCCAAAGAGCATCTGGTTTGTCAATACAATTGGCAAACTTGTACGACATTCCAGGTCGAACCATGGCAAATCTGTGTACCTGGTAAATCTTAAACCTACATACAGTAGCTCCAGTAAATCCAATTGCATTAAAATACTGCAGTGTGTCTTCTCCACCATTTTTTTTATAACGTTGTAGTTCCTTCGATTTACTGATAATTTTGACACACAGTCTTTTTTTCCTGGTTTTCCATTCTGCCCTTTGAATTCTGTGGAAAGAGATATTATGAATATTTTCCATCAGGAATTCTATTGTTTTTCTAAAATAGTTTTAAATAAAATTATATATTTAAAAAAAAATTATTTCAAAAGAAAAAAAGTGAATATAATAAAAAATGCCATTAGATTATAATCAGTTTTACCTTTTACAACAATGTTTTAAGTATTTGTTACATTATGAAAATGTTTACTATTATTAATATTTAAGTGAAAATATTGTGTTAAAAATGTAAATATTTAGAATATACCAACAGTTTATGATCTTAAAAAAACCCACAGAGCTGCTAATGGGACTCTTTTGCCATAGTTTAGACCATAGTGTCAACACTTCCTTCTCTATTTAAATGAACTTATCATGCATCATTTACATGTCATACACTACTATTTTGAAAATGTCTGAACCCTTTTTCACATGTGAATCTACAGCAAATGTCTTAGAACATTTATATTGTCAAAAAATGGAAAATTTGTATAATTGAATGGATTAACTATGACTAAAAGTGTAAAACATCGCAACAAAACAGAAATTGCATTATTTATGCAATTCCTCCTTTTTACACAATGTTTTCCACTTTTAGCTGTAGCTATTCCATTATAAACTAAAAAATTTGTTATTTTTGTAAAAAATATGTTCAAAGTCGTCATACATGGCAAAGGTAAAGAGTAACATCACGTGAATGGCAATTGACTTTTATTTTGTAAAAAATCGTCGTAAAGAATTTGATTTTCAAAAAAATGTTTTGTTTCATTATTCATGCAAATTATGCGCAATAAACTTCAAGGTAAAATTAAACAAAGACTGAAAACCAATAACTGGGTTTACTGTAAATTACGTAAACGATTATACTCTTCAAGTACACCATTTGGTGGTTGTATGACGGACGGATTTAATTTTTTTAAATAAAGTCCTGACAACAATTTAACTCTACTGAGGGCAACATAAGCCATACCCTTTTCAAACACAGAGCTTCCAATATCCATACAAATTTTGTCAAGAGAAAGTCCCTGCACTTTATGAATGGTACAGGCCCATGACAATGCTAAAGGAAACTGAGAACGCACAATTGTTCTTCCACAATATCTAAAAGAATGTTTAATCCTGTCAATGCCAATAGCATTACTATCTTTTAATTTAAACTTTGACCAATAGTGTTATCATCAAAAAGTACATTTACAGCAGTAATCATTCCATCATTACTAAATTGGAATGATTGAACTGTTCCAATAGCACCATTTACAAGACCATAATGTGTGTAAATATTGCGTAAAAGCATGACACGAGCATTTAAACACAGTTCAAGGCTGTTCAGAAGACCACCAGCAGTACGATCATCACTCGGAATCAAGGTATTTGGAACATCAGCACCAGAATTATAGTCATTACTTCCAAAATAATGAATTGATGACAGAGCATACTTAGGGAATGGTGAACTGGCCAGCATCTTTAAATTATAGGCATGAACATCAATTTGCAATGGAAAAACATGTAAAATATCTTCAAGTTCACTGGCGTTGTAATTTAATCGTGTAAGCAACACTGAAGTATCTGTGTTCGATAAAAAACCAACCCTAGCCCTATTTAGCAAGCGACCATATTCTATGTCATTTGACTGCCGCATATTTTGCTGCAAAAAAATTGGCTTGAATAAACCCCATAGAAGTTTATTACAAAATGCAAATTTTGCATTTATTGGTCTTAACTGAAAAAAATCGCCGACAGCAATGACATTTATATTACCAAAGGCATTGTCATTGTTCTTTATCTCAGACAATCTTCTACTTATATATGTGAGCATTACATCACTGACCATGCTAATCTCATCAATAACAATAGTTTTTACATATTTGAACTTACGCTGCAGTTTTGAAAGGGCATACTCATTAAGAGGAACATACTCCAAGTATTCAGTCACAGGGATTTGAAGTAAACTATGTATAGTTGTTCCATGAATATTACGGGCAGCTGTACCAGTTGGAGCACAGACTAAAACTACCGTGGAACCCATCAAAGTACTTGTATAAAGTTGCAAATAACTGATTATTAATTCCAAAACATAAGATTTTCCTGTTCCAGCACCACCAGTTATGAAAAAATGACAGGCCGTGGAAGAACCACAATGAACATGAGCTTTAACAAGGTCTACTGCTTTTTTTTGGTCTTGTGTCAACAAATAATATCTTTTATTAAACTCTTCTGAAGACATTGAGCAACTCTCTAAATCATGTAAGTATAATGATACTTCATCTGCTATTTCAGGTGGATCCATATCCTCGTTTAAATCAAATGGGACAGATTCTTCATCTTAAGGCAACGATGGCAAATCATTATTTATCATATGATGGACAGGCTCATTTGTATCATTTGACAACTCTGCTTCACACATTCTGATTCTCCTTATTGCATTTTCAATTTCATCCGTTAAAGAAATGAAAATAAAATTAATACTTGGATCAAAGGAACATTGTTTTGCTTCAAATGCCTGTTGAACAGTTTCAAAGTTGAACAAAATATTGTTTTCACATCTATGTGGCAAAAGGAGAAGAAGCATGGAATAGTAATAATCTTCAGAGCCAAAGGGAAAACGGGAGTAACGTACAACGTTAAACTTTGTCTTTTTTCTAAACCAAACATTATATGTTGGACAGTGCTATTTATTTGACTTGTTTTGGGGTTCTGGTACCTTAACAAACCATGATGCAAACCTAAATAAACTGTAATTTTCCAAAGAGAGAGGCCGGTCACGATAATAATCTATAATGTTTGTTTGAAACACATTTGTGTCATTATCATCAATATTCTCAAGAACATAGGAAGGTTTCAAGATTTTAAGACGTTTATGAACGGGCCACGTATTTAAATATACAAATTGTCTTGAGGCATGTAACAGTTGTAACGAACCCATACGAAATGCAGCTTCCTGAGCACTCATTCGTCTATGTTTTAAAACACAAAGACCGATTTTTAAAAGTCTAACATTTCTTGGAATATCTGGACTTTTGTCAAGAATGTCGTGTATTAGAGAGCCAAGAGCATTCCTTAAGTCATCAGGTTCAGATTTGCATAAATATGAACATACATAATATGCAGCACCTTCTGCATTCTGAATCATTTGTATATCCATGTTAGCTCTCCAATGACGAAGAATAACTGAATTGTAATCGTTTACATATAAACTGTTTTCATTTCTTCTTACCACATAAAATTTACCCTTGTTCCTTGCTCGAATCCCTACATTCCTAAACAATTTTGTTTCTGTGGTTCGTTTCCTAGGGAAACCAAATCTACACTGTGATTTACCCTTTGAACAATAAGAAGAATGACGATGAATTTGCAATTTATTTACAAGAGTAAAGAGTTCAGGATCTTCATCACTATTTGGTATCACAGACATCACAGTTTTATTGATATAAGATATTATTTCAGGAGCAGTTGAATCATCTATCTCAAGTGGAATATTTGCAATCCATAAAAACATATGAATATGTGGACTCCCCCTGTTTTGAAATTCCACACGTGCAAAATAATCAACAACTTCACCTAAAGGCTTAGATTTAGACAAAATGACATGTTTCATAAGAAATCGAAATCGTCTCTCAAAGTGAGTTGCTGTTAATACAGGATCATTGCGCATTGAACTGAAAAAAGATTTTCCAAATGCATTTTCAAAGTCTAACCCTTCCAGAGTCATTCCTAATTCAGGCCAGTGCAAGTCATCTGCTGAAAGTGTGACAAAAAGGGTGGGGGGGCCTAAACAACGAAAAGCAGCTAACAAATCATATAACATATTTTTGAAATATGCAACAGTACCTTTTATTTTTTTCATAAACATGTATGAATTTTCAAGTAAGTCCGTCTGTCCATTTAAATTTCTAAGGTTGCTTACAGACACAGGATCAGTGTTCTGGTTTTTTGAATGAACCATCTTCATGCGAATATTAACAGCTGATTTCAAGCATGACACATCATATGCAACAGCACTATGCAAAAGATATGTTATATCCTTACGAAACCTGGGATCTGTGCTGTAAAGTCTAGTTCTAAAATACATATTTGGGTTTAATGCAATTGGACGTTCAGGTTCCACTTTAAAACCATTATTTCCTAGGGGAAAGAGCCATGGGAATGCCATTTCTTCTCCATTACATGTCTGCAATATGTTAATTGGAGCATTATTGTTTGGAGACAAATTTATCTGCTTATTTCCAAGAACACTGTCAACCACACAATTTCCAGATGGATTCACTGGAATAACCACACATTCATCTATGTCACTGTGTAGTGTAGCATTTACAAAAGTATGTGTTGATACTGTGTCTGATTCAAATTCAAGATTAATATGAGAATATAAAGGATTGTGTTGCTTGAGCCAAACCAAGGCATTTTTAATTTTGAGTAAAGAAACTGGATTACTTCTTATAGTAACAGGGTTTAAACCAGCTTTGTCAAAACCTACAGCAACGTGAGAAATGTTCAGTGCATTTAAAGGCAACTTAGAAATAATATCTTGTGTTTGGGCAGGTAAATTTAAAATTAAACCCTTTTCAGCATACTGTCCACCAGGCAATAAAACCACAGACATAAACATATTCACAAGAGAGATTAACCGCTTTTCAAGGTTAGACAGACCAATCAGTGCATGTGGTATATTACCTGGATTAAGTTTATTAAAGCTATAAGAGATGGTTGGGATTTTGTTCTTTTTAACCATAAAATAACATGTACTGCAAAAATCACAAGGGACTAATAATGACAACATGTCTGTTACATTATTTCTCTTTTTCATCTGGTACACTTGATCTTGAAATAACAACCTCTTGCATGAACTACAACTCAATTCTGGAATTAATCTTATACTCTTTTCATATGCAACAACATGCTGATCTGTTGTTTCATAATTTATGAAATTCATATGCGGTGAAGTCGTAACATTGCAGACAAAACCTACATTCAGCATGTGATCATTAAAATCAAAAGATTCCTCATTGACTTTATCAACTTCTTCAATATCACTCAAAATAGGAAATTTCTTCTTCCCGTATTTCTTACGTGTGGCATATTTGTGTGGATTATTACTAAAATATGTATGATCACTTTTAATCTGTTTTGTAATTTTATTTGCATCAGCTTTCATTATTTGATTGCAGTAACCTTCACTCCTCATTTCAAATAAAGAAGCATGCTGTTCATTAGAAAACTGTGGATATGTTGTATATATTGCTTCCTCAGTGGGTTGCACTGTATCCATGTTCACAAATGGATAAATATGATGTTCATTTGAATATAATGGATATGCAGTATACATTTCCTCTGTCACTGTGTTTCCAAATTGAGAAGTATGCTGATCATCATCAGCTTTCATTATTTGATTGCAGTAACCTTCACTCCTCATTTCAAATGAAGAAGCATGCTGTTCATTAGAAAACTGTGGATATGTTGTATACATTTCTTCCTCAGTGGGTTGCACTGTATCCATGTTCACAAATGGATAAGTACAATGTTCATTTGAATATAATGGATATGCAGTATACATTTCCTCTGTGTTTCCAAATTGAGAAGTATGATCATTAAAGGTGGAGTACATTTCTTCTTTAATGGGTTGCACTGTATTCATGTTTTCAAATTCAGAAGTATCCTGTGGATAGTATGTATTTATTGCTTCTTTGATGGTTTGTGCTGTATCTATGTTTTCAAATTGAAAAGTCTGCTGTTCATTAGAACATAGTGAATCTGCCCTATACAGAGCTTCTTCGGTAAAAGGGACCATATTTTTGAGATACGTTTTCATTTTGAGGAGTCAACTGTTTACTAACATAATCAGAAATCATTTCTTCTTCTACATTGGACTGGACTGTATTCATGTTTTCAAATTCAGAAGTGTGCAGTTTACTATTTATTGGATAGTACATATTCATTTCTTCTTTGATTGGATGCACAGTATTTGTGTTTTCAAATTGAAAAGCAGTCTGTTCATTAGGATGTAGTGGATACGTAGCTTCTGCAGTGAGGGGAACTGTATTTAAGTTATCACTAATTTGGGATAAGTATACAGGAGATAATTCATAAGCATAACCAGAATAATGAGTACTCAGAAAATTGTACAATTCATCTAAAGTTTCGTGTGACAAAATAACAGATCTACCATTGTTACATTGCAAGCCATGCGAATTACGTTCATGAGAATCAAACAAAAAATACCGACCACTAGCTGGATTTATGAACAACGCTATTGTAAGACCATTTAACGTCAATAATTGGTACGGTGATAGAAGGTAAGCTTGCGAGATAGCATCAAAAAATGAAACTTGACCCAAGTGCAGCTCTGAATTTCGATTAATAAAACCATAATATGTGTCGGTAGTATACTGAATATTGTACAAACGATCACGGAAATTGGCAAGATTGGGTAAATCAGTGTGAGCAAGGTATCTGACTTGTTCAATTGATTCCACTATCTGCCCATATAAATGGTTTCCTTCATTGAGTATACTGTCAACATCAGTAGGAAATATGTTTTCAATTGATTGATTTCCTAACTGGAAAAAAGCTAACAAAGCAACAAGAGACATTGCTGTACATTGCATACCGTTAAAAGGTTGAAAAACAATAGAACCCTGGTGGAAATTACCCAAAACACCACTTACCATTTTTATTTTCTGTTTAGTGCGTCTCTTCTTTCCAGTAGGCAGAACGTAAATACCGCGAAATGACGCAGAGTAAAAATCATGTGACAAAATGCGTGAATTTCATTGGCCCAATTAGCGCGTCCTTTTTTTGGTTCTCGGAATCATACTTTGCATGAGCCTGAGGCGCGAACGATGCCGTAACCAGTGCCAGCCAGTTAAAATTACGTAATACAAAAACAAGTTTAATAAGAGTGATTTTCATTGGCTGTGCCGGCGCATCATTTCTTAAAGAGATTTTCATTGGCTCTGATTGAGCGGGCTTTCTTTGGTTCCCGGTTTTATTCTATATTGACATTGTAAAATGTATGAACCAGGTAAACATCTTCAATCGAATGGTTGTATGATTAACCAATTTTGCCATGCTTATAACAATAAAGCGTAACCCGTTCTGCTAGAATAGACACAGAATGAATTTTGTTGAATTTAAAATACGCTTATAGAAACATATAATGGACCTTGATATTTTTTTAAACCTTGTTTTATAATTTTAAAAACTATTTCATACAATTAAAGTGTAAAACAGCTGCTTTAGCTTGTACATATACTAAATAAACAAAGGAAATTCACGATACATTGTAACATGTCTAATTTTCCCCTTGTGCTAAATTTCAAAGCATTACTACAGGAAGCCGCCTCCGGGCGGCTTCCAATGAATTTATTTAAATCGGATTCAATCCTGTTGTATGAAAGAAATACTGTTGAAGAAGAATAACTCGTAATCAAATGTCTCGCTGTCCCCTTCTTTTGACTATCAATGCAAGTGTAAAAGACAAAAAAAGTAAAATAACAAAACTTTAACATTGAGATATACACAATTGTAAACATGACAAATTACCAAAAGTACACAACATTCATAAAAACAATCCAAATGTGTGAGCCCAAAAACAATTTAATATTTTTAAAAACTTTCATTAAATGGTTTTTTACCACAAAAATAGGAAACACTCACATACAATGTGTCATGAAGATTATAAGATAGGACTATGACTGAAGTTTGAAAATCCTAGCACTTTTACTTTTGCGGAAATGTAAAAAAAAAAAAATAACTTTGAGCTAAACGCAAAGTTCAACAAGAGGACCAGGATGGTCCTATATCGCTCACCTGATTTAATCAAACTGAAAACAATTTCATTGTTCTTTGTCTATACATATATACGGAAAACAAGCAACACACCCTGGTGGCAATGTTTATCATCCTATCAAAATTATTTGAAGTCTTAGTAGAGGGGCAGGGCAACCCAAAAAACATTCATGGCAAATGGAAAAATATATGTTTAGAGTGTTTACCTTAACAAGTCTATGTAAAACAAGCGATCCCCAGGGTGGAGCCATGTTTGACACCAGGGTTATAATAATTCAACCAATCTTGATAGAAGTCCACTAGATAAAGTTAGATTTCAAATATTAAACTTTTAGACAAGATTTTTAAAGTTTTTACCTATACGAGTATATGTAAAACAAGTGACTCGGGTGGGGCCATTTTTGACCCCAGGGCTATAATTTGAACAATCTTGGTAGGGTCCACTAGATGAAGCTACATACTAAATATCAAAGGCCTGGGCCTTCTACTTTTAGACAAGATTTAAAAGTCTTTCCCTATATGAGCATATGTAAAACAAGTTACCCCCGGGGTAGGGCCATCTTTTAACCCACGGCGATGATTTGAACAATATTGGTAGAGGTCCACTAGATAAAGCTACATACCAAATATCAAAGGCCTGGGCTTTATTTGGCTATACGAGTCTATGTAAAACAAGTTACCTCCGGGTTGGGGCCATTTTTGACAATAGGGCTATAATTTGAACAAACTTGGTAGAGGTCCCTTCAAAGGGCTACTAAAGAAACATTTATGCGATTATATTTTTTAATTATTATTTTGGGATTCTTGTACAGCCGAGTTGAACAGTTTTGGCATTTTTGGCATTTTTTTTTTATAACGGGCTAGTTGTGTAGGAGGCGATGGTACTGATTTTCATGTCAAACTTCCGGACCAACCAACCAAATCATGCAGTATTCAGCATAAACTTTGTTTGCAAGGCTACAAATATCCATTTAATAATAACAAGCACATTGTTGTAATGACAAAATAATAAAATTTGATATTGAAACATAAACAACGAGAATATCAAACAAAATAATTAAACATGATGTAATGTTTTCACCCGGTCTCAAAGGGAACTACTTACTTTACCTGAAACCTTTTGGTTTCATAATAATGAAAGTTATAGTCAAACAAAGGCTTCCCCTATTATGGCAGTCTATTAAATTTCGACTTTTAATCAAATGGAAAACAAGAGCTGTCGGAGGACAGGGGGTTCGACTATTTCACTGCTTTTTAATTTAAGGATTGCATAGTTGTGTTTGAAACATATAGGTAACATTGATACTAAACTTAAAGGATGCCAGCAGAGATTTGTGTTAATTTTCAATTAATTTGTCTAAAATTAATGTTGATGCACGCAAAACGTTTACCAGAATTTCTAAGTAAAACAAGACCTCGGGCTGAGGGTGTCTCGCCCTTCTAAGAAAATCAGATATTAAATGGTATCACTATGCAAAAAGAAAGTAAAGTTGATAAAATGTGAAAAAGTAAGTGTCTGTCAATGCATTGTTATCAACATGTCATGATAAATAATAAACTCGCTACATGTGTATATATCTTAATACATTGACGGATGTCCCATGACCTAACAATACATCTGACAAAGTTTCAGAAAAATTCCAGCAGGGGTTGCTGAGATATAATAAAGTTTAAGTTTTGAGGTTAAGTTACCTAACAAAGGTCAAGTTCTGCACAATTATGACCTCGACCCTGAAAACTTTGATGTTGACACGGATGTCCCATGACCAAACAATACATCTGACAAAGTTTCAGAAAAATTCTAGCAATGGTTGCTGAGATATAAGAAAGGTTAAGTTATCTAACAAAGGTCAAGTCCTGCACAATTATGACCTTGACCCTGAGAATGTTGACGTTGACAGATGTCCCATGACCAAATGACCAAACAATACATCTGACAAAGTTTCAGAAAAATTCAAGCAGAAGTTGCTGAGAAATAAGAAAGGTTAAGTTTTGAGGTTAAGTTACCTAACAAAGGTCAAGTTTTGCACAATTATGACCTTGACTCTGAACATTTTGACGTTGACAGATGTCCCATGACCAAACAATACATCTGACAAAGTTTCAGAAAAATTCAAGCAGTGGTTGCTGAGATATAAGAAAGGTTACATTTTGAGGTTAAGTTACCTAACAAAGGTCAAGTTCTGCACAATTTTGACGAAAACAGATGTCCCATGACCTAACAATACAGCTAACAAAGTTTCAGAAAAAATCAAGCGGGGTTGCCGAGATATAGCTATTTGTAAAAGCGGCCGCCGTCGCCGGAAAAGTGACTTCTATGTCTCACTCCACTATCGTGGGCGAGAAAAAAGGGCCATACATTTCAATATATTTTGAAAAAATTACGACAACGAAATTGCACATAACACTATAAAAACAGAAGTCATGCATATAAAAACAAGAAGGCTCATGAAGGCATAAACTTGTCTACAAGTAACAGTTAAACTCTCGTATATAAAAAAATTAATACTATAAAATAGTCATTCAAGACCTAGAGAGCTTGTACAACTGAACTTGCTATCATTTGTTGTTTTCTTTGTGATAGTTTCAAGCTTTCAAACATACATTTCAGTTAAACTGAATCTACCTCTTGACTTAACAGACTTAAAAACTTGCTTATATTATAACTTGCCAAATCAACCAAAATTCTACCTTGAATTTATAACTTTCAACACAATATATATGTTCATGTACAAGGTTTGTCGGTTTTTTGTGTAGATGATTTTAAAGTTGTCTGCTGCAGGTGTGTTGTATGAGGGAGGGGGTTAATGAAACCCTCGACTTAAGAGACGTCAAATCACAGATTTAATAATTAGATTGTAGATGAAAACAGTCATATTGAATGAGGCAAGCAAAGGAAACATTTTGCTGCAAGTTGTGAAACGTTTGGTTTACATATAAAACAAATGACACATCTTTTTAAATTAGCAAATATGTTGCAAAGGGAAAATAAATCCAGCACATACTCTGCATAAACACTATAAAAAGTAAAGTCATGCATATACAAATAACAAGAGCTGTCGGAGGACAGCGCGCTCGTCTATTTCACCGCTTTTTAGTTTTAATGCAATATATGAAGTAGTTGCACTCAAAACTTTAAACAGAATTTATAAGTAAAAAAGGGCCATCATTTTCAATATATGCAGAATAGAGCTATGTCACTTAATTATTTACATGGATGTGATGGTTGGGAATGGTTGTATAAAGTTTCAATGCAATATATCAATTAGTTGCTGAGATATAAACTCTAATGTAGTTGCATGCAAAACTTTAACCAGAATTTCTATGTTAACAAAAAAGGGCCATCATTTTCAATATAGAGTTATATCACTTTATTATTTACATAATAGTGATGGTTGGGAAGGGTTGTATAAAGTTTCAATGCAATACATCAATTAGTTGCCGAGATATAGACTCATGTAGTTGCACGCAAAACTTTAACCAGAGTTGCTAAGTAAAAAAGGGCCATAATTTGCATTATATGTAGGATAGAGTTATCTCACATGGTTATTTACATAGGTGTGATGGTAAGGAAGCCTTGAATAACGTTTCAATGCAATACCTCTAGTAGTAACTGAACTGTGGAGTAATATATTTACTTGCATGCAAAACCTTGACGAAGGTGTGACGCAGACGCCAGAGTGAGTAGAATAGCTCTAATATTCTTCGAATAGTCAAGCTAAAACGGGCCCATGAGGGCTTCAACTAGTCTACAAGTAAGTTAAACTCTCGACTCGTACATAAAAAAAAAACATAGTCATACAAGCTTGTACAACTGAACTGGCAATCAATTGGTTTTTTTCTTCTTTTTAATAGTTTCATGCTTTGAGTTAAACTTAATCTACATCTTGACTTAACAGACATTAACATATGTCTATAAGTATAACTTGCTACAGCAAACAAAGTTCTACATAAAACTTATAACTTTGAACAATTGCAGCGAAGTTTGCATGAAATTGGTAAAATGAATTAGGACAAAATATCATTTGAAGCAAAAAGTTAAATTTACCCCTTTTCTTATGCCACATGATTGCCATCTTTCTTTTGATCAATGTAGCTCGAACACATTTTGAAGAGTCACCGAAGGAAATATTTTACTATATTATCTTGCAATCAGACAAGTACATTCATACGAATGGAATTTTAATGTATTGTCATTTTCCTCCTTTTATAATGCAGCGCTTCCCCTGGTTTTCATGTTTTTCAACCACTCAATAAGGCTTGAACATATTTTGTAGAGGATCATCTAAGGAACACTTCTTTCAATTAATCTTAATCATTCAGGCAAATATATGAAAAATCTGTTTCACCCTTTCCCAGATACAACAAATCTACAGCAGACGACTTTATCAAGATATTGGCAAAAATGTGTAAAGTTTCAATAAATGCGAGTTAAATTATCATAAAGAATTGAAAACATTGTGACAAAAGGAGAAATTGATCATCATGAGCAATATTTCTTTTGCCAAAATGTTTTCAAAAATCGTCTGTTAAAGAAAAAGTCACGAACAAAAACAGGAGTAGGCCCATATGAAATTAAAAGGGCAATAAAGTTGAGAGAAATAGACTGGACAAAAGTGTGACGGATGAAAGAAGCGACGACTATATGCTTCACCGATTTTTTTTTCAGGGAGCATTGTTCAAAAACCAAACCCTGATTTTATAAATTTTGCATTGTTTCAACGATCTCCCCATCACTAATTTTTGTGATAGTAAAACTTATTTTGAAAAAGAACCATCTTCCAGAGCGTCACAATCATCAATCAAAGAGTGTTTGTC
The DNA here is from genome assembly GCA_031761405.1 of Serripes groenlandicus. Lineage (NCBI taxonomy): Eukaryota > Metazoa > Mollusca > Bivalvia > Cardiida > Cardiidae > Serripes > Serripes groenlandicus. The sequence continues at coordinate 235,741 of JASEVX010000148.1, forward strand.
ATTTGCTTCAAGGTATGATTTAACAGTATTGTCTTTTATGATATATTTTATCATATTAGCAACTGCCGACTCTCGCAATTCTTTCATCATAACATGTAATGTGACCGACCTGTTAACATTTGTTGCCAGTTGTTTGAAATTACAAGCCGGACACTTTACTGTTTTCTGACCCTCTTCAATAGTAATGTTTATAACCTTAAAGCAAACACAACATGCCAACAAAGCAACTGCATTTACAGACATAAACTCTGCATCTATTGTTATCCTTATTATTAAGTCCAAATTTTCCACCACATCATCAACTTCTGTAATGGAAACTACTTTTGTTTTTTGGGTTGTGTTCAGTTGGTTTTGAGAATTAAATATTCTGTTTTGAACGTCAGAGATGCTGTAAAAGATGCTGGCTGTCAAGCTTTGCTTTATCTTCATATCCCATACAACTAGTTTAAGTACAGCAGTCTCATCTGCAACTATACCAATGCTTATAGTGTTTGGGCCATACTTTGTATTAACTGTTCTGTTCATCGAACCCAATGAATTTGATGTTGACTGAAAAAAAAAAAAAAAAATATGTAAATAAATGCATAGATAATTTAAGTTGTATAAAACAAGACCTGCACTCCCTTTCCCCTTTTTGGGGAAAATGAATTTAACAAGATCTCTCAAGCTACATTATTTATATCCACTACTTACTGGACAAATTGATTTACAACATCATATCTTGTTTTTGTAGGTTCATATGTGGGGAGCAATATCTTATAGAGGGAGAACTAGATGCAGTTTATTTACCGGCATCATGGATTAAAAGATTTACCAAGAGATTTTGACGAACAATCTACTGCCAAGTGTCGAACAAAACTTTCCAGATGGTTTCAGTTTGTATCAGGTATATATGATTAACTTATTGTGACACATATGCTTTTTTCAAACCATGTTTTTATCGTGTAACATTTAGTTTGTCCAAAGTCCAAATACATGTATATCAAATAGTGGTGGACACATTTGAAGCAATTGATGTTTTCAAGCTCATTCAATTATGATATATCTGCTGCTGTTTTGTTGTATATGTAACGATGTAATCAACCATCTTTCTCTGTGACACGGTTAGCTTTCTTTAACTGCACTGTACATTTTGACAGGTGTCAATAATTTTGAACATCTGACCAATAATTAATGGACTAACTCCCCTAAGGCAGTAGGCTGTTGGTATAAATATAGGTATATATAGGCTTATGATATCAGTCACTTCTGGTGGCCGGTGCTGGGACGTAGACGTATGAGAGAGCCACTATTTAGCTGGGGTGTTGGGACATGTGCTTCTCGTAATAAACAAGTTTAAATGTATTATGAGTCGATACTTTGTTACATAACCCCGTATTTGGCGTCGTTGACCTAGGACCTGAAGAAATACTACTTGTATGGTGTTTTCTACCGGAAAGGTGATAACGAGTGGAAAAGTAAAGAACATTAACGAAGCGAAAGAGTCTTAGTCTCTTGTTCGCTTCCTTAAAGTTTTTCCCCTATCTATGTCAAACAAGTGACCCCCGGGAAGGGGTCAAAAGGCCCCCAGGGCTATTATTTGAACAATCTTGGTAGAGGTCCACTAGATGATGCTATATACCAAATACAAATTTTTATACTGATATAAGTACATACGTTTCGCTGTCTTTTCAATTAGGTTTACTCCAACATTGTTGATGTTCCTTGATGTGATTGAACCGTCTTGTTGAATGTACTGTAACTTTATATACATGCTCAGTTTGTATCCTTATCACCTTTCCCTTGTAATAAGGACACAAAACAAACAATCTTTTCCCTACATCCGGCCTTAAATCAACATAATCTTGTTGTTAAAACCAGGACAATCGTCAAATCTACGCTTTATGAATTCAAAACAAGAAATACACAGGATTCCGTCTGTTGATTTAATGTGGACAATACCCCATCGAAAAGTCAAAATGTATCTCCTTTAACGTAGCCACAGTACTGTACCCAGTGTATGTTGGTATAGGACCGGAAAAGTGAACAATACCCCACGGAAAGGACACAATTAATCCCTTTAAAGTAGACACAATGTCCAGCGTGTTAATTCTAGGCCGGATGCCCCATTAAATTGTCAAGGTTAATCCCCCTTTAAAGTCGCCATACTATCTGCATATATTGGTTTTAATTAACTATTATGAAAGCTGGGCCTTGTCAGTCACCGTTTATTCAGATTTTATTTTCCAACATGAAAACTATGTTCCGACTACCCACTCGGTAGGAAAGCGATCACTTAACCCTATAGTTCGGATTTTTTTTGATTTTTTAACAAAGATAGTATGTTGTTTTGCATTCAGCAACAAGACCTACGTTAAACTAAATAAGACGATACTCGAAAAGGAGATCAGTGTAGTCATTTGTTTGTTATGCTACGTACAAGCATATACGCGAAAATTGAGGGTCATACGCAATCCAAGCAAATTTTTGTCTTTCCCTATAAATCTCAAAACGGGACAACTTTTAAGCCGTTACCATAGAAGTTTAAGTAATTAGGTAAACATTAACCACTGCTCCAAATCATATTGAAATATTATATTTACTGGGGCCCTTTTATGGTTCAATTCATGTACAAACTTTACCATTATTCTTTCACTTATTCACGTAATTGCAAACATAGGTTCAACTAAATTTAAAATAAAGTGGGAAAAAATGTTCCGTTTCTTTTACTATTCGTTACTGGACTTAATTTAGAATGTTATGGCGATGGGATTAGAGATCTATAAGTTTGGAAATTGTGACTTTGTACAAGCAAGTCAGAAGAAGACTATAATTAAAACAAGAGGCCCATGAGGGCCTATGCTCTACTGGTATGGTTCTTTGGTAATTTTCAATCCAGAGCATGTATGTATGGTGAAGATCGGATAGTAAATGGAGGCTCTTTTGTGTTCACAAGCTGTATTATAGCAATTTTTACAATTTCATGGGCCATAATCCAGTCTTGCATGGGCGGATCTAGCTGGTTTTCAAAAGGAACCAAGCTCTCATCAATATTTAACTACTATCTAAGTTTGGTGAAGATCAGATAGTAAATGGAGCCTCTATTGTGTTCACATGCTCAATTATAGCAATTTGGACAATTTCAAGGGCCCTAATCCAGTCTTGCATGGCGGATCTGGCTGGTTTAGGAAAGGAACCGAGCTCTCATGGATATCTTACTACTGTATAAGTTTGGTTGAGATACAATCAAAAGTGAAGACTATCGTGTTAAAAAGTTCTTTTATAGCAATTTTGACCATTTCAAGGGCCATAATCCAGATTTCGAAAGGAACCGAGCTCTCATGGATATCTAACTACTGTATGAGTTTGGTTGAGATACAATCAAACGTGAAGACTGTATCGTGTTAACAAGCTCTTTTATAGCAATTTTGACCATTTCAAGGGCCATTATCCAGTCATGCATGGGCGGATCTGGCTGGTTTTCAAAAGGAACCGAGCTCTCATAGATATCTAACTACTGTATAAGTTTAGTTGAGATACAATCAAAAGTGAAGACTGTATCGTGTTAACAAGCTCTTTTATAGCAATTTTGACCATTTCAAGGGCCATAATCCAGTCATGCATGGGCGGATCTGGCTGGTTTTCGAAAGGAACCGAGCTCTCATAAATATCTAACTACTGTATAAGTTTGGTTGAGATACAATCAAAAGTGAAGACTGTATCGTGTTAACAAGAAATTGTTTACGGACGCACAGACGACGGACACATCGCCACGACATAAGCCCTTCTGGCCTTTGGCCAGTAGAGCTAAAAATGGATTGTGTTAGATTTGACGATGGCATTATTCAGAGTTCTTTTAAAGGCACCAGTTTTATAGTTTTCATAACTGGGGTATTAGTTGGAATGGACCAGGCCTTTAAAATAGTTCCACCATACACGATGTGTACACTCTGCAGCACGTAGAAAACTTATGCCTGTTAAGGACATATGCTTTAATTTTTTTCGCATGTCTTGCTGTTAATTATCTTCAGTTATGACTGACAAGCAGTTATATCACATTTTAAATGTTACACTTGCCAATAGTTTCTTTTCAGTCAGAAAATGTTCTGAACAGTGCTCTCTTTTTCTTTTAATTTTGGAACAGACCTTGGTTTAGCAATATCTATTCTAAGATACTGTCACCTAATATATGCCTTTCCCACCTAGCTGACCAGAGCATTTATTGGAGCGCATAGCCTAACCGTTGCAAATGACGTGCCCCTACCGCCATTTTAAGTTGACGTATTTAATACGTACTGTGTTAGCGCAGTCATCATCAAATAATCGACCTTTTGTCTTTGTTCTAACGGATTCGTTTAACATAGAAATTCTCAGACCTTTCTAATTTCATTTTACCCTCTATTTCTTTCTGACATCGTATGTCCACGTATATGCTGAGGTTTACTAAAATCTTTCGAAAATTAAAGGGTCAACTCAGTACTTTAAGATATGTTATTTAACCCTTTCCGTCATACGACAATACTGCAGCAGATGACTTTGAAATCTCTAAAACTAAATAACCTATGAATAAAAGTGGAAATCATTGTGTCAAAAGGAGAAATTGCACGTTTTGTGCAATTTCTTCTTTTGCCACTATGTTTTCAAAAAGCCGTCTGCTGCAGAGGTGTCAGAAAGCATCTATATGAGGAAAAGGGTTAAGATATTGCTTGCTGAAAATATAAATGACTAGAAAAAAGAAAAAAACACTTAATTTTAACAAGAGGATCATGATGGCCCTGAACCCAATTACTTCATTAATGCAATGTAATTTAACATGCCAATAACAATAACTCTTGTGTTTATACTTTGCAGCAATGCTTTTTAATCAAACAAGATGGCATGCAGAAATCAGAAAGGATGTAAAATCAAACACAATTTCAGTTAATGAGCACAAAAGAAAAACAGCATAGCAAAATTTGCCAATAAAAATCGAGAAAGGCCCCTGAAAAACTGATAAATATAAACAATGATCTAACCTAAAGGACATGACATCATACTACTTCAAATTGGTTTTCAAAATATCCATCATGTCGTTTATGAAAGATTTAGAGTGAAACAATTTTAATGACTGAAGAATATCCTTAAAGCCACATATATATATATATATATATATATATAAAGAGCAAGCGCTATGGTGGCCAGTATCAAAATTGCATACAAAATAAAAAGTTTATGTTTTAAACTTGATCTAGATAATTACTGAATTTTGACAAATTTTCATGAAACAAAGCTGGTTTTACAAAATATCATTTTGAGCACTAATTAACTCAGGCGAACTGACAACAATAAAACACTGAACATTATGTTCTAGGAAATATAATGTCTGTAACTGTTCCTTCCAGAACTGTGATATTACATGTTGCTGGAATTTTCTCCTCAAGAATTGTTTGAATCGTTGAATCATCACAACAATCGAGGGCCTTGAACATTAATTCTTTTGGAACTTCGTCGGTCGTATATTATGTTCAAGGAAATATAACGTCTGTAACTGTTCCTTCCAGAACAGTGATGTTACATGTTGCTGGAATTTTCTCCTCAAGAATTGTTTGAACAGTTGAATCATCACAACAAACGAGGGCATTGAACATTAATTCTTTTGGAACTTCGTGGGTCGTAAATTGATCGCAAATTTGCAACATCACTGAAAAGGTTTCAAAACCTAGGAGTTCTCCAACAACTGTAGTTGAAGGTTCCTGACATGACTGAACTAAAAAAAAGGAACACAATCAAACATTAGAGAGAGCAAATGTTATTTATATTTACCCTTTTCACATATATATATATGTGCTTTCCGATCGCTCTGTATCAGATGACATTTGAAAACACTGCTGCAAAGGTAACTAGAGCACCGCGTACGGCACAGACGCTTGACTGATAGAAAACAGAAAAAAGCTGAGCTGAACAAAACATCTTAACCGGATGACCACGTCGCAGCTACTGAGCTGAACAAAAAACCTTAACCGGACGACCACGCCGACGCCAGGGTCATGACAATAGCTCTCGTTTTTTCAAAAGTCGAGCTTTTCCTTTTGTTACAATGTTTTCAAATTCTTTCAATGTAATACCTTCAAATTTAACGGTTTTCCATATTTGCGTCATAATGCATTTAAAATGAGAGTGACTCGTTTGCAGAAAAATCGTGATCGTCAAATTCTATTTATAAATACAACGGTATGGGTTATTCTCCGTGGTAGCCAGACTTTTCGACCCCTGATTTCTAAGACTTTTCGACCCCTTTGTTTCGATTTCTAGTTTCCGTTCAATTGTCAGTTTATACTATACCAATGTACTTTGTTGTATATTCACTATACTGTTTACAGAAAATATATTGATTATCAGTACACTATTTTTGATAATTACGTTTTCATATCTTGTAAAATTCGCTTTATTGTTCAATAAAAATATATATATTGAATCTTCGACTTTTCGACCCCTGATTTCTAAGACATTTCGACCCCTCTGTTTCGATTCCTAGTTTCCGACCCCTTGTTCAATTGTCAGTTTATACTATAACAATGTACTTTGTTGTATATTTACTATACTGTTTACAGAAAATATATTGATTATCAGTACACTATTTATGATAATTACGTTTTCATATCTTGTAAATTCGCTTTATTGTTCAATAAAAATATTTATATTGAATCTTCGATACGTCAATGAAGGAAGCTTTAAATATTTCACCCTATTACAACAACGCATATTTATGATACACTAGTTTGGTAGGTCCAGGGCTTGTCATTACAAAACTGCTCGTGTACGTAAACCTCGATAACCTTGTACAGGTATCGATAAGAACGACAAGCATATTATATAGCGCTATATAGCTTATCGCACTCGTTTCTCTTCTCCTTATAAGTAGTCCCAGGTTATTGTGTCAATATTAAATCAAAACATGGCAGAAAGAACATTCGTGGCAACGCTTTGACGAATCGCTACACGCCATGTAGACGTTTTGGAGACAATAAAACTTCGTCTTTTGTCCCTCGCTGTACAACTTTTCGTGTTAAAGCGACTGAACTCCAGATACCCAACTGTCGAAAAAAAAAATCCAATTTTAAGTGTTATTTTTGTATTTGGGGCATTAAAATATGATAACTGACATGTTACAAAACCCTATAATCGGTGTGATTTTCTTGTTTTCGATACTTTTTCCATCGCAAATTCTACCCTGTCAGTAACGGGGTAAGTATTTTTAAATAGGAAACCCCTTCATCGGGACAATTGAAAACGACTCAAGTTCACTTTATTGATAAAAAACGATACACTTTCTACCCTGGTTTTACTTGGATAACATAAAGAATAACATTTAGGGCGAATTCGTGTTTTTTTTTTTTTTCGTGCCATCTGAATTTCAGTCGCTTTAAAACAGTCAACAGTCATGCAATTAATATATCACATGTGTCTGAAATAAAAACCGAAAATTGTCGTCTGCTTTTACAATGGCAAAATTGACAATTCATGTCAGTCTGCTCTGTGAACAGCTCTGACTTTTCTCAACACAAATAAAGTTTAGTTTTGTGTTATTTGAGTTATTATTTCTTATTTGAAGATAGTTATCATAAAATATTCGGACAAGTTGTATTTGAGCCTGGGCAAGTTAATGTTCAAAGTACTCGTCCTACTGGGCAAGTAGGTTCAGAAGTTAATGTAGAGGCCTGGGGCCTTTACTTAATAATATATATATTCATTAGATTTATTAAATATTTTGAAAAAAATGTCGGCTTTTACAATTATAACTAAACAATACATTTCAAATCGCAACTTCAGCAGTTTTCAATGTATTCATGTCTGAAATACAATCTTAAATTATGTTGCATATCTAAATGACGGTCCACTGTACAAAACAAGACATCAAGCAAATTAATTAATAATGTATCAGATTAACCAACAAGCAATCAATTGCCGATTAGCAGTTAAGCATGACTGATCATTTTACCAAGCTAAGTTAAAGACAGGTGTATGCTAAATCATCAATTAACACCTATATACGCCGATAATTGAACAAAGGGTAGAACAGTTTTAGCAATCAGGGGTCGAAAAGTCGGAGGGTCGAAAAATCTGCTTTTGTCCGGCGTCTGTCGACCGTCAACATCTTCTCCTCAGTAACGAGTGGGTCAATTAGGATGAAACTTCACAGAAAGCATCCTCTCATTGACCTCACCAGAATTCCTTCAAATGTTTGTGATTCATGCAGAAATTATTTTAAAGAAGTGTTTCTTGGATAACCGTCTATCAGATTCCTTCAAGCCATGTTGATTGGTCGAAAAACATGGCCGCCCTGGCGGCAGGGCTTCTTTGCCTGTAGAAATGGTCCTTGGTCACACTTAGAGGTCAAAGGTCAAAATGAGTACTGTTTGATAGGACTGTACCTTGTCGGACCCGCATCTCAACCATGCATCACAGGATTACAATGAAACTTGGCACAAACTTTCACTATGATGAGGCAGCGTATCGCTCTCAAGATCCAGGCCTGTACCTCAAATGTCAAGGTCACACTAGGAGGTCAGACCGAGTACTATTTGATTGGACTGTACCTTGTCAGGCCCACATCTCAACCATGCATCATAGGATTCCCAAGTTACTAGGCACACATGTTCAATATCATAAGGTGGCTTGTCATGTTCAAGACCCAGGCTTGTACCTCAAATGTCGCAGATGTTTCACGTGTGTTCATTAAGAAACATCCCGATTGAATTAATATGAAACTGGTTTAATAAATAAATGAAAGGATGAACAGACTAACATTATACCTTGTTGAAATGACCTAATTATTGTCTGTGCTGTCTAAGCGTATTCTTCCGGATGTAGTCGATCCGATGACCTCGAATGTTTCTTTGTTCTCGGCACGTCTTACAGAAAAAAAACCTTATCATAATCGCCAAGAAAAATTATATAACTTAGCCGCTAGTACATTTATCCACAGGTTCCCGGCGTGGAGTAAATAAATAATTAAAAAAAAAAAAAAAAAAAAAAAAATCGTTATATATACAAAATATAGTAAAGGTATAGGACTCTTGGGTCCAAACATCACGAAAAATTACACAAGTCTTTTTCAACAAGGCCGTGTGTTCGTAATTTCCGTTCGATTTTCAAAAACTTGGTCTTGTTCGACGGAGCAATAATTGCTTTATAACATATCGCCTGAAATAAGTCCACATAAAGCTCTCGCTAAATACAGCGAAGCAATACACTTCCAAAATGTTTGTCTCGACTCCGATGTGACCGAAGTAGAATTCGTTCGTTTAAGAACAAAATTCTTTAACGGTTCGTGATGCACCACCCAGAACAACGTGAATTGACAGAAAATTAATTTTGTAACTACTTGCCTTCGACGAATTTATTACAGCGAGGTAAATATCACACTACGCGTGTATTTTCCACAATCCTGATTGCTTTGAATACGGCACAGCCATTTTGACAGCGTTGACCCGGAAATGGTTATTTTATTTTCCGTACAATTCCGAAGAGCTCCGAAACGGTAAGTAATTATGATTGGTCAAACGAGGGGGTGTGTCAAGCTTCCCTTTGGTTCCCCAACTCCACTATAAGAACCATGTATGAAGCCGGTATAAATTTTCCCTCCAAAATGTCAGTTGTCAACAAACAGCGTGACTCTATAGAGTTTGTGGCAAAAGGCCATAATTTAGTATTAATTGGAAAAGCGGGCACAGGAAAAACATTCACAGTAAAGAATATTGTAGAAAGGTGCAATTCAATGGGAAAAACATGTGCTGTTACAGCAACTACTGGTATAGCATGCACTTTGTATGGACCTTCGAAAGCAATGACAATTCATCGTTGGTCTGGCATTGGTGATGGGCGCTATGAACCCCTTGAAATAAAAGCTATTGTAGAAAATAATGCAAAATTTAAGAGTGTACTGGACAGAATATTTCAAACGGATGTTTTGATAATTGATGAATTTTCAATGCTAAGTAAACGTGCTCTGGAATGTTTAAATGCAGTTTGTTGTTTAAAAAACCCATTGCTATATTTTGGTGGTATGCAGGTTGTACTTGTGGGTGATATAATTCAACTGCCCCCAGTACCATGTGCCAGGTATAATGAAGAAGGGGCATACTGCTTTGAAAGCAATATTTTCAGTAAAGCTTTTCCTCATCGAATTCGTCTAACTGAAGTTCATAGACAATCAGACATGCGCCTTGTTAAAGCCATTGAGGAAATATCTATTGGCAGTGTGACTGATGACACTTTTATTTTTATGAAGGCTCTTTCAAGGCCATTAATCCATAGAATTGATGAAAATATGGCTGTCAGACTGTTTGCAACCAATGACTTGGTTGATGATTTCAACCGTGAGCAAATTCTAGATTTCCCAGGGCCATTACATGACTACTTATCCATAGACACTGGAGAAAAGAAATGTTTGAGTGAGGTGATGGCGTGTCGAATGCTGTGGCTTAAAATTGGCATTCCAGTTATTTTGATAAAAAACTTGTCTGACCAGCTAGTAAATGGACTAAGGGGTTCTGTATATGACATTCTGGGTGACGGCAAAGTTCTCGTTGAATTCCCAAAGATGAAGGAGATAATATACATAGAGAAAGTAAGATTTGAAGGTAAGTACATGTACATACTTTTCAGCATGAACTCTTTATTTAGTAATAATATTTGTATATATATACATGTACATGTAAATAGTAATTGCTCAATGGTTATCAACATAAATTCACTAGTAGTACTTTATTTACAAAACACTTTATTTCTGGTTAAACCATTGACCCTGACATCTTAATCTTTCTCATATATCGATGCCTTCTGACAACTCTGCAGCAGAATTATTTTGAAAACATTGTAATAAATAAATAAATTGGTCATCATGAGCAATTTCTAATTTACCATTAATGTTTTCAACAGTATTAACCATTTCCCTCATATAGACGCTTTCTGACGCCTCTGCAGCAGACAGCTTTTTGAAAACATAGTGACAAAAGAAGAAATTGCTCAAAACGAGCAATTTCTCCTTTTGCCACAATGTTTTCTACTTTTAGTCATAGGTTATCCATTAAATTATAGAGATTTTCTATGTGATGACAAAATATGTTCAAAGTCGTCAGCTGCAGAATTGTCGTATCAGGGAAAGGGTTAAATATTATTACTTTAATTTACATAAATCTGGCATATTTTTCCCTATATAGTTTCCAAGTTGTCTTTTGCAGTTTTAGTTGTATGCTAACGTTGAAAATCTTTTTTCTATCAGTATTTGATCCCAGAAGAAATGTTGTTGTTGCAGTAAGAGAACAGATTCCACTGAAGGCAGCATTTGCATTGACGATTCATAAAAGTCAAGGAATGACTCTTGACAGGTTTGAACATTTTTATAATTATTTTGGGTCCCACAAATATGTTGATTCTTCATTAAGAAACCAGTTACTTTAAAACTATATGTCACAAGGTGAGAAAATGAAACTGTTGTAACAAGCCTATTTTAAATTAGGCCACATTCCTTTATCCATTTCCAGTACATTTGAGCCTGTACATGGGAAAAGACATACAAGTTAGCTTTTTTGAACATAAGAAGAGCAGATCAACCTGTACGCCTGCTTTCAATATTTCTGTGGAAAGTGTAATAATTGTGTATAGCTTTTGACTCAAATTAGAAAGTTTTCAATTTTATACATACAAGATAGCAAAAGTACATGTGGTTAGATTATTGATTATACTTAAAGCAAGATGACTGCAACTACATCTTGTTGTTAAACATCATTTTGCTCAAGACATGGTTGAATCTGTCTATAATTATAAAATGTGTTTACCATTTATCAAATATATTAAAAATCATTCATGTATAGAAATGACAAATTATAAGCCTACATGCTAAATGAACAAATATTTCCTTTCCATGCATTAATAAGGCTTTAAAACCTATTGTAGTTCAATTCCTGTATGTCTTATCAAAATATACACAAAGTGACAGTAGGTTCTAACATGCTTATGTAAGAAATATGTGGACAGTATAGTGCTATATCAGACTGGGGAAATACAGGCTGATCTGTATCTATCTACACTGTTCATTTAATTCAACCTGCAGTTTACTGTTGGTACATGTATACATATTACAATTTACAAAACTATTACATTAACTAAGATCACATTTCTAATTCTACTGTTCAAGTTGACTGTCAAGAAATATTTAAACAGTGTAGAGAAAGATCAGACTAGGGAAACACTGGCTCATCTGTTTCTTCACTGTTCAGATATTTCCACCTCCAGTTGACTGTTTGAATACATTTTACAATTTACAAAAGTAAAACATTAATTGAGATCACATTTCTATTTCTAGTGTTCAAGTTGACTGTCGAGAAATATTTAAACAGTGTAGAGTAAGATCAGACTAGGGAAACACTGGCTCATCTGTTTCTTCACTGTTCAGATATTTCCACCTCCAGTTGATTGTTTAAATACATTTTACAATTTACAAAAGTAAAACATTAACTGAGATCACATTTCTATTTCTAGTGTTCAAGTTGACTGTCGAGAAATATTTAAACAGTGTAGAGTAAGATCAGACTAGGGAAACACTGGCTCATCTGTTTCTTCACTGTTCAGATATTTCCACCTCCAGTTGACTGTTTGAATACATTTTACAATTTACAAAAGTAAAACATTAATTGAGATCACATTTCTATTTCTAGTGTTCAAGTTGACTGTCGAGAAATATTTAAACAGTGTAGAGTAAGATCAGACTAGGGAAACACTGGCTCATCTGTTTCTTCACTGTTCAGATATTTCCACCTCCAGTTGATTGTTTAAATACATTTTACAATTTACAAAAGTAAAACATTAACTGAGATCACATTTCTATTTCTAGTGTTCAAGTTGACTGTCGAGAAATATTTAAACAGTGTAGAGTAAGATCAGACTAGGGAAACACTGGCTCATCTGTTTCTTCACTGTTCAGATATTTCCACCTCCAGTTGACTGTTTGAATACATTTTACAATTTACAAAAGTAAAACATTAATTGAGATCACATTTCTATTTCTAGTGTTCAAGTTGACTGTCGAGAAATATTTAAACAGTGTAGAGTAAGATCAGACTAGGGAAACACTGGCTCATCTGTTTCTTCACTGTTCAGATATTTCCACCTCCAGTTGACTGTTTGAATACATTTTACAATTTACAAAAGTAAAACATTAATTGAGATCACATTTCTATTTCTAGTGTTCAAGTTGACTGTCGAGAAATATTTAAACAGTGTAGAGTAAGATCAGACTAGGGAAACACTGGCTCATCTGTTTCTTCACTGTTCAGATATTTCCACCTCCAGTTGATTGTTTGAATACATTTTACAATTTACAAAAGTAAAACATTAACTGAGATCACATTTCTATTTCTAGTGTTCAAGTTGACTGCCGGGAAATATTTAAAGCTGGTCAGCTTGGCGTGGCAATTGGTCGGACTCGCACCTTAGCTGGTTTGAGAGTGATAAACCTTTCAAAAAGAGCCTGTATGAAACAGCCAGAGAAAATTATTAAGTTCTGGGCTGGAGATGACAGTGTGAATACAAAGGAAGACAGAACCTGCTGTAATGGCTTTGCAGGGTAAATGTTTTTACTATATTCATTAATCATACAATCAATTTTAGATATTTTTCATATTTTTGCATAGATGTATTTAACATTAACTGCTGCAAATCTTTGGAATATGAGAAAGGGATAAATTACTTAAGGTTTCATGATTGTATTTTACCCTTTCCCACATACAAAAATTTGCAGCAATCAAATTTAAATATATCTAGGCAAAGATAATGAAAATCTGTATAAATGCAAATATAACTAGTAAAAAATGTTGAAAACATTGTGGCAAGAGGAGAAATTGATCAAAATTTCTCATTTTGCCAAATTGTTCCAGTTTTTTCAATAATAATACTTTCATTTCAGGAAGGTTAAAGATTCATTTACTTAAATACATGTATCCGTGTCTGCTGCAGATATTTTTGTAACCAGGAAATGGCAAACAGCTGTACAATTCAAGTTAATTTACATGAAAGTGACAAGTTTACTCTTTCAAATCTATAGCAAACGTGCAGCAGACTTTTAGAGAAACGAGAAATTTCATAATTTCAAACATTCATGTTATTGTACTGAATGATTAATGTAGAAAGCATAATTATTGGTCAAAATTTCTATTTATCAAGAAGCTTTTGTCTTTTTGCTGGATAATTTTTCATAGAAAAGTCATAGGCCATGGCAGCATCCCTCCCTTTTCCAGCATTTGCTTTAGTAGACACAATATTTTGACCAATAATGATGCTGTTTAAAGAGCGCTTGTACTGCAATGCATTAGGATTTGAATTTGCCCCATTATATGTTGAACGTTGCTGGTTAAAAATGTTTTCAACAACATCAGAGTTCACCAATCCTGGGGTCACAAAAATATGTTTACTGCATTTTATTACCATTTTACAAAGCTCAATGAATCCTAATATGCATGATTGTAAATCCTCGTGGCATTGGAAAGACATGCACATTTTTGGGTTGTCTTTACTGTCTATTTTCCATTTTTCAAACCAGACACTAATTTCATGCAAGTCAAGTAATCTGTTATCTTTCAAGTGCATAATGGGTCTCATGTCCCTAAAAATATCAATAAGTTTGGAAGTATGCTTCAATAATTCTATGGTACCATTTAAAACACTCCCTTTTGGACCAAGATATAATTGGTATTGTGACATGCAGTGCAACATTTCGGAATTAAGGATGTCTTCAGCAAGGTGATTGCGCATCTTGGAATGACAGGAAAGGTTTACATGTTCATTTGTTAATCTTTGATGAAGTTGGAATGAATTCCCTTTGTCCCATTGAAAACAGTCAATGAACATTTGCCACTGAATAGTGTCATTAGAAGAAAGGGTGAGGAGTCTGGTGTGCTTTTCATTATTGCCACTTGAATAAATACTGTTTCTTATTTTTTTTACAACATGTGATACATCCATTATAAAAACAACTTCACTGCAATTATATGGATTCTTGGTAATGAAAGGTTTACTGAATTGACCACAAAGATTGTATTTCACAAAATTTCTGTTACTTTGGGCTCCATCTAAGCTTGTGTATAATACTTTGAATCCGAACATCTGGAGTTCATCGACTGCTTTCCAAAATAAAGTGTAAAGCTCTGTAGCTTGCACTCCATTTGTGATAAAATGAGCAAATGGGAAGCGAAAACCTGTCAGTCCCAAGAAAACAAATTGCATTGCATATGTACCTAGATTTTTTTCATTTTTGCCTGTACGAAGAATAGTACAATTGTTCCCCTCACCCCCAACATCAGTAAAACCGCACAGTTCAACTACATCACCATTCTTTGCTATCTGCAGGTCAGCTTGTATTGCCATTTCATCAATAACTATACCTCCCATCCATCCATCTTCATGTAGTCCTTTCCTAACCGCTTCTGCATGCATCCACTCCAAAATTCGTCCATCAAATCCAACTTCTTGCTTAACTTTATTTTTATATAAAACTAATGTTGAGGGAGATGGCAAGATTAGAAGTTTTGTTGCTCTAAATGCTTGGTATGCCTGAGGACTTCTACAATACCATTGCAGGCATGCAGTAATAATCTTTTGAGACCATCTTCTACCCCGAGGATCACAAGCTATGTTGTCAGCTTGACTTAAAAATAGTTCCATCATTTCGTCTGTAATATCTGGAATAAGGCTTTTTAGATCGGATCGTGAGATGGTTTTCTTCGGAATTGGTAAATCACTTTTACTTTTGCGCGGTGAAATAGTTTTCAGAGTTTCACATTTACCAGTTTTATTACTTTCTTTTTCTGGATGGTGAAGTGTCATCTTAAGGCATTTCTTGCATGTTTCTTTAATAGTGTTCAAAGCAACAATTTTATCACATAAAATAGATCTCACTACTCTTTTTTTAATTCCATTACTTTCTTCGATCCGTTGATAAAGGTGGAATCGTGTCACAATTACAGAGCTATTTATTGTTACACCAGCACATAATTTCAAAATTTTCACCGTTCTGCAAACAATAGCAATACTCTCTTTGGTATATTGAAATTTTTCCGATACATACAGACTAGAAAGATTAATAAGTTTCCCACACATTTTCAGTTTCCATGATCCATCTTTGCATAGCTCTATTTCTTTAAATACTTGATGATCATCAATACAGTACCCAGTAAAGTGTTTCAAACTGACTGAATTTTCATTTTCATCCTCTATCACAAAATCATTTGGTAAGTGGTGCTTCACATCAGCTAATGTTTGAAATTCTGTAAAATTGTCCAAGTTAGGGGGAGTTGTGTTGATGCCCTTATAAAGAGTTTTAGTTTCATGTGCTGTTGATTTTCTATGCTTTACTGCATTGGGAAATACCTTTGTGAGAAATTCATAAAAAACTCTACTTTTATTGTTCCAGGGAATTCCTTCTATTTTTGTTTCAAGGTCAAACATTTCAAACAGCATCTTTCCTTCAACTGCACAGTCAGCATCTTCATGAAGTCTGGTTAACATCCTGAAAAATAAATTGTATGTGTAAATAATAGGAACATATCTAATTACTTGGCAATGTAAAGATTTGCATAAATGACAGTTTAAATATTAACCATTACCCACATACAACTAATCTGCAGCAGACGACTTTGTAAACATACACCACAAAAAATTGGAAACTCTCTTTAAATGAAAGTACAATAATTGAATAGAGTTGAAAACATGGTAACAAAAGGAGCAATTGCTTGTTTTGAGCAATGTCTTCTTTTGTTGCCATGTTTTCAAAAAGCTGACTGCTGCAGAGACGTCAGAAAGTGTTTATATGAGGGTAAGGTTTAAAAACAGTTGAAAACGTTGTGGCGAAAAGGAAAAATTGCTGTTTTTAATAATGTATTCTTTTGCCACAGCCGAGCCCCGGTAGCTCAGTCGGTAGCGACGCGGGCTGTCAATCCACGGGTTGTGAGTTCGAATCCCGGCTCGGCCAACTTTCTTTCCGACGATTTACAAAAGTCAATGCGACATGCGTCATTCGTCTTCCACCAAAGGGCTAAGTCTATGTGGAAAAGCAGCCAGTTGCTTGGGAAGATTGTTGTGTGGAGTACTGGTGTGAGAACACCATGAAATGCATGAGTAGGTGAACTGGCCACCGTGATGTAACTGAGAAATTGTTAAAAACGGCGTTAAACCCCAATCAATCATTTTGCCACAATATTTTCAAAAGACATCTTCTGCAGATGCAAAATGTGTCTGTTAGTAGGAAAGGCTAAGGTTGTGTAAGTATTTCTGATACATTACTCCACAAGGATAACTAAATTTTTAATATTCTATTTCTAGGCACAAGACTGATGAAACAATTTTTACAGTGGAGGATGTACAAGATATATTTGTAATCCAGGATACTTACTGTCAGTCAGATTCTGAAGATGATTTAGATGATGATTTTAATGAAGTGATTGCTTCAATATCTGATGATGAACAGTGCAAAGACATTATTTTACCAGAAGATTTAAATATTAAAGAAATAATTTCCAAAATAAGAGCACCAATTGTTGTGTCTCCATACCAATATGAAAACAATGAAATACTGTCAAGAATGATTTGGGCAAAGGTGGAAGTTTTTGCTAAACAGCAATACAGTAAAATCACATCTTTGCTCAATGAATGTAAATGCTCAGAAACTGGTAAAATAGTGTCTAAAGACCTTGGTGACTTTTACACAAAACAACACACATATACTGTTGGCTCAGAGTTCAAAATGCAATGTTTTCAATTATTTGACTATGAAGACAGATATACCTTCATACACCAGAGGATATCATGTAATATTCTTGTTGGTATTAGGGAATATGTGATACAAAGTAAGGCAAAACATGTTGACACCCCAATCAAGCCAATTAATAAAAGAACAGTAACAGAAGCATCAAGGGCACGAATAAGATATGTAGGGGGTTACTGCATAGCTAAAGTAAGACACAAGTTTGTTACAAAAAAGGCTACCCATAGATTTTCCTTAAAAAAAAAAGATAGTCAGGAGTACGAAAAAGCAAAGTGTGCAATTGATATCTTAAACCGTCTTAAACAAGGAGAACAAAGTGTATTTGAAAAAACAGACGAGCCTGACTCCCTTTTAGATATTTCTAGAAGACAAAATTTAAATAGAGGACTAACAAACATTGAAGACTGTGTTTTCAAATTTTTCATTCAATTAACTGAAAAGTGTTTAGATATTTTAACAAACGACAATTTAAATGAAATGAGTGGTAAAATGTTCACTGAGTGTCAAACAATTTTGGAAACATCTGATCTGTATGAAAAGTTTGTTCAGCTATGCAGTAGACCACAAGAAACCTACACAGAATTTGAGGAAGACCCTTTCAAATATTTAATAAGTTTCATGACATTGCAGGTTTCTATGATAGAAAGTATCTTTCATCATATAATTAAATATCACCTAATGGTTATGTTTAACCAATTTAGAAAGGATACCTTAGATAGCTTTCAAATTGGGAAAAAGATGGCACACAGGAAACAATTAAGGGTATCTGTTTCTTCAGACTGTAAAAAAATTACCTCAAATGGTCCAATTAAAGGCAGAAAACAAAAGAAAACACAAAGCAAGTCACCAAACCAGTCTAAAGAAACAGAACCTAGTGTTGACCATATACAAACATCTGATGATGTGGAAACTGAACCACAACCAGGTACATCAACTCAACATGAGGTTGATAATACAATTTTGCATTCAACTTTCAGTACCATATGTGACTCTAATTCCGATTCAGATGAGATTAAATGTAAGGTTTGCGATACAGCTGAGAAGGAAACATTGTGGATACAATGTGAAAGTTGTAATTCTTGGCTACATAGAAATTGTGCAGGGCTAAGGCATCACATGAAGTGGAAAAAATACCAGAAAAAGTCTTCTAAATACTTTTGTTGGGAATGTGAGTAGTACCATCTGGTAATGCCACTTTTTGAATGTTAGTCCTGTATTTTTTTCTAACACTATCACAAATACAACATATTTGCAGCTCATAACTTTGAAAACATATAGACAAAATATGGAAAACCTCTAAAAATATAGTTTTAATTATTAAAAACAGTTGAAACATTGTGGCAAAAAGAGTAATTGCTCATTATAAGCCATTTCTCCCTTTGCCAAAATGTTTTTCAAATTTTATCTGCAGAAGATGCATAAAAAAGATGTATGGGGGAAAGGGTAGAACATATTTGAATTAAATTGCTTAATATAAAATGATTGGCACATTACATAATTTAATGCATCTGTAGAAGATATATTTTGTAACATTGAGACAATAAGAGAAATTACTGTTAATGACCAATTTCTCCTTTTGTCACAATCTTTTCAAGTTAATTTAATGATCATATCTTTATTTCAACATTCCCTCATCTTATATGTTAGTGTTTACTGCTTTTTTTACTTACATTATGTAATTAAATACATCTGTAGAAGATGTCTTTTGAAACATTCAGAGAAAAAGATAAATTGGTGTTAATGACCAATTTATCCATTTGTCTTAATCTTTTCAACTAATTTCAATTATCATATTCATTTTAAACTTTCCCTCATCTGCAGCAGATGACTGATGAAAACAAAGTGGCAAAGGAGAAATATTACATGATAATCATTGTCAAACAATGTGGCAAAAGGAGGAATTGCTCAAAATGCTGCCTGGTGGCTCTGTTTTTTCAACAAACAATACATCTTCAATTTAAGAAACTCTGGACATAAACAATAAAGGATAATTTATGCAAAATTATCATAAAATTAAACAGACTTTATCAGGGTAGAAGAATTTTGTTGTTATCATTTTGCCTCTTTTTTTATGACGCCTGACTGCCAGTCTTTGAACCAATCAACGTGTCTTGAACAGTTTTTGTAGAGGGTAACATAACAAACATTTCTTGCAAAAATCTTACAAAAAAGATGAGAACATTCAGAGAAAAATAACATTTATTAATTTACATTTCCCCATTTCAGATGCCGCCGCAACAGTAGGTATTTAAATAGGTATTAAATCTTTCAGCATTTGACTCGGTTCATGTAATAAAAACAATTTACATAATATATATCTACAATATAAGGTATCGAAAAGTTATACTAAAATATTTATTACCAAGTGAGGATTGTCATCTTGCGAGTTAATTTACCGTGGACGGCTAATTGTCAATATATTTGTATTGTAATTGTTGTTATAAATTTGGTTTCTACAATTTAAATGGAGATGAGAGTAAAGGCTGGGGACCAAAGGCGAAGGTCGACACACCTCCGCATTTTAACCAATAATAGACACTTACCTTTTCGGAGCTCACCGGAATCGTTCGGAATCACTCGGAATCATACGGAAATTAAAACAAGCACTTCCGGGTCAAATCTGTCAAAATGGTTTCGCCGTATTCAAAGCAATCAGGTTTGTGGAAAATACACGCGTAGTGGGATATATACCTCGCTGTTATAAATTCATGAAAGGCAAGTAGTTACAAAATAAATTGTCTGTTGAATCACGTTGTTCTTGGCCGGGCAACACGAACCGTTAAAGAATTTTGTTCTTAAACGAACGAATTTTACTTCGGTCACATCGGAGTCGAGACAAACATTTTGGAAGTTTATTGCTTCGCTGTATTTAGCGAGAGCTTTATGTGAACTTATTTCAGGCGATACGTTATACACCAATTATTGCTTCGACGAACAAGACCAAGTTTTTGAGAATCGAACATAAATTACGAACACACGGCCTTGTTGAAAAAGGCTTGTGTATTTTTTTGTCATGTTTTGACCCAAGAGTGCTATACCTTTACTATATTATGTATTTATAGTACGGTAGTGTATATTGTACGATAGTGTGGGAAAAACTACACGCCGGGTACCTGTGCATTTATCAGAACATCCATGATATAGTTTGGTTATTATAAACATTTAATCAGAACATCCATGATAAATTGTTGGTTATTATGAACATAGGGCGTGCATTAGGACAAAGTAGGTCAAGTAAACGTGGCATATTTTGATACACAATTAATAGCTTTCTATTCATATGCGTGCCAAGTTGCAAAAATGTTATAAGAAAGGAAAAACATGAAAGTTTAATTAAAAAGATACAGGTTATGTTGAAAGCACAAGCCAGATATCGTGAGATAGTTATTTTGAAACAATGAAATAATCGAGGTCAACAGGTCTATCCCTAAAAGATGTATACGCTTACACAGCACAGACAAAGTACTTGGTCAAGTAAACGTGGCATATTTTGATATAAAATTACTAGTTTTCTATCTATATTCGTGCAAAGCTGCAAGAATGTTATAAGAAAAGAAAAAACCCATTAAAGTTGAATTAAGAAGATACAGGTTATGTTGAAAGCATAAGCCAGATATCGTTGGATAGTTATTTAGAAATAAAGAAATATTCCAGGTCAACAGGTCTATCTTAAAAGACGTATACGCTTAGACAGCACAGACAAATACGACAGCTGAGGCAAAAGCAGGTCAAGTAATCCATATGATGCGAAATAAAAACATGTGTGCTGTTTCTGGCAATAAAATTAATATAATCTTAGAAGGAGAATCGGGACATTTAAAATTGGGGAAGGAAGATATTCCACTATTTAAATATCGGACCTTGACTTGCCGAAGGCGGCTGACATCTTAGGGTGGTGGTGACAGAAGATAACTCAGGAAGAGGATCTAACTGCTCACCCACTTATTTAGCTAAAGTTGACTGACCTCTTAGGCTGGGTGCGGCAGGAGACATCTCGTAACGAAGCTCGGACTGCCCTTCACTTGTTAAGGGCAGTTGCTCTCTCTACACAGGAATGGAATGACGCAACGGTTTTACCGGTGTTTTTCCAAAACAGCAGGCTTCTCAATGCTATAGGGCGCTGCAGATACTTAACGGATGTTATTTGGTTCACCTTTTTATATATGCAGAAACAGCACTTTTGATACTTTTTTTAATGCCTTGACTGGCTGCCAGAAGAAAGTCAACTTCAGAATCTGGCATGTCTTCTACTGACTTGCTTGATGTAGGGACTTTTCCTGTGAAAAAGCTTAAAGCGATAATACCTCTTAAAAATCGTCTAAACACAAGAAAACGTCGATAATTTAAGTATGGAGACGTAAAGAATGGCCGAAAATATCGTCACTCACAAGAACTCTGGCCATACAGCCCCTGGTTAGTATGTAGTGGGTACTGCTCGTAATGATGTGTTATCATACTGGTAGATCGCCTGACGTAGATGACCTGGTCCGAGTCGTAATGTAAGACTGGTCCAAGACTCCGTACAGTTTGAGTCGTGCCCAGCAAGTGGTGTAGGTAGCCAAGAAGATGCACGAATCCTGACTGGTGTTCGTACTCGAGGTGAAGAAGATGATCCTCATTTTATAATGTGGAAATCTTTCATTTTTTATCCAGCTCAGTGACGTGAATATATTCGCTGACTCCTTGGTTCAGCCTTTGACCAAATTTCCCCCAGAGACTGAAATTATGACAAAAGAAAAGGATGATTCTATTTTTTTTTCTATTCAAATTAATATTTTGAGTATAATTACTTGTTTAAACGAAGCTTGGCCAATGCCCGCAAACCGGGTATCTTTTTTATATTTTCTGTGTCCAACTGCACGGTGTCGGGCAGCAGTTCTTAGGGGTATACTCTTCTGTACACTGCGCGATTGTGTCCTGTGTAGCTTCGAAATCGACTTCGTCGGGAAACTGGTAACATCGCTGAATTCCCGTCACCAACGACTTGCAGCATTTGCGCTGCCACTCGGCGCATTGGTCGGTCGTTCGTTTTAAATGGTGGACGACTTTTTTGGTGCAGCGCCAAAATTCGTCGCACTGAGATAGGGTAATCTCCCCCTTGTCTCCATTTTTTCTCCACTAAATGTCGATCGAAACAGTCGAGGGACTGACACACCATATAGCAAGTGCGACATGTCATGGTACATGTTTTTGGCTGGTGAGTGGCTGCCAGCTTTGAGATCCTTTCGTCGTGAAGAAGCCCGTTAACGCATTAAACACACTTGGTTAACGCATGCATACTTACTGAAAGGAGAGGAAGCTCCTCAATATATTCCATGTTTTACTCAACTTTCAGTACAACACATTCTTCTGGAATGTGCCGATTTAGCTCCAATACGTGATATAGCTTTTTCAAGGCTCTCAAAGTATGCTTCAGCTCTTTGAGTCTGTCAAACCTGACCTTGCAGGGAAATTAATATTTTTAATAAGATATGATTATTTCTTAAATCGTGCTGCACATGCAATACTTTTACAGATCCTGTTCCACATTTTCTCAGATATTGTTTATCTTTATGTTAAGTATAACATAGTAGTGTTTGGCTTGTTTGCCTAAATTCTGTTTTACATTGGCTTACATGTCGTTTTATATTAATGTTAAGTATCGCATACATCATGTTTGATTGTTTTGTCTAATAAACTGGTTAGTTATATTTCAATTTTAATTATTTCATCTTTTACAGTAAGTAAATTATTAAGCGCCCAAAATGACCTTAGTTGTCGACGGGCCTTAAAACACCATTCATTCATTGATGACTGTACTATTGTGGATTGTAAACTTGGCTGAAAAGTAAGTAATGAATTATAAGCATTGATAAATTACTTTTAGTATAGCACTAATATTATAATCTATTTGATATAGAATTATATGTGGGAAAGAGTTAATGTTTTCAACACTCTTTCGTTTATTTCTACATAATTAATCATTGATAATATCAAAAGACACATGTTTAAGCTATAAAGAATACAATACATTGTCTATGAAAAAGGTAAAAGGGTTTATTTAATTTTCTTACACAATCAATCTCCGCGTTTCCTTAATTGAGTTGCACATTAGTTCTGTGATTTTCCAACTGTATACATCTCACATCACCATATTGTACGTCTATCCTATCAACATTCGGTAGCATCCTTAAATCTATTTTTCCTTTCAACCGAGTAAACTGCATTCTCTATATGTCCATGTTTTCCGTTTTCATTGCGAAATCCCCATCTCCTACATCACTACAATCCAATAACGGGCCATTATCCTGACACACTTGGTCCATACACATAAGTTCCCCTTCTACACTTATCGCTAACATCAAAAACAAATAAATCATCATTCTAATAAATAGATATAGAAGCTGATAGAAAGTAAGCGAGTGACGCTTTATTTTTTAAAGGAGGTGAAGGTCGATATTGAGCATCGCTAATATATGTAATGTATGAAAAGTTATCGAAAAGGATAAGTATTGTATAATTAATGGGCAATGACTATTTTGATTGAGTTGAAGAAAGTGTTTTAGTTTTTGTCTTATATTTAAAATGTAAGCGAGTTCGCTCTTTGTTTGTACTATAGATGAAGCGTATACAACTAATCTTCAGAGTGTGTGAAGCGATGTGTAAAATTATTTTACATCTTTTGGATGTAAAGTGTTTAAACATCCAATTAGCTACAACGGTTTAAAAAACCCATCACGGATTATTGAGTTTCTCAAAAGATGACTAATAGAAATATCGCAAAGGCGAAGATTGACAACTGGAAAGAAATAAAATCCTTGAAGTTGGAGTTAAATGCTCACTTCTTCAAATTAAAGTTGTTGAAACTTAACTTCATCATGTCTTTTGTATAAAAAAGGAATGTTAAAGGGGAGGTAGTAAAAGCTTCTATTAAATTCGGAAAAAATAAAGAAGTTTGCTTCACGCCATTTAATGGCGCAACTTGTGTGCATCTTGCGGATGCTAAACATTGTTTCGTAGAAGGGAAGTTCTATTTTAGTAAAATGAAATCAATTTCATTTAATGTTAGGGAAGTTGATGAACTTCGCGCATTACTCTCTCACATCGAGAGATATGATTCGTTGTTTAACGGTCGACCAGCAGAGGTATGTTGTTTTAAATTTAAATATAGTTTTCGTTGTTTCCATAAATCATAATTTTAATTAGTATAAAAAGTATGCATAGTAGAACTTTACATATTCTCCAACATCATCAAAATAAAGTTGTTTTAGTCATTAAAAAGATAATAAATAAAAAGTACTTACCATTTGTATTTGGGTATTACGAGGTGGGGTTATTGAGTCGTATCCCACTGTTGAGCCCTGTAGATACATAAACAAATGACGCTGAAAACGTCTTCTCTATTTATCACAATGTTCTCAAAGTTTACCAACTATAAATATATCATGAATCAAGTTCTTCCCATCTATGATAAGAGATATCTGTTAGAAGATGGAATTAGTTTGCTGGCTTATGGTCCTTAAAAAAACAATACTTACCATTTGTATTTGGGTATTACGAGGTGGAGTTATTGAGTCGTATCCCACTGTTGAGCCCTGTAGATACATATACAAATGATGTTGAAAACGTCTTCTCTATTTATCACAATGTTCTCAAAGTTTACCAACTATAAATATATCATGAATCAAGTTCTTCCCATCTATGATAAGAGATATCTGTTAGAAGATGGAATTAGTTCGCTGGCTCATGGTCATTATAAAATAAAACAAGCTTAAAATCGAATGTTCTTTACTAGATTTAAATGTGAATTAAAATGAATAAAAATAAAATCAGTTATCGTTATGTTATGTCTTTTGGTGGTGTTGTTGTTGTATTCACCTGAAACAGTAACACAAAACAAACAAAAACATCACTACTATATCTTGCTATTATATAAACATATTAGGAAAAGGAGCGATATTCACTTAGAAAACACAAATATATGAAGCGGTGATACGATATTTCACTTTTGATGTCATTACAAAGATATAGAAGCGAAAATAACTCACCGTGATGGCGAAGAAAACTTCTTCATTTCCCACACAATCGTTGACGTTCTATAAAATATAAGAAATGATAAGGTATCCTCAGTTTTAAAATTTATGGCCATAAATGTTTGAGCCATAACTTCCTGATACCAAATAAACCCCTCATGTTCGGTGATGCAGGTTGATGTCCCTTTTATTTTACCATCGACACTATTGGTTGTTTGGCAGCATTTCGCTTCTATCACAGTTGGTATGTTAATGCAGTTGTTACACCGACACCTGAATACAAAAAAAATCTATGTCTTCAAAGAGAAAATTTATCATTGAATATAGTAACCTACTCATACATGTATCTAATATACAGTTTCAGACCTGTCAAACTTATCATTCCTAATGCTATCAGTAGTAGTAATACTACCCTTAATAGTCCTTCTTGCTGATCCTGCACAGCGCACTGCCTGACCCTGACCTGTCAAACATGATGGATGAGTTCGTGTTGACCCGTCATCGCTGACACTTGATGGATGAGTTACCCGGTCATCGCTGTAACATGATCGATGAGTTCGTGTTGCCCCGTCATCGCTGACTCATGATCGATGAGTTCGTGTTGCCCCGTCATCGCTGTCACGATCTATCAACTCGATTATAAATACCGACACTAAATGTCAACCCGATGATTACTTCCCTACACTATCGATCACTAACCTGATAAATGAGTTCGTGTTGGCCCGTCATCGCTGACTCATGATCGATGAGTTCGTGTTGCCCCGTCATCGCTGTCACGATCTGTCAACTCGATTATAAATGTCGACGATTTCAATTTCAAGTGATTCGGATAGTGAAATAGAAACACCAGAGTTTAACATTTCAAGAGTAGACTTGCATGATTATGTTATAGAGATTTAAAGTGAGTATAATACGAGTTATAGGATGACAACGCCATATTTTCACACAGCTAAATTTGTTGTTCAAGTATTTCATACAAACTAGTATCAACATATTTAGTTATTGTGAAGGATTCCATAAGGTTCAACAGCATGACGAGAAAAAGATTCATGCTGTATGACGCGCAACAGCTATTATATAAATAGAACAACGCTTATTCATATATTGACTGACTTATCGACAGTATTTTATTTGTTTAAATTCAGATGAACACAGATGGACAATTAAATTTTTTGATTGTTTTTATCAATGGATTTTTAAAAATACAAGTAATTGGTATTTATTAAGTGAGATTTTCCGTTACTTGAAAACATTTGATTTATGTATTAACAACATTTCATATATAATCAATACTAACACTTCTGCTAATCGGGAAGAAGGGTATATTTGTTTCCTTGGAACATTTACAGAGTTTAATGAGGGATGCAACGGTACTATACCAGTTATCCGAATGCTCTTCTGAAGCCGATAACAATGCATGCCCTAATTCGTGAATGAACACGCTAGGAAAAAAAAAGTGGCCGAGACCATTGCATCTTTATATATTTTAATAGAAACGTTTTCATTATTTAGAAAACACGTTTGACCTAACATTTTATTATGGGTAACATCAATCAATTCAATAGTCAATTGTGGTATTTTTGTTTTTCTAGATTTAAGAAACGGTTGGAAAAAGTTTAACCAAGATGTTGTCAAATCGTTAAAAAAAATCGAGATTTATATTTAGCAAACTTTGTTCCTTTAGTACGCGAATTACTATTTGATCTTTGCCAAAAATTGTCGGAATCTTTTCCTTATTTAGTATGATTTCTCTGTCATTATCTACATAAATTCTAAATTTCCTGCTTTTAATCTTAAAATGAAAGGTTACGTCCGAAAATTCTCGACTTCCTTTACCTGTATTTTTTAAAAAACATTCCGCCTGATCACATGTTAATAATATAACTATGCAACCGATATCCATAATATTTTGAAGAAATTCAAACATTTTATATATTTTTTTATTAAAAAAGGAAAAAGAAAATTAGTTCCTTCTGTGTTCACTAAATGTCCAAGTATGAAATAACATATTTTTCACGTTCATGGTATAATATAGTGACAATCGCTCGTTTTAAGAATCACGAGAATATCCTAGAGTGCATAATTCCCATATATATATAAGACTTTGTTGACAAGCACAGACCACGAAGATAAATGTTTAAGATACCCATTCGATGTTCAATTTTTGAAATTATTCTAAATATATGCCCGAACCGCTAATGTTTTACATGTTTACACATTTTTGTCCTGTAAGATAAACCGAGTTCTGCGATACTTCAAACTCGGATGACATTTATTTATTATTTGTTTTTATTTACCCTCGCCGTGCAGAATTAACTATTTGGCGAGCATACAAAGGGACGGATGACATTCTCACTGATCCTAAATATATACAATCATATTTGAGGGCCTCAGGGAAGATTAGTGTATACTAACTGTGTTTACCCTCGTAAAATAGGTGCACTGACCGCCGTGATATGACCATCGCTGTTGAAAGCGGCGTTAAACTCCAAACAAACAAACGAACAAAACCCTCGTAAAATAAAGTAACAAAACCCTCGTAAAATAAAGTATTATTATTATTTGACCTGTGTTGTGTAAGCGGATTCTTCAGTATAAAGTAACCTACTTCTTGTGATTTATAAGCGTATTCATTTGTTTTAAGGGTAATGTTCATATCCGGTTAATATTTTTCACGAACCATACGTACAAAAGTTTGTTCCGGGAGCATATCATTTGCTCGCCAAATAGTTAATTCTGCATGGCGAGGGTAAATAATACCAAAATAGTAGTAGATGACACTATCAAACACAAGCCCTGTATTCGATAGAAAGGTTAAATAACGACTGATGCCGGGCAGAGGTGATGCTTTAATTTGCTTGATGGGTTTGTTGCACAAAAATAAACATTTCTTTTGATTTGGAGGAAAAAGTAATTTTATTATTCTACATAATTCTACGAAAGATTTTTAGTAAATTCCGCGTTTAAAGGAGCATAACGATCAGCTCATGAAGTCGGAACGAAATTTAGGGTAAAATGAAATTTGAAACGTTCGAGAATTTCTATGTGAAACGAATCGGTTAGAATAAAGAAACTTGACCGCGCTAAAAGGTTAGTTATTTGATGATCAATGCGCTTACACAGTACGTATTTAAATAGGTCAACTTTATATGTCGGATTTAAAAATATAACATACGACAGTAGGGGACCCCGAAATGTGCAACGGTAAGCCTATCCACAACAATATTATGATGAATGCACAATGTGGGTCAATTTAACTTTGAGAATTTGTGTAAATATTGCGTCGTTTCAACTTGTGCAACCATTACCAATTGTCGTAAAATTTCATTAAAATGCAAGTTCAGGTTTTGTCGTACTTTTAAACAAGTATTGTAACGAGAAATAGTTCTCAAATTCAAAAGTTTTCTAGGTAAAAGTGTGTAGGCCTATGTTTGAACATTTACCGAGGCTAAACCATGATAAGCCAAACATCCTTCACTTATTTTACCCACAGAAGTTAATAACTGCGCCGTGTCCTAATTTGTGTATTAAAACATTATAAAATGAGGATTTCCCCAAAATGACCTTAGTTGTCGACGGGCCTTAACACTCCATTCATTCATTCATTCCATCTTTAAAATCATAAGACACGGGACATACTTTCAATAATCATTTCTTCAAACATTTAATTAAACACGAATCAGTAAAACTACAATGATACAATATTCTCTCGCTTATACGTAAAGTTATTTTCTAAATCTACATGGGAAATACATACATGTACACGAAACACCTTGTTTAACATGTGACTGCGTAAATCTGTCTGTCAGTGGCAGATAAAAACGGTGTAAACGTCAGTTTCGCCTTTAAAATGGTCAAAGTGAGTCGGATTTTTTTTACATTACAATATTTCTCGCTTTGATTTGCTTCGATATATTATATGGATATAGGTTTGTACAGGTACATGTACAAGTTCTACAAACATCATTTCTAGTCATGTCTGTACCTGTTCGTGTGTGCTTACGACCTTGATAAGCAACCTGAGAAACTCGTTTTTGCCTCAAAATGTACGATTCTAGCTATTTAAAGGTCATATTTCTCACTTTGCGTGCTGTGATATATTATGAAAGATATGTTTGCATAGTGTTTGCATAGGTAATCCATATACCTACATAAAAATGATGCTTTGACGTTACTCTGTCCTCCTGTCTGTCCGTTGAAAAATTGTACAAAAAGGTACAAAAATCGTACCCATTGCACCCATACTTGGAAGGCATGTAGAGCACTTGGCCCTGGTACGTGAAAAGTGCTGTTTGCTATATATAAAACCTTTATGTTCACATACGTTTGAGAAGACTTACGTTCACTTTTCCTTCTGTGTTGCATTTACCGTAATAACTTTTTGATTACAAGTCTCTTAAGAGTCAAACTGTTTGCTGCATTGTAGAGGCTTAGAGAACGCTGGAAATGGAATCACATTTCCTTAGTACAGGCGTTCATTATCAGAAATACAGTCTTATCAAAATATCAAATTATTGAGTGTCTGCGGATTAGTGGATTTTTTTCTTTTCTTTACAGTTTGATATTTTAACAGTCTGTTTAAGAAGTTTTTTTTCATTTAACAATATCTAATAGTCTATGTGGAAATTCAACCCGTTGGTTTGAAAGTATGTTGTGTCAAATGTATCAATCAATCTAACAAATCCTGGAAACACCGTGATATAACTAAACAATGTCCCTGAATTTTTCGGATTCAAAATAAACTCATGAAGTGAAAAGAAACACAAATTATTATTTTTTAGATTTATTTAAGTCATGAAGTGAAAAGAAACACAAATTATTATTTTTTAGATTTATTTAAACATTTCCAAATGTAATCGACTCATTAACTCATCAACTGTTCATCTTCATCTTATTCATCCCCTTATTCTCCATCTTAATCATCGTCAGTCTCTTCTTCCTCGGCATCCCCATAACATTCATCATCATTAGCTATGTCACTCTCTTCATCTTCTTCGTCCCTCTCTCCTTCTTCACCCTCATTTTCAGTGTCCTCTCCTTCATAATCTTCGTACTCTTCTCGTTCATTATCTGCATCATAATCAGAATCACTTCCTCACTACACTCTTCTCGTTCATTATCTGCATCATAATCAGAATCACTCCCTCACTACACTCTTCGCAATCCACTTCCTTTTCTTCTGTCACTACTACTTCAGCAGCCACTTCCATTCCTTCTTCTAGTGAGTCGTTATCTCTATCTGTAATATATAATTTGTTTATATATCACTGAGGACTTTTTTAACCCTTTCCCTCATAAGGTATGTTTGCATAGTTTATCCATATACCTACTTAAAAATGAAGCCTTGACGTTATTCTGTCCGTCCGTTAAAATAATGTAAAAAAAGGTACAAAAATCGTCTAATGTGGATTTCCATGTAAGACATGTTACTTTAAAAAAATATTTCACGCATAAACGTGATGCGATTTTGGAAGGTATGTTTGCATAGGTTATCCATATACCTACTTAACAATGATGCCTTGACGTTATTCTGTCCTTCTGTCCGTCCGTTAAAATAATGTAAAAAAAGGTACAAAAATCGTCGTATAAATGCCGTGTTAGTGTTTTTCGGTATATGCAATACAATTTGATCTTTCCTTTTCACTAAAATGAATTATGAGTTGATTATAAGGAGTCTGCCGTACAATGTTGTGTGGTAGTAATACATTTAACACTTGATATGTTAAATATTCACAAGTTACCTTAGTTACTGATCCTGAAATTCCACAATAAACGTGTTTATCTTTTGCAGTCACTAAACCGACTTCTCCCATATTTAGAGACAATGCTCTCAACAATTTGGGTGACAACACGAATTCACTGTTTTCTGTGGATATTACCACTTTTAGATTTTTAACAACACAGTGTCCAATCCCTGATGATTTTAACAATTGTTTGGTAGTAAATGGTTGGCAAATTGGTCCAGCATGAATATAATTGGAAACGACATTATCGTCGTCTCTTCGTAAAGTGACTTCATGCTGGTGAGAGGTCTTATGTTTGGAATGAAATAACAGATAAAATAATGTAAAGGAGCGTTCACATGTTTTATCTTAAAGATTTAGCTGATAGTAGTAGTAATACTACCCTTAATAAGCCTTGTTGCTGATCCTGCACAGCACTGCCTGATACTGACCTGTCAAACATGATAGATGAATTCGTGTTGACACATGATCGATGAGTTTGTGTTGACCCGTCATCCTCGATAATAAATACTGACACTATCTGTGAACTCGATAATTAAATACCGACACTAAATGTCAACTCGATAATTACTCCCCAACACTTTCGGTCACTAACCTAGCAAATGAGTGATAAATGAGTTCGTGTTGACCCGTCATCCCGAAAGTGATTGATGTAAAATCTACGTATTTTATGTATGAATGGTGAGGTGATTTCGATTTCAAGTGATTCGGATAGTGAAATAGAATCATCATTAGAAAACATGTTTGACCTTTTATTTTATTGTGTGTAATCTAAATCAATTCAATAGTCAATTGTGTTAATCGCGTTTTCCTAGATTTAAGAAACGGTTGGAACAAGTTTTACCAACATGTTGTCAAATCTTTAAAAAAAAGAATCGAGATCTATATTAAGCAATCTGTGTTCCTTTAGTAAGCGAATTACTATTTGATCTTTGCCCAAAATTGTCGGAATCTTTTCTGTATTTTGTATCACTTCTCTCGTTATCCACATCAATTCTAAAATTCCTAATTTTAATCTTTAAATGAAAGGTTACATCCAAACATGCTCGACTTCCTTTACCTGAATTTGTTAAAAAACATTCCGCTTGGTCACATGATAATTATATAAACATGCAACCGATATCCAAAATATTTTGAAGAAATTCAAACATTTTATAACTGTTCACTTAATGTCTAAGTATGAAATAACATATAAATTGTTTCTCGTACATGGTGTTATAAAGGAGTTTATTGTTTAAAAAGTCATACAAATACTAATTAATTTGTTTAACGTAAATATATACAGTAACGTAAGTATGACAAGTCAATTACTATGTTTTTAGTAGTGATTTAGTAAAATCAAAATGAAAAGCACTTTATGTACTGCCGGAACATTAGGGGAAAATCATCAATTGCTCAAAAGGTCGTTTTGAATGTTTTCAACAGCATCATTTATATCAAATCACCGTGACAGTTCACACAATTTTAACCTTTGTGTGAACATAACAGCCTTTCAATAGAACTAGTATAGTTGAAAAAGAAGTAATTGCCCCTATGCTTTCAAAGGACGTTTTGTTTGCACAACATTTATGTTCCTAAGGGCACGGAAAAAGAGATTAAATGTTCACATATATCTGTGATACCACTCATTATCATCAGCACAATGATCCAAAGATTGTTCTTGTTGCAACAGCAAATGCTGTAAACTATTTTGTTGTAGTTGTTTGGGAGGTGCTGGTACCTCAATCCTATTAGGGAGTGCAGCTGTTTGATATGCAGTCGTCTGGTTCGGAAACGCAGTTTGGTGGTGTGAAGTTGGTAGCTCCTCCAGTATTTTCTTCCACCCAACCGAGGTTGGCTGATGCTTTGAGGTTGGTTGATACGTGGAGGTTGGTTGATGCGTGGAGGTTGGCTGATACGATGAGGTTGGCTGATACGTGAAGGTTGGAATCCTCGCCCACCCATTCTCATTTCTAACAAGTTTAATAGTTAAATTATCCAATTTTTGTCTTTTGGCAGGCGGCTCATTCTCATTTTCCACCACCTCCAAACCTCGTTTTCGTCCTGTGGTGTTGTTGTTGTTCTGTAAATATAAATGTATTCATAAAGAAAAAAATTCTAAAAGGATTAATAAATACATAATTTGTAGAGGGTAATAATTCAACAATAGGGTAAATAGGAATAGAAACTATATACATTTTACATGTATTATTTGTTGTGGTTTAATGAAGATGTGTGGTAGTAATCATGAACATATCTTTATCAAAGAGTAGTCTCTAATTTATAAAATAAAATATTCATGTTAATAAAATGATCTTACCGTATACAATATACATACTTTAAATATAATTTCAATCAAGAAAAGTAAGAAATAATAACACTTACCGATAACATCTGGCTGCGAGTAATTAGCTCGCCGCTATCCTTAACAATTGATGTGAAAATCTCCAATGGCATAGAGATTGTTGAATGCTTCAACTCATCACTGATATGAGCATATGTGCCGTTTTTATACGGCACCACAGCTACTCTATATCTTTTGGAAAAGTTTTGACACAGTCGTGGCACATTTCCTGTAGATTTATCTACCATTTCAAAAACTTTAAACATTGTTGTTACGGACTGTTCGAGATGGTAGTAAACATAAGTCAAATTGTATTATTGTTAGGGTCCCACAGACTTAATTCTGCTTAACTCGATCTATGTAAATAGTGTAAAACCTCTTCCATGAACTCAAATTGTCTATTTTCTTATAAAGACAAATATATTTTAATTGATTTACACAAATACATATATCTCATCATTTACATAAATAATAATCCGAAATAACTCCTGATTTTGGTATATATATATATATATGAGTCTGTCCACAGTCTTCAGGAGAAAGTGTGACATATGCTTCCATTTTTTATAAGCTGTGCAGCAAAGAAATTTTTGCTGCAGTTCATAAAGGAACCATTGAAGTATTATATATAGTGGGAGAAGATAACTTGCACACTGATAAAAATGTTTCGGACGATTTTTTATCAACAATGGCTTTTGTGACATATGTGACGTTGACCAACTGATCAGAGCAGTAAAGCATTCTATGGCAAGGCAAGCAAAATTGAAATATCACAAGATCTTAATTCACACAACCCCTAGACAGTTATCCACAAAAAAAATATTATCATATATAATAATATACCTGCAAGAAGATAAAATTGACATATGTGACAACATTTTGAAATTTGAATTTTACTTGATAATAATTAGTGTCTGGCATTTGATGTTATTCATCATTACATATTAAAATAATCATTTACACAATGTTTTCGACACAAAACAGGCACAATCCAAACAAAAAGTAGTAGTAGTAATTAATTTATTAAAGTTGTACATATGTGACTTGACGAATGGACAAGTTGTGTTACATATGTAGCACAATTTTGTTAGGGTATAGTGGGAATTATTCCAACGCCTTCTGTAAGTGATGCCCCTTCAAGAAAACGTCACATTTGATTTAATGTTTGCTTGACATACTGTCAAATATAAATAATTGGCATTTTGGTGCAAATATATAATTTCCTGCTTGCCAGTAGCGACGATAATTGTGGGGTTTTCTTGAAATGACACCAATTTTGTAAGACTTTGGAAATCTAAAAGCTGACGTAATTATGTATCCAGCTAAGTGTTTTTGTCCCCCGCTTAGCGAAAGCGCGGGGACTATTATTTCTCATTCGTCAGTCCGTCACGCTGTCACAAAAACTTTAACCTTGGTCATAACTTCTGAACCGTAATAGGTACTGCTTTCATATTTCACATGTGTATTCCTTGTGACAACCCCTTTCCATCAATACCATTTTTTTTGACCTTGTGACCTTGACCCCTATGTATGACTAAATTCATTTCCGGGCTATTTCTCTGCAACCGCTTTTTGGAATTTTATGAAACTTCATAGGAAGGATCACCACCAAGTGTAGATGCGCATATCGTGTTTGCGTTCCGGTTGGATTATTTTGCACGGAGTTATGGCCCTTTACCCCACCATCAGGCTATGTATGACTAAATTCATTTCCGGGCTATTTCTCTGCAACCGCTTTTTGGAATTTTATGAAACTTCATAGGAAGGATCACCACCAAGTGTAGATGCGCATATCGTGTTTGCGTTCCGGTTGGATTATTTTTCACGGAGTTATGGCCCTTTACTCCACCATCAGGCTATGTATGACTAAATTCATTTCCGGGCTATTTCTCTGCAACCGCTTTTTGGAATTTTATGAAACTTCATAGGAAGGATCACCACCAAGTGTAGATGCGCATATCGTGTTTGCGTTCCGGTTGGATGATTTTTCACGGAGTTATGGCCCTTTACCCCACCATCCGGATATGTATGACTAAATTCATTTTTCCGGGCTATTTCTCTGCAACCGCTTTTTGGAATTTGATGAAACTTTATAGGAAGGATCACCACCAAGTGTAGATGCGCATATCGTGTTTGCGTTCCGGTTGGATGATTTTTCACGTAGTTTTACCCCACCATCCGGCTATGTCTCTGCAACCGCTTTTTGGAATTTGATGAAACTTTATAGGAAGGATCACCACCAAGTGTAGATGCGCATATCGTGTTTGCGTTCCGGTTGGATTATTTTTCACGGAGTTATGGCCCTTTACTCCACCATCAGGCTATGTATGACTAAATTCATTTCCGGGCTATTTCTCTGCAACCGCTTTTTGGAATGTTATGAAACTTCATAGGAAGGATCACCACCAAGTGTAGATGCGCATATCGTGTTTGCGTTCCGGTTGGATGATTTTTCACGGAGTTGTGGCCCTTTACCCCACCATCCGGCTATGTATGACTAAATTCATTTTTCCGGGCTATTTCTCTGCAACCGCTTTTTGGAATTTGATGAAACTTTATAGGAAGGATCACCACCAAGTGTAGATGCGCATATCGTACTGACATATTACTATAAACAATAAAGCCTTCTCTAGACAGAAAAGACAGTTACAATATGCCAGGAAGCGTTGCAACCCAACCAATAAGACCCCCAAAGCGGGGGACCATAATTCTCTGAATTTGCTTGTTGTTGTTGTTTTAGAATTTACCATTGTTGCGACAGTATTTTAGTCATATAGCGACATCCAGCTAATTACTGCTGGAGGAAGACCCCCGAGTGCACAGGAACGCCCAGGTAGAACCTCTGACCTAATGCAAGCAAACTGGTAGGCCTCCTCACATGAAAAATGTATTCCAAGTCCGGGATTCAAACCTACAACAGTGAGGGGCTGAGAGATTATAAGTCAGTGACCATAACACGAAGGCCCCCAGCTGATCTGTATCAAAGCTGTTTACAATTTCTGCTTTGGTTGTGACTGGCATGGAAAGAGGCCTAGTTGATATTACTTTAAAGTGTTCTCTGTGCTCAAAAATAAAGTTTCATTTACAAGCTCAAGAATTTTAAATATATAATTGATTACCAAATTTTTCTTTCTACACAAATATAAATTTCTTTAAAATAGCCACATTGTACAGAGCAATTTGTAAAGGAAAAGTTTTGAGCACTGGACACATTAAGGTTTTATAGCCTCAGAACAAGGTGTTTTGTATTTCTCGTAGAGCTGTAGTCTTCATTATGCACCCACTAGCTGTTAGTCACCCTCTGTAGCATGCTTTCCTGCTTGTAACATAGCTTGCACGGTGAGTGTTTTTGTACTGTAACATTTCAGCTACTAACAAGGCAACATTAGTACAGGATGACCTTGGGGTTCAGGAATGATGATGACCTAACAAAACATTTTATGCAACATTTAATTGTAGTTATTTTCAGTAGATACACAACTTTGATAAATATCTGTTGAGTAAATTGAAAGAAATAATAAAGATGATTTGTAAATTTCTGTAACAAAGAAATCATCATTATACCCAGTTACATTTGCAAGATGGAACATACTTTAAGCAAGCAAATTAAAGTCTAGATGTACTGTTATGCTTTTACATAGAGAATAATAGGTTAGTGCCGTAGATAGAGGAAGTTTATCTGGCAAGGCGGAGGAATTTATCGGGTTAGCCGAATAAACTTTCTCCATCCATGGCACTAACCTGTTATTCTATTTATCCTGTCACTTTTTCATTTTAACTTAACCCTTTCCCTCATATGACAATTCTGCAGCAGACGACTTTAAACATGTTTTGTCAAAACATAGAAATTCTCCTCAACCTATGTCTAAAAGTGGAAAACATTGTGGCAAAAGGAGAAATTGCACGTTTTGTGCAATTTCTTCTTTTGTCACTATGTTTTCAAAAATCTGTCAGCTACAGAGGCGTTAGAAAGCGTCTTTATGGGGAAAGGGTTAATATTAAAAATAACTGTATTTAATTTTTAGCTCGCCAGTACGAAGTACAGGAGAGCTTATGTGTTACCCCCGGCGTCGGCACCGTCGGCGGCGTCGGCGGTGGCGTAGACACCTAGGTTTAAGGTTTGTGTTTAAGGTTTTCATTTGGGTTTTAAGGGTTTATACCTTTAGGAACCATTTGTCATCCATCTACGCACACCACTACACCCGTCCTGACCCTGGGTCAAGGTCAAGGTAATTTCTACTTGGTTCTACTTGGTTCAGTTACAAGGTTTAAGGTTTGCGTTTAACGTTTAACATATCACTCTGCATTCACTATTATGACATTGATTGCTTTCATATTTAGTTTATACATTTACGAACTATTGCTCATCCATCTACGCACACCACTACACCCGTTCTGACCCTGGGTCAAGGTCAAGGTCATTTCTACTTGGTTCAGTTACAAGGTTTAAGGTTTGCGTTTAACGTTTAACATATCACTCTGCAGTCACTATTATGACATTGATTGCTTTCATATTTAGTTTATACATTTAGGAACTATTGGTCATCCATCTGCGCACACCACTACACCCGTCCTGCACCTGGGTCAAGGTCAAGGTCATTTCTACTTGGTTCAGTTACAAGGTTTAAGGTTTGCGTTTAACGTTTAACATATCACTCTGCATTCACTATTATGTCATTGATTGCTTTCATATTTAGTTTATACATTTAGGAACTATTGGTCCATCTACGCACCTCACTACACCCGTCCTGACCCTGGGTCAAGTTATATCAGAGTTATTGCCCCTTTTCTGTCAAAAAATCTAACTTTTTCGTCACGTTTTCAAATAACTTTTTTTCTACTCAAAGGATTAGATTGAAACTTCTGACAAATGTTTATATCAATGTGTGTGATTGGTTCACAAAAGGGGGATAATCCAAATAATTTTATATCAGAGTTATTGCCCCTTTTCTGTCAAAAAATTAAATTTTCAAATAACTTTTTTTCTACCCGAAGGATTGGATTGAAACTTCTGACAAATGTTACTTTTTTTTTTATTCGACGTCTGTCTGTCTATTTTTTTTTTATCCGGCGTCTGTGTCCGTCACACTTTTTTCGTCACGTTTTCAAATAACTTTTGTTCTACTCAAAGGATTAGATTGAAACTTCTGACAAATGTTTTTATCAATGTGTGTGATTGGTTCACAAAAGGGCGATAATCCAAATACTTTTATATCAGAGTTATTGCCCCTTTTCTGTCAAAAATTTAAATTTTCAAATAACTTTTTTTCTACTCAAAGGATTGGATTGAAACTTCTGACAAATGTTTATATCAATGTGTATGATGGGTTCACAAAAAGGGGGATAATCCAAATATTTTTATATCAGAGTTATTGGCCCTTTTCTGTCAAAAATTTAATCTACTCAAAGGATTGGATTGAAACTTCTGACAAATGTTTATATCAATGTGTATGATGGGTTCACAAAAGGGGGATAATCCAAATATTTTTATATCAGAGTTATTGCCCCTTTTCTGTCAAATATTCAAATTACTTTTTTTCTGCTCAAAGGATTGGATTGAAACTTCTGACAAATGTTTATATCAATTTTTGTGATGGGTTCACCAAAGGGGGATAATCCAAATATTTTTTATATCAGAGTTATTGGCCCTTTTCTATCAAAAATTAAAATTTTCTGACAAGGCGCCGGCAGGTGACACACGTGCTCCGGGGAGCACTCCATTCTAGTTGAACTTAGAATTTTTGTCAAAAGTATTGAAAAGGTGTATTATCTTGCAATAGGTGATACTGTGCGACTTTACCTAATACTTTAACTGTTCTGAAGTAGGCCCTGATATACGATGGCCCTGATAGGCGAGCTATATTGTCCTCCGACAACTCTTGTTTTTAAATTGATACACAATTCTGGATCCCAGAAGGGAAAGTGATGGCTCCCCAATCTGCGAATCAATGTCACTCCAACAAAGGAAAAATGGCTTCTCTTCCAATGTATGATATTTCGCTTTATGTGCTCGGTAAAACTGAACCCATAGTTCATAGGTCGATTCTGTGAAATCTTGAGGCTTTTGGACAACCTGCAAAAGTAAATTATAGACATACCAGGTTAAGTCTGTGTTCTTTATAATAAATGACAAGTTTCTAAAATATTTGGAATTTATTTGTTTATTTGATCTTGAAACCCTGAGCAACTGTAGAACTTAGTTTAAAGTCTCGCAGTTGGAAGGGCAGAACACAGATGGTCCTATCTCGCCGCAGTCGCAAGTGGAGAACACAGATGGTCCCCTCACGCAGTTGGAAGGGCAGAACACAGATGGTCCCCTCTCGCAGTCGCAAGTGGAGAACACAGATGGTCCCCTCATGCAGTTGGAAGGGCAGAACACAGATGGTCCCCTCACGCAGTTGGAAGGGCAAAAGACAGATGGTTCCCTCTCGCAGTTTTCTTGCACGGGAAGCTGCTTTTCTGCTAGCGCAAGCAGTATTGTAACCTTGACCAGGTGATGGAGTCTGGACAGAAACATCTACCACAGGCAACGTTTTTCTGTTTCTGTCATATTCCTTAATCCTCCTTTGCTTTTGAGCACTAAGCCTCTCACGGGACTCTTTTTTTTTAAGTTTCCAGTAGGCCCTTTTACTTTCTCTTTCCTTTCGTGTTAGCACTTTGCTCTTTGAGGAACATTGGGTTGGGTGAGTCTCTCTGTACTTTCTAGTCCTGCAATAACATTTAAAGTAATACAGACAGATATCAGATAAGCAGTAAACATCACAAGTGTAGTGTTCACAAGCTCAATTTTACGAATCTTGACAAATTCAAGGGCCATAATCCAGTAAAGTCCAGGTGGATCTGGCTTGTTTTCAAAAGGAACCAAGCTCTCATGGATATCTAACTACTGTTCAAGTTTGATAAACATCAGATGATAAATGAAGCATCGCGTTCACAAGCTGAATATAAGGATTTTTTTTTAATTTTAAAGGGCCAAAACATTGGGTGCATTTTGCTGATTTTCAAAAGGAACCAGGCTGTCAATATATATCTACCGTATAAGTTTGGTAAACATTGTAAAATAAATAAAGGTTTTATTGTGTTCACAAGCTCAATTATACCAATTTTGACTAAATCAAGGGCCATAAACCAGTTAAACCTTGGTGGATCTGGCTGGTTTTCGTAATGAACCGAGCTCTCATGGCTATCTAACTTTATCGCATTCACAAGCAATAGTTTACGGACGGACAAACGCCACGCCACGACATAAGCTCCCTATTAAAATGACTAAAAAGTGGGAATTCCAATACCAACAAGTAAATAAAGGGCTATAAGTTCATACTTAGTATATCAATCCAGGATAATATGACAAACAAGTGTACCAAGTTTCAAAGCTGTAGTATAAGTAGTATGAAAGTTAGCTTGCACGCAAACTTTATCCCTAAATTCCAAGTAGAACAAGAGGGCCAAGATGGCCCTAAATCGATCACCTAATTGATAGTAAATTAGTAGCAAATATTTAACTGCAAATATCTGGGAAAATTTTATCAGGGAGTGTAAATGAAACTGCAAAGGAGTGGACACTTCTCAAGAAACAGCTTATCAGTAAAGGCCATTTATATCTTGAAATCTAACAAGAACTTTAATAAGAATGGAATTATAAAGTTTGTGTCATTTTGCACCTTTCCTGATGTCGCCTTGCTGCCCTGTTTTTCAACGAAATCAATATGGCTTCAACAGTTTATTTAGAGGGTCACTTAAGGAACATTTCTACCAAATGATCTTGCAATCGCACAAGTAGATTATGGAGGAAAAGGATTTTAAAATTTGGGTATTTTTCTCACTTTCTGATGCCGCAGCAACCAAAGTTATCAATGGAATTTAAATCTTTGAACAATTTTGAAAGAGGACCACCAAAGGAACATTCTTGATTCGTATTATATTTTCTTAAAATCAGACAAACACTTTCATAAA
The DNA here is from genome assembly GCA_031761405.1 of Serripes groenlandicus. Taxonomy (NCBI): domain Eukaryota; kingdom Metazoa; phylum Mollusca; class Bivalvia; order Cardiida; family Cardiidae; genus Serripes; species Serripes groenlandicus. The sequence goes on from JASEVX010000148.1 coordinate 277,549, forward strand.
AATGGAATTTTCAAATTTTGTCATTTTGCCCCTTTTCTGATGCCGCCTGACTGCCATGTTTTTCGACCAATCAGTATGGCTTGAACAATTTTTATAGATTTGGGTCACCCAAGGAACATTTCTACCAAATTATATTTGAATCTGACAGGCAGATTCGGAGGAGAAGATTTTTAAAGTTTGGACATTTTGTCCCCTTTCTGATGCCGCAGCAACCAAAGTTCTCATTGGAATTTTAATCTTTGAACAATTTTGAAAGAGGACCACCAAAGGAACATTCCTGTGATGTTTTGTGGAAATTGGTCTATTGGAATGGTAGGAGTTGGTTGTCATTTGTAGCTAAAAGTTCAATTTACCCCTTTTGAGATGACGCCTGGTTGCTATGATTGTGTAACCAATCAAAACGCCTTAATCAAATTAAATAGAGGATCATTACAGTAAGATTCATATTATATTTTCTTAAAATCAGACAAGCACTTTCATAACAAGAGCTGTCGGAGGACAGCGCGCTCGACTATTCCACCGCTTATTTAAGTTACTGAGATAATAGACTCTAATGTAGTTGCATGCAAAACATTAACCACAATTTCTTAGTGGGTGATAATTTGCATTATATGCAGGATAGTGTTATCTAACATGATTATTTTCATAGGTGTGATGGTTAGAAAGGGTTGTATAACCTTTCAATGGAATGCATTAAGTAGTTACTCAGATATGGACTCTTAATGTAGTTTCATGCAAACCTTTAACCGTAATTTCTAAGTTAAAAAAAGAGCAACAATTTGCACCATATACAGGATAGAGTTATCATAATTGGTTGTGTTTATAGTTGTGCAATTGGGAAAGGTTGTATAAAGTTTCAATACATTTTTTCAAGTTGTAACTGAGATTACACTCTAAATGTAGTTGCAAAACTTTAAGTCCAAAAAGGTCCATAACTTGCATAAAATGCTGGATATAGTAATCATACTTGATTGTTTACATAGATGATTAGATGTGATGGTTGGTAAGTGCTGTATAAAGTTTCAGTGCAATGCATCAAGTAGTTACTAAGAGATGGTCTCTTTATGTAGTTGTATGCAAAACTTTAACCAGAATTTATAAGTCCAAAAAGGCCATAACTTGCATAAAATGCAGGATAGAGTTATCATACTTGATAATCTACACAGGTGTGATAGTTGGGTAGGGTTGTAGAAAGTTTCAATGCAATGCATCAAGTATTTACTGAGACGTGGTCTCTTAATTTAGTTGCACGCAAAACTTTAACCAGAATTTCTAAGTAAAAAAAGGGCCATAACTTGTATAAAATGCAGAATATAGTTATCATACTTGATAATCTACACAGGTGTAATAGTTGGGTGAGGTTGTAGAAAGTTGCAATGCAATGCATCAAGTAAATACTGAGATATGGACTCTTAATTTAGTTGCATGCAAAACTTTAACCAGAATTTCTAAGAAAAAAAAGTGCCATAACTTGCATAAAATGCAGGATAGAGTTATCTTACTTAATAATCTACATAGGTGTGATAGTTGGGTAGGGTTGTATAAAAGTTCAATGCAATGCATCAAGTATATACTGAGATATGGACTCTTAATTTAGTTGCACGCCAAACTTTAACCAGAATTTCTAAGTAAATAAAGGGCCATAACTTGCATAAAATGCAGGATAGAGTTATCTTACTTGATAATCTACACAGGTGGGATAGTTGGGTAGGGTTGCAGAAAGTTTCAATGCAATGCATCGAGTAAATACTGAGATATGGACTCTTACTTTAGTTGCACGCAAAACTTTAACCAGAATTTCTAAGTAAAAAAGGGCCATAACTTGCATAAAATGCAGGACAGAGTTATCTAACTTGATAATCTACATTGGTGTGATAGTTTGGTAGGGTTGTATAAAAGTTCAATGCAATGCATCAAGTATATACTGAGATATGGACTCTTAATTTAGTTGCACGCCAAACTTTAACCAGAATTTCTAAGTAAATAAAGGGCCATAACTTGCATAAAATGCAGGATAGAGTTATCTTACTTGATAATCTACACAGGTGGGATAGTTGGGTAGGGTTGTAGAAAGTTTCAATGCAATGCATCGAGTAAATACTGAGATATGGACTCTTACTTTAGTTGCACGCAAAACTTTAACCAGAATTTCTAAGTAAAAAAGGGCCATAACTTGCATAAAATGCAGGACAGAGTTATCTAACTTGATAATCTACATTGGTGTGATAGTTTGGTAGGGTTGTAGAAAGTTTCAATGCAATACATGTAGTATTTTAGAACTTGCATGCAAAACCTTAACCAAAGTGTGACGTGGACGCCGACGCCGACGCCGACGCCAGGGTGAGTAGTATAGCTCTCATATTCTTCGAATAGTCGAGCTAAAAATGGAATTTTCAAATTCTGTCATTTTGCCCCTTTTTTGATGCCGCCTGACTGCCATGTTTTTCGCCCAATCAGTATGGCTTGAACAATTTTTATAGAGGGTCACCCAAGGAACATTTCTACCAAATTATATTTGAATCTGACAGGCAGATTCGGAGGAGAAGATTTTTAAAGTTTGGACATTTTGTCCCCTTTTCTGATGCCGCAGCAACCAAAGTTCTCATTGGAATTTTAATCTTTGAACAATTTTGAAAGAGGACCACCAAAGGAACATTCCTGTGATGTTTTGTGGAAATTGTTCTATTGGAATGGTAGGAGTTGGTTGTCATTTGTAGCTAAAAGTTCAATTTACCCCTTTTGTGATGACGCCTGGTTGCTATGATTGTGTAACCAATCAAAACGGCTTAAACAAATTAAATAAAGGATCATTACAGTAAGATTCGTATTATATTTTCTTAAAATCAGACAAGCACTTTCATAAAAATGGAATTTTCAAATTTTGTCATTTTGCCCCTTTTTTGATGCCGCCTGACTGCCATGTTTTTCGCCCAATCAGTATGGCTTGAACAATTTTTATAGAGGGTCACCCAAGGAACATTTCTACCAAATTATATTTGAATCTGACAGGCAGATTCGGAGGAGAAGATTTTTAAAGTTTGGACATTTTGTCCCCTTTCTGATGCCGCAGCAACCAAAGTTCTCAATGGAATTTAAATCTTTGAACAACTTTGAAAGAGGCCAACCAGAGGAACAGTCCTGTGATGTTTCACGGAAATTGTCCTTGGAGTTTGGGAGTAGATGATGTTTAAAGCTAAAAGTTAACGCCGGACGGACGGACAAAAAGTGATCAGAATAGCTCACCTTGAGCCTTCGGCTCAGGTGATCTAAAAAGGGTCAAAATTTGAGTAAAATGAAAGAAAGAGTTATGGTTCTTGGCACACACACTAAGGATATGATGCTGAAGAAATGTACAACGTTTGAAAGCTGTAGTATAAGTAGTATGTAAGTTATTAGCTTGCACACCAGCTTGAACATAAACTTTAACCTTACATTCTAAGTTAAACTAGAATGGAGTGCTCCCCGGAGCATGTGCGTCACCTGCCGGGGCTTTGTCAGAAAATTTTAATTTTTGAAAGAAAAGGGGCAATAACTCTTTATATTTGGATTATCCCCAAAACATTTTAAACATTTTTATCATTTGAATTGTTGACCTGTACAGGCAAAACTTCAGCTTAATACCCGATTATTTCGATCCTGAAATATTAACATTGCATATATATCCTTATTCCGCTAAATTAATGTATAAAACCCTAGGTCTTATTTACTTTATTTCTTGAGCTATCTTCCTTTTTAAGTAAAACATAGCTTGTCAAGAGTAACTCCTGATAGTGTTGTTATTGAATTGTAATTTCATAAGATAATAGAAGATAATGTCTTTTATAGCCGAGTCAAGGGCCTAAAATGCTAACTTCTTTAATTAAAGAGTTATCAAACACTCCGTTATTATTGATTAAATTAAATGCTGCAGGTGAATGGATTGCTAGATCCATCACTTATTGGAGAGTTATCTCCCATGTTTAGCTCACCTTATCATGATTATTATTTTGCCTCGCTGTTATACATACGAAGAGCTTATTTTTTATTTTGATCATTGTAGGCCATATTTGAATAATGGTCATTTTAGGTCCATTCTTTATCAAATTGCAGTAACAACTAAATGGCATAATTTCATGACTAATATCAGAATTATAATTACGCTTTTACGCCCCTTTTAAGGTTACTTTTTTGTGTGCATAAACTACTCCTATTGTAAATTATTCGGAATATTAAAACTTGTATATTTGCATCAAACAGATAACCAGTATTCGTAACAAAAAGATGACTTCACATATTGTCGTTTGAAATGTAACTCGGACGACAGAAGCAATCCAAATAAAGCTATACTGGTAGGTACAATATTATAATATGCATTGTTGTTAGTGCCATGGTGGTCCAAAAGTTGTGTTAATGGACATTTCGCAGCCTCACTATAATTGAGAAGTAAAACTGTTATGGCCAAATGAAAGCTAACTTAGGTTGAAATGGGTTGTTATGACAGCTTTTGTTTGAGTGGTCATTGTCATGAATTTGAAACCGGGATGTCCGGGTCTCAAAGACCAGTCTCGTCAGTCTTGGTTCAGTTCCCTTTCGCAAGGCACATTTCCAAGCCTATACTTGTTTGTTTACCATGGGATGATGAAAAAAAATCCTGTCGTCCCTATTTAACTGATTAAATGTTAGAAAGGGCCTTTTAAAAAAATGTTTGGACATTTATTTTCATACTTGTTTCATTTCAGTATGGGGAAACATTTCTTTCCATAATATCTATCAGTCGGCACAGCAAAGAAGACTCCTTGATAGTTATGGATCAATGTTTTTTCTTGATGCTACCTATAAAACAACTGTTTATGACGCTCCTTTATTCTTTCTGGCAATAAAGACAAATGTGGATTACAAGGTTGTTGGAGCCTTCTTAGCAGAAGACGAGACAACCGTAATCATTGCAGAGGCCCTTACAATTTTGAAGAAGGAATGCTATCTGTCCAGTCCTCAATACTTCCTTACTGATTTTGACGAAAGTGAAATTAACGCTGTGGAGAAAGTCTTTTCAGGTTATATGCATGATTTTTATAAAGTTAATTGAATTTATTCATAAGAAAGTTGAAGAGCGGATAGAAGACAGTCTGAGGAAGATAAATCCTAAAAACTGTTAGTCAACGGTACATTACTTAGTTGTCTCCTTTTTTCATGTCAATCAACACTTGTTCGGAAGATAACACCCATTTTATATATTGGAATGAAATTGAGCAATCCAGGTGGATAGCTAGTGTCGAGTTCTAGAACTATAACTCTTCCTTATTATGACTGAATTATCTCCCTGTTTGATGTCGTAATTCACTTATACAATACATAACTTTTGCATTATTAATGGTATTCAATTGCATTCGTACAGGTGGATTGAATGCAACAAAATGAAGTGCCCATTAAAAGATGTATAACTGTAACTCCACGCATTACTGAGTTATCAACCCTCTTTATCCCTTTTATAAAGTTAATTACTTGTTTGAACCTTTGTTAAAGTCCTGGCCTATCTTTGTTTTTTTAGGTTGTGAGGTTCTTATATGCGACTTTCACAGAAACCAGGCATGGGAGCGCTGGACTAGTAAACATGCCTACTCTTTAGGCAAGAAGTGAGAGATACTTGGCTACCTAATGAAAATTGGCATTGCAAGTGATATGGTGGCATTTCATTCACCTGTTGAATCACTGAAGTCATCAACAATCTACCAAAATAATGCCAAACTGAAAAACTATTTTGACAGGATTTATATTAAAAAGCGTTCAACTCAACAATGTTTTTAATTCAACAACAAAATGAGTTATCTAAGAAAACATAGCTTTAAATTACTTTTTCAGAAAAGGGTCAACTAAAGCGAATGTGTTTTCAAAAATTGACTACAATTTTATCTATGAAAAGGTTTATGAAATTGTTTCTTTCTACAACACCACCACGACAATTGATACATCGACCACATATAGCTAAACAACTCCGTCATCATCAACCCCTAAACCTACTACAGAATCATCTACTCTTGTAAGTATAAATGTATAGTTGAAAGATTAGTCCTTTCCCACATACATCAACTCCTTTTGCTTAATTGATTTCAAAAGTGGGAAAATCATGGATCGATTCATGAACAAATTCCTTGACATGTTCCAGTCTTCAAATAACGATCTCATAAGATACTTACGAGATGACAATGATAGAATCAATCCAACCAAGGTAACAAGATAGTCATTACATTTTAATATGTTTTGTTTTTTCATATTGTTAACCATCACCATGCACAAACACTGACTTGGAAAAAGAAAAAAAAACAACGCCAGCAGTAAACAGACTGACATAGATCAAGAAAAAAACACAAGCGGAGCAATCGCCAGCTGTAAAGAGACTGACCTCGATCAAGAAAACTTAAGCGGAGCCAACGTCAGCGGTAAACAGACTGACTGACTAAGATCAAGAAGCAACCACAAGCGAAGGCAACGCCAGCAATAAACAGAGTTTACAAGATTTCCCTCCAATTTGTCCTAGTAACCTAGTTTTTTTTTAAATCTCATATGGCCCAGTTTCGAACTTGTACAATATTTGATGGAGATGTATGACTTTCATGAAGATCAGATGCAAAATGTAGCATGTAGAGTGTTAACAAGGGCAAATGTAAACGACGGACGGACGCCGAGCAAAATGTGATCACAATAGCACACCTTGCATGCATAGGCGAGATAAAAAGCTGATTTGGTAATGTTTGCACAAGTTGAATTGACCCATGTTTAACGTAAAGTATACAAATATAGTGTTGTCAACGAGTGACCTTAGTTTTACGGACTCGATAATACAACTAGAACACAATCTGATTGTTGTTCTTGAGAATTTATCAAATAACAGTTATTGGAGCGGATAGCCTAACTGTTGCAAATACCGTCTTAAGTTATATTTTTAAATCCGCCATTTCAAGTTGACCCATTTAATACGTATTGTGTAAGCAAGCATTCATCATCAAATAGACGACCTTTTAACGCGGTGAAGTTTCTTTATTGTAACCGATCATTCGTGGACCGTTCTAATTTCTTTCTGACATCGTGAGCTGAGCGTTATGCCCCTTTATATGCGGAGTTTTAACTAAGATCTTTCGAATATATTATATTTTAATCCAAAATCAAAGGAAATGTTCTTTTTTGGTAAAACAACCATCTAGCAAACTAAAGCGTCAACTCTGTTCGACATTAGTCGTTATTTCAGCGTTCAATCGACTATAGGCCTTGTGTTTATAAGTACCATGCTCCCGGAACAAGGTTCATGAAAAATTAGGAACTGAACATTACCCTTAAAACAAATGAATACGCTTATACATCACAAGAAGTAGGTAACTATATACTGAAGAATCCGCTTACACAACACATATATGTCAATATGATTGGATACCGTCGGCAAATATCGAGAGTACCTGAGGGAAATGTCTTCCGAGTTTGCATAGTCACCAGGGGGCGGGGCTTTTTTACCGTATATAGTGAAAACTGAAAAAATCTTCTCCGAAAATGTCAGACCGATTTTCAAATAATTTTGTATAAATGTTCCTTAAGTGACCCACTCAGATTCCTTCAAGCCATGTTGATTGGTCGAAAAACATGGCCGCCAGGGGGCGGGGCTAGTTTGCCTTATATGGCTGGAGTGATATCTTAAGAAATCTTTTCATCCGAAAGTGTTAAGCCGATTTTCAAAAAGTTTTGTAGAAATATTCCTAGGGTGACCTGACCCTCTATTTGATTTCTTCAAGCCATGTTGATTGGTCGAAAATTATGGCCGCCAAGGGGCGGGGCTTATATGGCTAAAGTGAAAAAAAAAAAATACGGTGAGTGATCCAGGGCCATCATGGCCCTCTTGTTTAAAAATATTTTCAAGTCGAGCAGGATCATACTTATATTACTTTTTATACTTCAGATGTGTTCAATACTAAATACATGTATTGGGTGAACTGCTGAAATTGAGACTGTATGAAGAATGCTAACCTAATTCATATGTATGGCAAAATGAATCAATATTTCAGGTACAGACAGCTCTGAGTTTAGAACACAAACAGTACAAGAACAAAGAACGCCGGTTTAGGTTATTGAATACCATTCACCTGATACATTCAACTTTTGCAAACTAATGGAAAAAGGAGAACTTGCTCAAAAGTGATTTAATGTTAAATATTATGTATAAGTTACATTTTAGGTGTCTTGTAGCTATTCTCAAAACATTTTCCCACTTCATAATTTAAGTTGGTATATTTTAGAAACCACATATTCACTTAGAAATTCAAATAATTAGTTGCTACAAATGACCAAATGTAAATTTGAATGCTAGCTTTTTACAAACAGATATAAGACACACCAATACATGTGATATGTTTTTGTTAAAATTTCTGGGACAGCCGACATAATGCTACCCAACATAGGGAGTACGGTTTTTAATGGGGAACGTCTCTGGTGCCAATAGTGCACGTATATGAGATGATTTTAGCTTGAATTTGTTAGGTTATTGAGAGAGAGAGAGAGAGAGAGACAGAGAGACACACACACACACAGACAGACAGACAGCGAGACAGAGTTGCATTGCATTGCGTGAAAACGACTTAATGAGTAAATGATTATGTTTTACCTGGTGTAATAGGAACTTGTTGTGTAATGGGTACTTGTTCAGTGTTTCCACAGTCATGGTCTTGGTTTTCTAAGAATAGATGATAATGAAAAGGCCACTTAACTTATTACCATACAACCAATTTTAGACTCTTCAGATTTGAAAGAATCTGCAGACATCAAATTCAAAAAATTTACAAATTGGAATTTTCTTATAGGATAGAACAGATCGTAGGTAATGGAGAAATTGGCGCATTATGAGCGATTTCTCCATTCCCACATAAAAATAATTCCCTGAAAAAACCATCCAAAAATAAACATGAAAGATTTTTTTTTTTTTTTTCTTACAATGATTTAATGTCACATGTGCAAGGATAACAACATTTGATTAAATTAAGAAATCAAAGATAAAGCATCTGCTACCAAATATAATGCTTAACAAATACACCATTAATCTTTTACTGTTACCTTTTTTCTCTGTGGTTATCTTTTCCTGGATGGTGACTGGATAGAGTCATTAAATAGAGAGCCGCCAGAGAAAGCCTTGATCTCTTTATTTGTTGAGCTGCCCAAGTAAATTCTAAACTCCTTCCAGCCAGATAGTTTTCTGCAAACTATATGGAGAACAGTTGTAAACAAAATATATTAATAAGAGTGTCAAGATGTTCCCTGATTGATAACATGAGTCTAAATGCATTTTTTTTAAATTTAATTTTCCAAAATTTTATGCTATCTGGGTTTTTTCCCCAGTTAATTCTTTTACTATACTTATGATGAAATAGGCAAATAGGAATTTAATTGAAATGTTGAGTACTAAACATACTTTGATCCTGGTATGCAATCAAAGTATGCCAAATACTTAAAAGTTAAAGAAGAAACTTAGAATGGATTATTTTTTTGCAACTATATTGACACGATTGAATCATCTCTTGTTGGTAAAAATAAAATTTGAAAGTTTCAAACTAAAGAATATTTCAACAATTTATTACTTTGATCCTAGTGTACAAATATTGGTTAATCCGTCACAAAGTAAAAGTAGAAAATGTACAATTTGACTATTTTTAAAAAGATATTAAAAAATTCCATGGGTGTAAACAAGTTGTTTAAGTTTCCATAACATTTATAATCAATATCACAAAATTATTATAGAAGTTTTGCATGGCTCCTCTTGCAAAGTTGTCTGGCAGAATAGACTCATGTAGGTCCTAAAGATGTCATTGGCTAAATTTTGAAACCTCCTCGACAGTAAGTTTGCATTTAATGAAGATTTTTAATGTATAAACAAACCCATGTAAAACATATGACCTACATGAGCCTCACTTGTACAATTTACGTAGAGGTCTGCTTGATTATTTGTGTTATTTGGACTAATCAATAGCCACATTGCAAAAACCAATTTAAACATACATTTTTTTTAGAAAATGAAGATAAAACTTTCTCTTGTATAATACTTTCACCTGTACTTTAAAGATTCAAAATCTTTGTAACTTTTTATGGTCAATAGTATACATATCTCTTTTACATACCTTTAGCACATATATACCACATGCACTGCCGTCAGGTTGTTTGGCATGTGGTGGAGTTTCCAAAAGCCATTCAGAGGGATGTTCATTTTCAAGACCAGTATTGAAACGTGTGTTTAAAAAATTGCTGAAAAAAAAAGAAAACTTTTGTTTGACAAAATTTATTGCAAGTTATGGTAAATACATTGAATAATTGTTTAGAAAAAATCCATCGTTACCAAAAAAAAAAAAAAAAAGGCTTACCCTGTTTTTCTGTTACAAAAAAAAAAAAAAAAAAAAAGGCTTACCCAGGAAGGCTTACCCAGGCCTACACTCTTTTTGTGCACCGCCCTGCTTTCAGAGGTCGTTTTGTTTGTATTGTAAGGGTTTTTAGACCGTTTAATCGGTTAAAGGGTAAGCAATTCCATACAATAAAATGTAAAGTATAAAGCTTTTTCTTTCTTTTCATGTAGATATGAGTGCACAGGACGACCTGGAACTCATGGAAACCTTAGTCAAAGGATGTGAAAGGTTTGTGGCGAAGGAGGTGGCGAGCTTGATGAAGGAGTTGAATGCGCAGAAGGAACAAAACAAAGCTATGGAGGCGCGGATTGGTGTGTTGGAGGTCCGAAACCAGAATTTAGATGCAATTTATCTATTATTCTATCAGAATGTTATGATATTTTCAATTATTTATTACATTAAAGTTAAGACTTACGGGTATTATTTCAATAGTTCTAACTATGTAGACAGTATGTTCTGGCTCTACTTTAATTAACTGTATGTCTGATCTGACTCTTCACTGTAAAACCATCAACGTCTTATAAGGATGTCCTAGTTTGGCTTTTCTTGTAGACAGTTGACATTTTCCAACTAATTTTGTGTTTTTATATCTCATATTTTATTTTCAGTGCAAATTCTACAGGGCAAAGATTTAGCTGATCCTGGTCGATACATAAAATGAAGTCCACAATTTTTGTTTTCTCACGGGACGGCTCATAGTCTGATGGGATGACAGAATGCTTACTTTCCATTATTTATCATATGTTATTGTATTATTGTTAAATAAAACTTTGAAATTGAATTGATTGTGTCTGTCTGTCTGTCTTTTAATTCACTCTCCCTTTTGCGATACCAGTACTACTAATCCTGAAACCAGCGGGTCATTAGAAATGCTTTCCGTACAACACTGGGCGATAAAGAAGACAGCCATTGCTACCATGGTTTAACTATTTTGAGTGACCCTAACTGACAACTGGCTGCTTTCTCGCATAGACTGTTAAATAGCCCATTGGTGAATGACACAGGATAGAGCATTTTTCATGTTATATCACGGTGACAGCTATTGGGTAAACAAACTTACCTAGCTACCAGTACTACTGATCCATCTATCCTGACACCAGCCGGTCAATCGCAATGCTTTCCCTCCAACCTTGAGCGATAAAGAGGACCGCCATTGTTGGCATGGTTGAACTATTTTGAATGACCCCTTCCGAGAGATTATTAGTTGGAGTCTAACGCAGTTTTCAACAATTTTTCATTCATATCATGGCGACCATTTCATCTACTAATGCGCTACCTGTTGTTCATAACTAGTTCTTACTGCTTTCCCGCATAGAATGTTAAACAGCCCATTTATCAATGACGCGGGATGGAACCCAGCGACTCCAGCATCCGTGTTACATATAATGTCTACAAATTTGAGATATAAAACATACCGATATGTATTTTTCATGTTATATCACAGTGACAGTACTAGATCTATCGGGTAACGAAATATGTATTATGCTAAGTAACAAGGCTTACCTAGCCTTACCCACTTTCGGGGTTAGGGTTAATAACCCGAAAGGCTTACCCACTTTTGTACCCTAACCTGTAAGGCTTACTCAGGGTTACCCAGTTTTTGGCTTACCCAGCCTTACCCACGTTTGTACCCTAACCGGTAAGGCTTACTCAGGGTTACCCACTTTGAGGCTTGCCCATCGTTTGTACCTGCTGTGATATATGCTTTCATTCTATGGTTACATATCTAATGGATATAGCTACATATACATGATAATTCTGCACGAGTCTGTCCTTTTGTCTGTCCGTCCGTCCTTTATGGAATATCGGAAAACGTCATTTTGGCCTTTAAAAAGTTGAAAATATTTCATTTCTATATTCTTCGCTCGATATATGATATCGAGCGTTGTTTGTTTAGGTTATCATAAAAGCTCTTTTGAATTCATTCCTATGCCCGTCTCTGTCTGTTCGTTTGTCAGTACAAGCTTGACAACCTACATCAGAAACTGTTTTTGGACTTTAAATATACTATAATGTAAGCGTATGATCTTGATAAAATGTCGGAGACCCTGTCTGAAGCCTATATTTCTCGCTTGTACGTCCAGTCATATATCATGTTGAGGCATATCTGAACCACTTATGGTTATAGGTACACAATTATACTCCTTTTACATGTGTTTGATCTTTTGTCTGTCCGTCCGGCCTAACTGAAATTTGTGTAAACGTGTTTTTGGCCTTTAATTGACTACACACGTTGTTTCAATCGCATATTATTCGCGTGTACCTTATGGGATATATGATATCGAGGTATGGTTGCATAGCTTGTACATATAGCTATATGAACAGGATCATTTTGCAAGGGACTGTTCTTTAGTCTGTCCGTCCGTGCTTGATGCAATGTCGGAAAACGTCATTTTGGCCTTTAAAAGTTAAAATTGAGTCCCAAAGAAATTTCATTCTCATATTCCTCGCTTGTACGTCATGCGATATATTACATCAAGTTATGTTTGTATAGGTTATCATATAAGCTCTACAAAAAGTATTCATATGGACGTCTTTGTCCGTTCATGTGTCCGTACGACCATGATAACATACATGAGCACATCTTTTGGGCCTTAAAATCTACTACTAAAGCATTTTCAAGCCCATATATTTCGCTAGTACTTGCTGAGATTCACAATCAAAACTACATGGATTTTATCCAAACATTCTATTTATTGCAAGTTATGGTAAATACATTGAATAATTGTTTAGAAAAAATCCATCAAAACTACATGGATTTTATCCAAACATTCTATTTTATTTTGAACATACATTCCAAGTTCAAAGTTAATGAACTTAAAAACATCTAACAAAAAAAATCTGAGTTGAAACAAGGGCACATAGCTCTGTAGTAATAGATCACAGGGTTATCTGCCATTTAGTAATAGACAATTGAATTGATACTGAAATATATTCCAAGTTTGAAGTCAATACCTTTTAAAAAAAAAATTGAACAAAGTACCCCAACAAAAAAACAAAAAACAAAAGCATAACAAAAACAAAAAATTAACTAAAAAACATATCCAAAAAACTTAACCAACACCGATGACCAGTTTATGACAATACCTTCACTTTTTTTTTCTTCTAAAGTCTAGCTTATAATGTTTAACTCTTCAACAACTGAAGACGCATACAGTCATTGTTGCAACAGATGACTTTTAAAAACATTGAAGCAATATTTCTGTTGGCCACAATATTTTTCAACTCATTTGATGGCAATTTCATAATTTCAGATTTATGTACATGTAAACACATATGAGAATTTGTCAGCTTTAGAAATGTCTAAGGTGATGAATAGTTAAGTGTATTTGATCTCAGGTGAGCAATTTCAGGGTCCTCAAGGCTCTTTTGTTTACAAAAAGCATAATTTATGGACACTTTTTGTTATTTGAAACGAATAGCAAATAGTGTAAACATTTTACATCATAATGTTCTTGCATCTATACTCGAATGTAACAGGAACTATTTTCAATATGACAAATTTTCTTATCAAAAATTGATATTCATTTTTTTTTTTTTTTTATCTGCCAGAGGCTCGCTAAAGAACTATATTTTTCTAAACTCTTTTAAGAAATGTTGATCTTGAACTAAAATAGCAACAGTCAAAAGCATGCAAAAATAATGAACAAGGAATATTGTAAACTTCTTAACAGGTAACACTTTACTTACAACCAATTCAGAACTATATTTTGTTCATGAATATCTATAGTTCCAAGAGGATTGATATATATTATCCGTCTTTCTTTAGTCAAAATAATCTGTACAATAAGAAATATTGATATCTAAATAAACCAAAAACTGTCCCTGGACAGCCCAGCCCAGCCAATAATTCATATGCCATCAAATGATTTATTAATGGAAATGAAATTTTTAAAGGTTTCTGAAGCTGATGCCTGGTGATCCTTTCGAAGTCTGTTAAATAACTGACCACTTTATCACATAAATCAACATATCAGAGGCAATTGAAAGTTACCTGAAAGAATGTTTGTCAAGATTGGGTATCAAAACAACAATCTCCAGATAACCATTCAATGAGCTATCAAATAAGCTACCCGACTTTGTCATCACTAACCCGATATCCCTTTTTAAATTGAAATAGTTTACTGATGAGAGAACATTGTGTCTGTTTTTATCAATATCCTCCATCAACAATTTTTCCAGAGTGTACATTATTCATCATGCATATAATAATTTTACCTCAATGTTTCATGAATTTGTAACTATGTTAAACAGTAACTTCTTAATACCTTTCTGGATACAAAGTTAAAAAAAGAATAGCAAAACATGGTCTAACAAGGACATTTCAGGTGGCCTCACTGTTAATCACTTTTGAACATCTTTAATGTAAGGATACATTTCACATTTATGTCATTACTGCACAAAAAATATCAAGAAACATTAAGTTAAAAGGTCATTTAATAAATTGCACTTACAATAAGACACCAGTGGCAACGTCCTTGATTATAGGCACCTATCAGTAAATCATAATTCAGCATGCATGGCTTAAAATAGAACAATAGTTTAACTGTACTTTTTACAAATAAGACTCATAATTTCTATACTGGCTTGTTAAATGCCAAACAAGAAATATGGTGTCTTGTTAATACTACTTTACAAATCAATAAACTGGACCAATTGAGGAGATCGGTGCCATAAAGTCAGTTTGGTGTTTCTGAGTATCTGAATGCTTAAGTTTGTTGGTTGTAGGTTTGTTTGTATGTGCCATTTAGGGCAATCATGGCTGTCTTTTTATTAGAACATGCTGCAATCGATGGAAGGTCAAATGTTAAAATTGTCATAAGTTGAGCTTGTTATTATGTCTCCCTTTACATGGGGGTGACATATTGTTTTTGCCCGTTCCGTCCGTCCTTCCGTCTGTCACACTTGTTTCCGCTCAATAACTGAAGAACGCTTGGGCGTAGGAACTTCATACTTGGTATGCAGGTTGGTCATGACCAGTAGCTGATCCCTATTGATTTTGATAACAGAAGGTCAAAGGTCAAGGTCATGGTGACCTTGTGAGGTAAAAAATGGTTTCCGCTCAATAACTGAAGAACGCTTTGGCTGAGGAACTCCATACTTGGTATGCAGGTTGGCCATGCCTAGTAGAAGACCCCTATTGATTTTGAGGTCAGTACGTCTAAAGTCAAGGTCACAGTGACCATGAGCTTGAAAGGTCACAGTGACAATGAGCTGATAAATAGTTTGTGCTTGGGCCCAGGAACTTCATACTTGATGTGCAGGTTGGTCACCACCAGCAAATGACCCCTATTAATTTTAAGGTCACTAGGTCAAAGGTCAAGGTTACAGTGGTCAAGGTCACATCTGTCGCACTTGTTTCCGCTCAATAACTGAAGAACGCTTGGGCATAGGATCTTCATACTTGGTATGCAGGTTGGTCATGACCAGTAGATGACTCCTATTGATTTTGATGTCAGAAGGTCAAAGGTCAAGGTCATGGTGACCTTGTGAGGTAAAAAATGGTTTCCGCTCAATAACTGAAGAACGCTTGGGCCGAGGAACTCCATACTTGTTATGCAGGTTGGCCATGCCCAGTAGAAGACCCTATTAATTTTGAGGTCAAAGTCAAGGTCACAGTGACAATGAGCTGAAACATTGTTTTTGCTTAATAACTGTAGAATGCTTTGGCCATGGAAGTTAATACTTGGTGCGCAGGTTGGTCACCACCAGTAGATGACCCCTATTGATTTTGAGGTCACCAGCTTAAAGGTCAATGTCATGGTAACCTTCAGCTGAAAAATGGTTTCCTCTCAATAACTAAAGAATGCTTATGTTGAGGAACTTCATACCTGGTGTGCAGGTTGGTCCTAACCAGTAAATGACCTTTATTGAATTTGTTTGATTTTGAGGTCACAAGGTCAAATGTCGAAGGTCACGGTAACCTTCAGCTGAAAAATGTGTTTTACTCAATAACTCAAGAACGCTTATACCCAGGAACTTCATACTTGGTGTGCAGCTTGGTCCTAACCTGTAGATGAGGCCCTATTGATTTTGATGTCAGTAGGTCAAAGGTCAAGGTCAAGGTGACCTTTGGTTGAAAAATGGTTTCCGCTCAATAACTGAAGATTATCACTGTTGCTTCATCTCAAATGACCCCTATTTATTTTGAGGTCACTAGGTCAAAGACCAAGGGCATGGTAACCCTCAGCTGAAAAATGGTTTCCACTCAATAACTGAGGATTGTCACTGTTGCTTCATCTCCAGTCCAAAACTAAAAAAATCATCTCCATCATTTCTTTTCCTCCCCTACGACCACACAAATGGGGAGACAAGCGCTTTTTCAAAAAAGCAATCTCTAGTTAATTTAGCGATTTGGGTAAAAGAAAATGACAATAAGTGTTTTTAGAAATAAAGCAGCTAATATTATTGGAAAACCCACCAGTTGCCGAAGATTGTGATGGATTTCTTCCATTCCTTCGAAAATGGCTGTCATTGTTATACAATCTATGTGCTTACTGCTTTGGTGCTGCTGTACCAGTTGGTGCAGGAAAGCATCTATAACCTGGAAAACAAAAGTCATGTTGTGGTAAAAAAAAAAATATGACAATAAAGGTAGACAAAGTTTAGCCTTTCACAGACAATTTCTTCTTTTTATGTGTCTGCAGTCGAAGAACAAAAACTGATTTTATATATATCTTTGAATTATCATTTGAAGATGTTTTCAGTTTTAGAGTCTAATATTAATCATATAGGAATGGGTAAAAGAGTCATATTAAATTAATCACATCTAAAATAGAAGTATTGTGGACATGCCTGAAAGCAAAGACTTTTGAACAAACAAAAGCTTGCTGAACAATATTTATCTATATAATATTTCTGGTTACACGCTTACATGAATTTTACAGGGGAACATTTATTACCTTATCATTACAATTTGGAGGACTTTGCAATCCATGTTTGGCAGCATTAGATAATCCTTATTTTGGGATGTTCCAAAGAGACAATATTTTTAATGCAACCTAAAAAAAAATCATGTAATTTGGCTGAAGTTGATCATGAATACACTTTTAATGGAAAGTTAGTTTATTATTAATAAAGGATTTTTTTTTTTTTTCAAACTTACCTCATCTGAGAGTAAAGTATTGACACAGTGAATAGAATTTGTTGTCAACGTGAAAGGACCAACAGTAAAGGGATCTATTTCTTTTTGATGGTTCCATATCATTTCAACATCTACAGCAGAAAACGTTTGTTTATTTACAAACAGCAGTGCAAATAATACAATGTGTCACAACACTCCAATCCATGGATTTTACAGGTAGTCTGGATTGAAACCGACAGAAATGCTACAAAGGATACATCATGGCATATGGTGATAAGGGAATAATTCTTGACATTGTACTGTGATTTTGACTTAATCTTTTGGGCACTTATTTCCACTCTTTTTATCCAACTTTACTGTTCCAAAAGTAAGTGATGTGATTTGCTGAAATAAATATTTCAGCCAATCGGATCACAATCGTGTTAATAAAAACAATTATGATAAGGAACAGAAAACAAGAGTCCCATGAGGGCCTGAGCTGCTCTACTGGCTGACATATATCTTACTAATGCATGGGCTCTATCAGATAAGCTCAATTTAACATTTTTCACTTATTCAAGGGGAGATCATTCTGAACCTTTCGTTCCAATGTTACACATTTTCTCATCGAGATCTCATCAATACAAAAATATTGTGCAAGTTTGAAAAGAATTGAATGAAACTATGCACTGAAGATAAGTTGTCAGAACACTCATTGTCTCCGAATATTTTACCCAGAGCCCAAAGAGGTCCCATTTGAATGTCAGAATTTTATGACACGGGCTATACTTATGTTACCAAGTCGGTTGAACGTAGACCATTGAATAGCAATGGTCAGTTGCAAACTTTCACTGTAGTACGTGAAAGGGAGCCATCTCAGAATGAACACTTTTAGAAGCCATCTCAAAGTGAAATGGCACAGGGATCATCTCAAAATGAAAATTATCAGGGGACATCTCAAAACGAAATTTATAAAAGTGGCATCGCCTCAATATTTGTAATCTGTTTATATAGGGTTGTATCATTTGATAAGTATTATACGAACAACATCGCATGCGTAGAACGTTGAACCTTTATTATGGAGGATACGAGAAAGGACTCAATGTCCTGACATTGAGGTCACATGTTTCTTGTAAAAGCGCCTATGATGAGCATTATCCTGGAAATGTGTGTTTGATCAGGCCAGGAAATATTACTTGTTAGATTGAGAAATCTTTAGTAATGGAGTTTTAAATCTATAAGGATAGAAAGATGTTTTATTTAAATTTTGATTCGGACTTCATCTCTTTATGTTGACATGTGAACCGAAATGAAAGGATTCAAATTCCTATTTTCGGGCACATTTTTGTCAAGCTTTAAGAGCTTAGAATTGATTCTACTATGGGGGTTATCCTGGAAACCTATGTTGTCCAGCCCAGAATAGTATTTATTTAGAACATTTATGACATCTTTGCGGATGTCACTAGAATATGAATTGTTAGCTGGAGTGAAAGAAGAGGTAGACGACTTCCTGCGGGATGAAAGGCCATTTTGGCCTGGAGTGCCCACTAGATGCCCCGTGGAAGAGTGCAGTGCATACCCATACGCTAGCTGTGAATCGTTCTACAGGCACTGGGAGCAAAAACACCAAAAGGAGATAACGACATTTCAATGTCCCGGTTGCAAAGCAGAGTTTGGCAGGAAGTATAACACTGTCCGCCACCTGAGGTTGAAGCATAAGGTCGTAACTAATGTAATCTCCAGACAGGTCCCAAACAAGCTGTATACCCAGACCAAGGGAGTACTACCTACTACCATAGGAGAAGGCACGCCGAGAAAAGACAAGCCCAAGTGTCGGCCGGAGATTCATTAGTCACGGAGGCAGCAGACTGCAAAGACGAGGAGGTACTTTTCGATGGGGAAGGACAGAAGATTGGGAAAATTTTCCGAAATAAATAAGACATTACATTTTCCAGAAGTGTTTTAGTTGTGTATTTACAAAAGTATTCCTGCAAGTTGATATAAAATGTAACTACGTAACATTTTGATTAAGGGGAGACGAATGTAGCAGGAATACATATTGAGCTGATCCAGATCTTTACTTTTACATGTTGGTTGAATTTCAATTACATGTAAAAGTGAAGATCTGAATAATCTTTTAATTGCATTGTAACTCATCTAGATCTATACCGTTTGCTCAGTATATGTTTTGATCTACACTATTTGCTGCATACATGTACACATATTCAATCATAATGCAATATTTGTAACAGTGATCATGTCTTCACTTATTGTTAATTACTTTCACTGTGGTCAATCCTATGGTCCTGCTTTATTCGATTTGGACTAGTACACTTTGCAGTAGTGTTTATTTAGGTTGTATTGCGACTCATTGAACCAGCACTAGTGTTGCTATAGTTAGTATCAATACCATGCATGGCATGCTTTCCTTATACAAAATTATGAACTTTTATGTTGAAATGCATTGAGGGGCGTTAAATAAGGAAATAGATTAGTTTATAAGCACTAAGTATGGTCCATTTAATTACTCTGCTGCAATTTTGTAAGGGCCCTCTTTTTGGAGGTTTCCCTGCATGAAATTGTGGTGAACATACCCTGTTACTATACTATACAAGAGGGCCATGATGGCCCTATATCGCTCACCTGATTTAATAGAACTTCAATAGTTTTCAAAGTTTTTACTCTTTTTAGGCCAAGAAGATTTTTAAAGTTTTAAAAATGCACATATAAGGAAAAAAAAATCCGCCCCCTGGCGGCCATGTTTTTCAACGGATCAAAAATATTTGAACAATCTTGGTAAAGGGTGCAACAAGGAACATTTGTGCAAAATTATTTTCAAATCGGCCAAGTACTTTTGGACAAGAAGATTTTTCAAAGTTTTAACAATGCACATATAAGGAAAACAGGCTCCGCCCCCTGGCGGCCATGTTTTTCAACGGATTGGAAATATTTGAACAATCTTGGTAAAGAGTGTCCCAAGGAACATTTGTGCAAAATAATTTTCAAATCGGGCCAGTACTTTTGGACAAGACGATTTTTAAAGTTTTAACAATGCACATATAAGGAAAATAAGCTCCGCCCCCTGGCGGCCATGTTTTTCAACGGATCGGAAATATTTGAACAATCTTGGTAGAGGGTACCCCAAGGAACATTTGTGCAAAATAATTTTCAAATCGGGCCAGTACTTTTGGACAAGAAGATTTTTAAAGTTTTAACAATGCACATATAAGGAAAATAAGCTCCACCCCCCTGGCGGCCATGTTTTTCAACGGATCGGAAATATTTGAACAATCTTGGTAGAGGGTACCCCAAGGAATATTTGTGAAAAATAATTTTCAAATCGGGCCAGTACTTTTGGACAAGAAGATTTTTTGAGATTTGGCAATTTTCCCCTTTTCTGATGCCGCAGCAACCAAAGTTCTACTTGGAATTAATTTCTTTGAACAACTTTGAAAGAGGACTACCTAAGGACCATTCCTGTGAAGTTATTTTGAAATCTGTTCATTGGTTAAGTAGGAGAAGTCATTTGTAGGAAATGGTTAACAGACGACGACGACGACGGACGGTGAGTGATCACAAAAGCTCACCTTGCACTTCGTGCTTAGGTGAGCTAAAAAGGCACCAGAAACAGTCATTTAGGGGCTGGTTCAAGGATACGTAAAGGTAACTTTCACCTATTGTTTCAGAATCATGCCACATTTTGGGAGACATTTTATTTAGGTTTTCATTTTCCACTAACACTATGATCTTAGTTTAATATTATTTACAGTAAATTAAAACCAATAAAATACATGACCTAAAATAACTCTTCCCTCTTTAATTTGTCGAATCTGGGTATATAATCATTCCCCCTTAAGGGCCTGGACCCGGTGTAGACGAATTATAGGACTTGTCCTGTTACATTTTCGGGAAACGTCCTGTTACACATCTATCCAAGACTGAAACGAAAGATCGAGCCGGCTTGCTGGGTATGTGGATGGAAGTAGTCCAACATAGAAAGACATCGCATATGGTATTTGTTCATGTTGTCTATATTATTTGACTAGGGAGGGAAACATTTGAAAATTTGTTTCGACCGTATAAAAACATACTTAGACCTATGTGTTGTGTAAGCGAATTCTTCAGTATATAGTGACATATTTCTTGTGATGTATAAGCGTATTCATTTGTTTTAAAATAACAACACGTGCTGAAATCTTGTTCCGGGAGCGACCTGTAGTGGATAGATAGCTGATATAACGAATGATGTCGTACAGACAGATGGGCGTTTTACGACAAAAAGAACATTTCCTTTGATTATGGAATAAATTGTAAAATTATTATTTTACTTTATACTTCGAAATTTTGGGTTAAACTCTGCATATCAGGGGCCATACCGATAGCTGTCAGGTATGAATTATTGAGGATATAATGAAAATAGAAAGGTCCGAACATTTCTATGTAAATTAATCGTTAAGAACAAAGAAACGGCGCTAAAAGGTCGATTATTTCATGAAGAATGCGCTTACACAGTACGTACTAAATAGGTTAACAGCATCTATTTCGGTTCTAAAAATAGAATCGTGTTTATCGATATACCACAATGCAACGCGCGTGTTATACAGATTGCGGACAACGATTCAGAAATTGAGTAAAGGTCTACTAGATGATGCCACATACCAAATATTAAAGGCCTGGGGCCTCTTCCTTTAGACAAGAAGTTGTTTTAAGCTTTTTCTCTATATGAGTCTATGTAAAACAAGTGACCCCCGGGATGGGATCATTTTTACCCCAGGGCTATAAACTGAACAATCTTGGTAGAGGTCCACTAGATGATGCTACATACCAAATATCAAAGGCCTTGACCTTCTACTCTTAGACAATAATATATTTAAAGTTGTTTCCCTATATTAGTCTATGTTAAACAAGTGACCCCCGTGTTTAATGTATTTAATGTATGAGAACCAAAGCCCTGTGGATTGTGTTGTAGACACACAGCTCGATGTCGAGCAGCCCTTCAAAAAACCTTCAAAAGACAGTGCATTCCTGAATCCGAGGTGCCGGTAAGTAACATGAAATTGGAATTCATGTTTTATTAGACGATACAGTCATCCAAATGATAATGCGATAACTGATAACCGGGAAGTAGACCCGGTTAGACTATGGCCCTGATATGTCCTCCTCAACTCTTGTTTTATGTATGAATTTCATATTATATATTAATCCAAGTATGCTTTTATATCTATTTTTAAGTTCCTGTAATTTCGACATATCAGAAATTGGAAATAACAAAAAGAGCAAATTTTTCACTGGTTTGTCGTATTTCAATTTCTCCAGTTGTGGAACTTTCTTGCCCCTGCCCTTCCACATTTAAGTTATTGGAACCGTGTTTCTGTGAAAAAAACAAAACTACAGCATTTCTCAAAAAATGCACTGTTAATGACATTCATGCGCCTTCATAATGGTTATACAAATCAGGATATTGCATATAAGTTTGGAACTAGTGTAGGAAATGTGTCGCAGATAATTCTCACATGGATTCAATTTTTATACACACAATTCTTACCTTTAAAAAAATTGATGTTTACAAGTCGAGATAGAATAAGAGAAGTTATGCCTGTTTGTTTTAAAAAGTACAAAAACATAAGATGTATAATTGACTGTACAGAGTTTGTTACTCAACGGCCTCGAACTTTTCAGGGAAAGGGAAACCTTTATTCCACGTACAAGGCGCATACAACGTACAAGGTGCTAGTTGCTGTAGCCCCCAATGGTGCAATTATGTTCGTAAGTGACGCATATGAAGGGTCAGTATCGGACAGAGAAATTAACGAAAAATCAGGATTCTTAGAGTTTTTGCAACCAGGAGATACAATAATGGCTGACAGAGGTTTTAATATTAAGGACTTGCTAAATGAACGCGAAGTTGATTTAATTATACCTCCATTTTTGATGGGAAGGAAAAACTTCTCTCCTCAAGAGAATGCGTTGACCAAAGACATAGCCAAACATCGAATTCATGTTGAAAGGTCTATCGAGAGAATAAAAAAGTTCAAATTGTTACAAAAAACTTAACAATCGTCTATGGAACCAGTGTTAACTCAAATTGTGTTTATTGTAAGTTGCCTTGTCAATTTCCGGGAACCTTTAGTGCGATAATGACATTGGAAACCAGCATGGCATCCCGGGTTCGATCCTCAGTCGCGGCACGACGTGATGGTGGAGTGCCCTTAGGCAACGCATATTTTCCAGCCTAGTACTGGTTTAATTACCCAGGGATCATGAATAAGTAAACTGTCGCCGTGATATAACTGAAATAATGTTGAAAGCGGCGTTACACTCAAATAAATCAAAGAAAGACTGAACATATTGTTTCACATAAAATAATTAATTAATTTTAATATCAACATTTACATTTTTACAGAAATTGTATATAGTTAAACAATGTTGTTTTCATATAATAACAAACAGCTTATATGAACTCTATTCTGAGTTTATATTTTACTGACAAACTTGCTTTTAAATTATTATAGTGGTTCCAAATTAGACTACCATTTATATCATTTGAGTCATCTTACTCATCTAATGAAGATTTCTTTTTTGGTAGCAGTCTGCGTAGATAATTCATCAAGAAATATTCTGGGGCTAGCCAACTTCTATGAAAGGCAACAAGTTCGTTTTTAAGCTTATTCCAGAAGTCCTCATTTAATCGTACACGCACAATTAAAAAGTTACTTTCACCAGCCCAAATCAGCAAATCGCACCATGTTTTCTTCAAAACGCCTAATTGAGTTTGTATTTGGTAGTAGTATGTGTGATTCTCTCGAAGCGTATGACGTCCATTCTTTTTTTGAATACAGAAACTTTTTAATTGTGCATTGCTAAGAGCTGTTTCATAATCGTGAACCAATTTTCCTTTCAATACACTTGGACATTTAATTTCAAGTAATCCATGACCTTCAGCCTCTTGTGGATCATACACAAGACCCAATTCGGGACATTCTGGACTGACCCAGAATCCTGTTTTTTTTTACAGTACATCCAGCAGCAGATTGAACCATTCCGTAGTCGTCGAAAGCCTTATTTTCATTCTCCTTGCCATACTCCATGGCTTTAGTTGAAACAAACTTATACCACTTAGCATTCGATTTGCTTTCCGAAGCAGTCACTCATACCCTTCTCTCTGAAAACCACTCTGAAGTGTTTTTCTCTAATATTTTTTCAGATTCTTTTTCTTGAACAGATAGACTTTCTGTTAATAACTACGTTTTCATTTAAGATATTGAGTTCGGAATCCTCAAGTTCGTAATCATCATAGTGCCTTACTAATAGTGAATCCCACATAGTTTGTATTTCACTGGTTTGTGTACAGTTAAGAAAGTCATTCAATGTCTCTGCTTCAGTACGACTTGTAAATGATGGGGTTGGATCATATGAAATAATGTCGTCGGCACGTTTCTTTTTCAAAGTTGAATATGACGCATCTGCCACATTTTGCGGATTTCTTTTTTAGATCACCTAGAGCCAAAGGCTCAAGGTGAGCTATTCTGATCACTTTTTGTCCGTCTGGCGTCGTCCGTCGTTATCATTTAGACATTTAGATCATCTCCTCCTTAACCACTTGATCAATTTCAACCAAACTTCACAGGAATGTTCCTTTGTTGGACCTCTTTCAAAATTGTTCAAAGATTTAAATTCCATCGAGAACTTTTGTTGCTGCGGCAACAGAAAAGGGGAAAATTGCCAAATCTTAAAAAATCTTCTTGTCCAAAGTACTGGCCAGTTTTGAAAATTATTTTGCACAAATGTTCCTTGGGGTACCCTCTACCAAGATTGTTCAAATATTATCGATCCGTTGAAAAACATGGCCGCCAGGGGGGCGGAGCTTATTTTCCTTATATGTGCATTGTTAAAACTTTAAAAATCTTCTTGACCAAAGGTACTGGCCCGATTTGAAAATTATTTTGCACAAATGTTCATTGGGGCACCCTTTACCAAGATTGTTCAAATATTTCCGATCGGTTGGAAAACATGGCCGCCAGGGGGCGGAGCCTGTTTTCCTTATATGTGCATTGTTAAAATTTTAAAAATCTTCTTATCCAAAAGTACTGGCCCAATTTGATTTTTTTTTTCCACAAATGTTCCTTGGGGCACCCTTTAACAAGATTGTTCAAATATTTACGATCCGTTGAAAAACATGGCCGCCAGGGGGCGAAGCTTGTTTTCCTTATATGTGCATTGTTAAAACTTTAACAATCTTCTTGTCCAAAAGTACTGGTCCGATTTGAAAATTATTTTCCACAAATGTTCATTGGGGCACCCTTTACCAAGATTCTTCAAATATTTCCGATCCGTTGAAAAACATGGCTGCCAGGGGGCGGAGCTTGTTTTCCTTATATGTGCATTGTTAAAACTTTAAAATCTTCTTGTCCAAAAGTACTGGCCCGATTTAAAAATTATTTTGCACAAATATTCCTTGGGGCACCCTGTACCAAGATTGTTCAAATATTTCCGATCCGTTGAAAAACATGGCCGCCAGGGGGCGGAGCTTGTTTTCCTTATATGTGCATTGTTAAAACTTTAAAATCTTCTTGTCCAAAAGTACTGGCCCGATTTGAAAATTATTTTGTACAAATTTTCTTGGGGCACCCTGTACCAAGATTGTTCAAATATTTCTGATCGGTTGAAAAACATGGCCGCCAGGGGGCGGAGCTTGTTCTCCTTATATGTGCATTGTTAAGCCCAATTCGAAAATTATTTTGCACAAATGTTCCTTTGGGCAGCCCATGTCATGTAACACATCAGTCAACTTGCAGGATTTCTGTATCTTGTGTAGATAAACGCGGAGTTGGATCATCAAGGGGACACCATTGGGTTCCAAGGACTGGTGGGATCCAGAACTCGGCGATAACTGCAAACATACCCTCTAATTCTTCAGCATCATTCATGGCATTATTAACTTCCATAATCGTCGGGTAAGACCCTTGGAACAATTCGAATATTCTTTTAAACATTCCAATGTTTCCAATTGTGTGGACACAATCCTCCCCATGTTCTTCCAAAGCCTTAGACTTTGACGTGAACCTGCGGTAATACATTCGCTCTTTGATAGCGTTCCGATCTGCAGAAGACTGAGCATGTTGCCACAAATTTTGATTGGCTGTAATATAACATGGCATTCTTTCAATATCTCTATTACCCTTTCCTTTCACCGTTACGCTAGTGGTATGCCCTTCAGCGACTGGCTTCCAGTCGTTAATTTGCTTAGCACTAATCAATTCTATTTCATTCATTATGATTGCTAATTTTCCCGGACAATTTGTCCATATAAAGTCTGCTTGCTTAGAAGCCTGAGCTATAACATCTGTATTCCAGCAAAATACTTTCTCCAGCCAGAATGATTTTCCAGCAGAGGCAGCTCACTACCAAAATACACAATTACGTTTAGGGTCTAACTCAAATGTTACCGCATACAACTCTAACAACAATTTTACAATTTCTGCATCCGTCAACTTTTGATCTCTGCACCAATCCTTGAACAAGGTGTATGTGTCATATTCTGACAATTTTTTCTGTGGGCAGTTTTGATTCATTAAATTCTCATGAAACTTTTCAGTATTTTGAGTACTCAATGAATCTACTGCTTCACTAAACACCACTTTCATACCGTGGCAGACGGATAATCTGATCCATGCTTCCACATCGACCTCATCATCCTCTGAAAATATAGCCTTTCTTAATGTATCTTTCGTACGACAATTATACTTTTTGAGCAATTCAATCACCTCTTTAACATTTTCCACACTCTTTGGTACCCTCTTTGCTGGTGGTACGTCCCATTCTGAGAAGTCTGCTTTTCTTTTCTCTCCAGGTAGTATAATACCAGATCTTTCCCCCGGTGTAACTTCTGTAAGCCCAGTATTTTTGCCAGGTAGTAGGAGTATAGATGGACGTACCCTATTCCCTAAATATAGTCTTACCATTTAAATGATGTAATTACCATTATACTTAATATGATTATACTGATCAGATAATATATGTGCATATTGCTGCAGATATAACATTATATGTGTTGTCATTATCAACAGACTGCTTTTCAATATACGGATATCCAAACCCATTCATGTATAAACTGTTTATAACTTTTGTTTTCAATTTACTCTGACAAATACGGTCTTGGAATAATTGAGCATTTCTTACCATTATTTGATATAACTAGGATTTGATATATTTAATAAGCAAATATTTAAACAATTCTTACTGAGTCGTCTCCTCCTTCTCGTATGGTCTTTTTAAACTAGTTGAAGACATTGGATAGATCTCCGTGAGAACTGGAGAAACCGCCCTTGCAGAATCCACTCGACAAGCAGAAAACTCGGCCGTCTGCTGTTGCATCTCATCACCCTCGTTGTTTAGAGCCACCAATCCCGCCATGAACGCAGACTGGACACGCTCTAAGGTAAGTGTGGCCGAGTTCTCCGCCTCGAGCCTCGCCACCTGTGTCTCCAACCCTTGCACACGCGCTTCAAGAACGGTGGTCCTTTCTTTCTCGGCGTTCAACTCCTTCTTCATTTGCCCCAACGCCTGTGAAACAAACCTTTCACACCCTTTAATCAAATTTTCCATGACCTCTACTTCATCTACCGAACTCATTTTACCTGAAAAGACAGAAAACATTTATACTACATTTTATTGTATGAAATTGCTTACCCAGCAACCGATAAAATAGTTTGGGTTAGGGTTAGCAAACTCTACTTGCATTTTAATTGTATGTGCGTTTTACAACACTTGATAATGGTTGCACAAGTTGCGGAAACGACGCAATATTTAAACAAGAGGCCCATGAGAGCCTATGCTCTAATGGTATGGTTCTTTGGTCATTTTCAATCCAGAGCATGTATGTATGGTGAAGATCGGATAGTAAATGGAGGCTCTTTTGTGTTCACAAGCTGTATTATAGCAATTTTTACAATTTCATGGGCCATAATCCAGTCTTGCATAGGCGGATCTGGCTGATTTTCAAAAGGAACCAAGCTCTCATCAATATTTAACTACTATCTAAGTTTGGTGAAGATCAGATAGTAAATGGAGCCTCTATTGTGTTCACATGTTCAATTATAGCAATTTGGACAATTTCAAGGGCCATAATCCAGTCTTGCATGGGCGGATCTGGCTGGTTTACGAAAGGAACCGAGCTCTCATGGATATCTAACTACTGTATAAGTTTGGTTGAGATACAATCAAAGTGAAGATTGTATCGTGTTAACAAGCTCTTTTATAGCAATTTTGACCATTTCAAGGGCCATAATCCAGTCATGCATGGGTGGATCTGGCTGGTTTTCGAAAGGAACCGAGCTCTCATGGATATCCAACTACTGTATAAGTTTGGTTGAGATACAATAAAAAAAGAAGACTGTATTGTGTTAACAAGATCTTTTATAGCAATTTTGACCATTTCAAGGGCCATAATCCAGTCATGCATGGGCGGATCTGGCTGGTTTTTGAAAGGAACCGAGCTCTCATGGATATCTAACTACTGTATAAGTTTAGTTGAGATACAATCAAAAGAAGACTGTATCGTGTTAACAAGAAATTGTTTACGGACGCACACACGCACGCACGACGGACAAATCGCCACGACATAAGCCCTTCTGGCCTTTGGCTAGTAGAGCTAACAACCGCCAAAAATTGAATTGACCTATATTGTACAAGCGCCTTCGTCAGAAAATAATCGACCTATTGGCCACGAGTTACCAACTCGATAATACAACGATAACATAATTATTTACTCTTTGACTTTATTTCTGCCATGAAAGATGTTGTTCTTCGTCAGAATTTCTCGATGCGGATAACCTTAATTGCAAATGTAAGAGTCCGCTGCTACCATAGGTAATATCTGTAAATTCGCAATCTTGAGTTGACCTATGTTCTGTTGGCGCCAGGAATGTTCTTTGTTCTTACCGATTCGTTTTAACAAGACATTTTCAGAGACTCCATTTTGTTCTCACAACATGATCTGATCGGCATGCCGTCTGATCTCCTTAGTTTAGTTAAAATAATTTGAATAATGAAGTAGAATATTATAACAAGAGTTGTCGGAGGACAATATAGCTCGCCTATCAGGGCCATCGTCTATAAGGGCCTACTTCAGAACAGTTATAGCATTAGGTAAAGTCGCACAGTATCACCTATTGCAAGATAAAACACCTTTTCAATACCTGCATGCATATGTTAACCAAGTCCATACAGGCCCTTTTGGGCCTTTTAAATCTGTAAATTTATTTATATACGATAAGCAACAGCATACACAGTGTCTGAGAAAAGGCCTTGCACGCAAAGGTTTGACCAAAATTCTTAGTCCAAAAACGGGGCACAATTCAGTCAAAATCCATTCCAGAGTTATGGGACTTGACATACAAGGTCCCCAAATGACCCTGAATAAGTGTGTGAAGTTTGAAAGCAACAGCATACACAGTGTCTGAGAAAAGGCCTTGCACGCAAAGGTTTGACCAAATTTCTAAGTCCAAAAAGGGGCACAATTCAGTCAAAATCCATTCCAGAGTTATGGGACTTGATATACAAGGTCCCCTAATGATCCTGAATAAGTGTGTGAAGTTTCAAAGCAACAGCATACACAGTGTCTGAGAAAAGGCCTTGCACGCAAAGGTTTGACCAAGCTGGCAACGCGGACGCCAGGGTGATAACATAAGCTCCCCTATTTCTTCGAATAGGCGAGCTAATAACAAGCTGTAAGTAAAAGAAATTTAACCGGAATTGATCAGAAACTATAAAAAATTAATACGCTTATACATCACAATTAGTAGGTCACTATGTGCTAAAGAATCCGCTAACACAGCACACGCGACGCGGTTCAGTATAATTGAACACATTTAGTGTACACTAACAAGAGAAAAAGTTCATGCAATGCATCAATGTCGCCGGAAAGACTGCGTTAACGTCTAACTGTACACACAATGTAATTCCGAATACAAATTTCAGGACTTCTTTTGGTCAGAATATATTTTGTATTTGTCAATGAAACCACAACAAATAAAGATTGGGATTTAGATCTTCATGCAGCAAACAGCTATTTAACCCTTACCATGTTTAAATCACCATTGAAAACCTTTAAACGTTTAAAACATTGAAAACGGTTAAATTGCTGAAAACATGAACTTTCTCCTTTGTATTCTTAATTATAATATGCCCAGTAGACTTCTGCAGAAAATTCAATTGTCTGCACAATTATCAGAAAGATCAACATGAAAATTTCGGAAATAAATTTGAAATCTGACAATTTTGACAAAGGGAAGTGGTCAAGGAGGCTGGAAAGTACCAAAACACCAACACACTGTCAAATACCTGTAGCTCCCTTTAATGTGTATTAAAAAAGGTTAACACACAAAAATTAATGAAAGTTACACGGACCCTTTCATAAAGGAGAGATTCCATTTTCACACTGATATGCTGAGAATATGTTTATGCCATCATTTGTTATAAATGAGATAAAGATTACAGACATTACTTACCCATTATAACTAATTGTTGGTCAATAACACCTGCTCTATGTCTAGTCCAGTATCTGTCAATCGTGGGTACCACAGATGTTATGAATCCTATGGAATTTGCCGGCTGAGGGGAACTTCAACATTAGTACTTCTGAAAATAAATGGGAACTTTCCAAAATTGTTTCGTGAGGTCAGTATCGTCGAACAGAGCAAACAATCACCACTGTGGCACCCTGTTCAACAACGGATGTGAGCACCATCTGCTTGTAACATGGCTATACTGACACACCTGAAAATTATAAAATGTACACCTCAATAAACAAGAATGATATGACCCACACGAACTTAATTCAAAAGAACAGTCTTCGCGAAAGTCGTCAGTCCTTCTGTCCTGACTGACAAAAATGTCCATGCTATAATGTGTTGAATTAAGACGGCAAAAGATGAAAAGTTAGCTTTCAGATTCAAAGTTTTAAAAAGATTTTGTTAAGTCTAATATAAGCACAAAGTGATTCTATAGACAGATAATATGCTGCCTCTGGTAGCTATGTATAACAAGAGGACCATGGTAGTCCTATACCTTTCACCTGCTTCAAAGAAATTCTTAAGTTTTGAATGTTTTTTCCTCTATAAATTAAAAGAAAAAATATCGGAATATATTGATAAATCTTGGGCGAGTGTCACGCGAGATTTTTTTAAAATTAGGTTGGTTCTTTTTTAAAAGATTTTTTATGGTTCTTAAAATGCACAAATAAGGAAAACAATATATTATTGTCATGTTTTCAATGGATCAGACTAATTCGAACACAATGTGTAGAGAACCAATATCTACCAAATTGTGGGATGCCCAAAGGAACATCAAAGTCACCTTGTATAAATGTTTTCAGCTGTGTCATAATCACCATGCATTTAATATCTTTACATATGTCTGCAGAATCATGTCTGTATTTTCTTGCTAGACATCTTAACCAATTGACTCTTCTGGTTCCTCAACTTCTTGTTCGTTTTCTTCTTCATCAGGATTTTCGTGTCCAAATGCTGCTTCCACAAACACCACGCTTTGTACAAGTTGATAATTTCTGTATTTGTTACAGATCAAAACATAAGCATACAATAGAAAGACAATTGCAACAAGTTTGGAATAATTTACATAAATGGTCAAACGAAAATGGTTTTAAATTTTTCTAAAACCAAGACCAAATGTATGCACTTTTGTCAACTTCGTAAACACCACCTTGATCTCGATTTAAGACTATATGGCAGTCGTATTGACGTTGTGTCTGAATTTAAATTCCTTGGTCTATTATCCCACCCGAAACTGACTTTTATTCCTCATATAAAGTACCTTAAAAATAAATCGAAATTAGACTTTGCGTGCATTTTCTACGGCTCGGCACGAAAGTCATACATTGCAACACTTGATACCATTCATCATCAGGGTGTACGGCTAGCCCTAGGCGCTTTTCGAACCATACCGGTCAAAAGTATATATGTAGAAGCCAATGTACCATCTTTATATTTACGCCGACAAAAACTAGCTATGCAGTTGTTTTTAACCCTTTATACATATCATTATTTTTAAAGAAGGAACGGGTAATACCGCCTTTTGGTATCCGTTAAGGGTCAGAACTCGCTAAACTTGATGTTGATCTTGACGACATCGCGAAGCAGGAGATTTCAGATGCTCCACCTTGGACTCTAAATAGTCCATCATTCATTTATGATCTTGCGACAGATAAAAAGGCTTGCACAGTTTCTATTGTTTTTAAATCCAAGTATATTGAAATTAAAAATACATATTTTAACTTTGAGCGTATTGATACAGATGGTTCTAAGGATGGCAAAAAGGCTGCTGTTGCTGATGGCGATGTGATAACATTTCGGTTGCCAAATGGGGCTTATATATTTTCTGCCGAGTTAAAGGCAATTCATTTGGCTTTGGACCATATTGAATCCGAAGGTTATTGGCGATATAGTATTGTTACTGACTCATTGTCTGCTATGCAGGCACCTCATAATGACAAAATAGAGAACCCTATTATTGTTTACCTCCTTTTTAAGTTATCGCGTATTTGTGCAACAGCACATGTCGTATTTTGCTGGATCCCCAGTCATATGGGCATTCACGGTAACGAACATGTTGACTTGGCAGCAAAGTCTGCTTTTTCACATGATATTTTACATTTTAAAATATCTTATTCCGATTTTAAACCTTTAATAAATATTTTACTTTACGATGAGTGGCAAACAGATTGTAATGAGCAAGTAAATAATAAACTACACTCAATCAAGTCAGAACTTGGTGAGTGGCTGCCAGCTTTTAAATCCTGTCGCCGAAAAGAAATTGTTCTTGCTCGTTTACGTATTGGGCACACATGGTTAACTCATGCATACTTTTTACACAACTTTCAGTACAGTATGCGTCAAACCTGAACTTTTATTTGATTTCCTTAGGGAAATTAATGTTTTTAGCTCTACTGGCAAAAGGCCAGAAGGGCTTATGTCGTGGCGATTTGTCCGTCGTCCGTGCGTGTGTCCGTCCGTAAACAATTTCTTGTTAACATGATACAGTCCTTATTTTTGATTGTATCTCAATCAAACTTATACAGTAGTTAGATAGCCATGAGAGTTTGGTTCATTTCTAAAAAACGGCCAGATCTACCCATGCATGGCTGGATTATGGCCCTTGAAATTGTCAAAATTGCTATAATACAGATTGTGAACACAATAGAGCTTCCATTTACTATCTGATCTTCACCAAACTTAGTAAATCAATCCGCCCTGGTGATTTTTGCAACATTACTGACTTGGTGACGAACACATTCCGCAATGAAACTTCACTAAATTCGACATCAAAAACAATGATTGAGGTAACACTCTTCAGATTCCCAAGACCAATACATATATTTGAACAGTGCTCAATCCTTTTCCACATACAACAAAACTGCTGCAGACGACTATGAAAACAAATTACAACAACCTCAAAAACTCCATAAAAGATGAAAAGATGAAAGCTTAATTGTTAAATAAAGTTCTTTTCCAATACATCCTGTTAAAAGGGAAGAGAAAACATATTAATAATAATAACAACAATAATATTCAACTGTTAGAAAAAAATACCACCAAACTAACATTTATACACTAATTGGAAAACAATGGTTGTTGTCTCTTTGGTCATCAAATATTACACAAATGAAAAAAGATGAGTTCTACAATAACTCCAATGTAATTTCCTCAATTTATGAAGGAGAAATAAAAATGTCAAGCACCGCTGAAGTTTTCCAGCGTAGATCCAATATTATACATTCAGAAAAACCGCCAGTGTAAAGTGTG
Source organism: Serripes groenlandicus (assembly GCA_031761405.1). Classification (NCBI taxonomy): domain Eukaryota; kingdom Metazoa; phylum Mollusca; class Bivalvia; order Cardiida; family Cardiidae; genus Serripes; species Serripes groenlandicus. The sequence goes on from JASEVX010000148.1 coordinate 311,838, forward strand.
TTCATTGTAACACGACAGTGTCGGAACAACCAGAAATACCTATCACAAAATGTGATCATTGTCAATCCAGACAAATAGGAAAAAACTCTTCATTTGAAATCAACGACAAAAGATAATGAGAACAAAAACTTTGTGATGACGCGAGGTTGCTTTGATTGTGTAACCAATCAATACAGCTTGAACAAATTAAGTAGATGGTCACTGAAGTAAGATTCCTATTCAATTTTCTTACAAGGACTTAAACCAAATGGAACTCCCCAAATTTTGCCCCTTTTCTGATGCCTCCTGACTGCCATGTTTTTCAACAAAACAGTATGCCTTGAACAATCTTTGTAGAGGGTCACCAAAGGAATATTTCGACAGAACTATATTGGAATCTGACATGCGGATTCAGAGAAGAAGTTTTGACATTTTGCCCCCTTTCTGATGCCGCAGCAACCAAAGTTCTCATTGGAATTTAAATCTATAACCAATTTTGAAAGAGGTCCAGCAAAGGAACATTTCTGTGAAGTTTGGATGAAATTGGTCCTGTGGTTTAGGAGATGATGTTTACAGCTAAAAGTTAACAACGGACGATTTTGCCCCTTTTCTGATGCCTCCTGACTGCCATGTTTTCAACCAAACAGTTTGCGTTGAACAATCTTTGAAGAGGGTCCCCAAGGAACATTTCTACTAAACTATATTGGAATCTGACATGCATATTCATTATTTACAGATCTCTCCAATAAGATCCTACGAACATCCAACTCAGACGCAGATAGACTTCCAATTAAATACAGTTGGTTTGAAATTTTAATTCATTAATCCTTTAACGCCTAGATGATGTTGAAAAACGTCTTTGAAAATGTGTAGAGCTCTACTAAAGAAACAGTCATTATATAATAGAGTTTAAAACATTATGACAAATGGAAAAAATTCTCCATTTGTCTCTATGTTTTCAAATGTTATCTGCTACAAATATATCAAAATATATGTATAGATGGGAAGAGGTTAATTAATGATAAAGCTGTCACATTCATTTCAATATATAAATCTTGAAATATTCATTAATATATATATATTGAAATATTCATTAATATATATATATTGAATTATACTTAATTTATTATATTTTATAGAACACCAGTGACTTTGGGGGAGACAAGAAGATGTTCTTTGCGATTCCTATGAGTTAGTTCCCCTTCCCTATCTTCGTTATAACGTCAATTAAAAAGTTACACATTGTAATACTTCATCTATTCATGTTTTCTAAACGGATATCACCCCTGTTACTAATGCTATCGTATAGCTTATTATTTTAAGCTTACAGTCTTAAATGATGAGGTAGATATTACACTCACATCACATTATGATATTCATCATGATTACATAGTGGTTTTTTTTTATTATTGTTTCAGGTTAATACGGCAACAACAACAAACAATTGATTTATAGATTTAATTATAGATTAATAAAAGTCAGAATTTAAGAATGTTGTATTTTATAATGACCATAAGCAAGGGAACTAATTCCTTCTTCTAAGGGATATCTGTTATCAAAAGTTATCTATATCTTTTCTTATGAAATTTATATTAATGAGAGAATTATTTTGACCTCTCACAGAGTAATTTACATTTGTGCGTGTGAAAGGTTTTTCAAGGTTAAGTCCTGACCTTAGGCTAATAGCCTTTCTTGCACTTAAGGATGTTTTACTCCATTAATGATAAGATATATAAGAATGGTGTTCCTTCAACTGGAATTTCTTTCTTGTAAAGGTAATATTCTATTCTTCTTCAGATTCAATTTCTGAGTGTTTGGTGCAAATTTCTTCACCATCACTGGACTCATTGCCACAGGCATTTATTGAAAGAAAGATCCAGACTGATGGGTTGCAGGTAACCTGTAGAAGTGGAAGGGTAAACTGGTCACTCGGGACAATACCAATCTTCATTATATGAATTTACATCATCTTCAACAGAAAGTTGTTGACCCCAAGATGCGTTTTTCTTAATGTATTCTGCACCTTCCAGTTCATTTCCATCTGATAATTGCTCATTTAAGTCACTGACAGGATCATATTCGTTTTCATTCACTTCATCTTCCGATGTAATGTTCTCAATGCATTCTGCACCTTCCAGTTTGTTTCCATCTGATAATTTCTCATTTAAGTCACTGACAGGATCATGTTCTTTTTCATTCACTTCACCTCTCGATGTATTCTGGACCTTTCAGTTCGTTTCCATCTGATAATTGCTCATTTAAGTCACTGACAGGATCATGTTCATCTGATGATGTGATGTTCTCAATGTATTCTGCACCTTTCAGTTCATTTCCATCTGATAATTGCTCATTTAAGTCACTGGCATGATCATGTTCATTAGCATTCACTTCATCCTCCAATGTGTTCTCAATGTATTCTGCACCTTTCAGTTCGTTTCCATATGATAATTGCTCATTTAAGTCACTGACAGGATTATGTTCATTTTCCGATGTGGTGTTTTCAATGCATTCTGCACCTTCCAGTTTGTTCCATCTGATAATTGCTCATTTAAGTCATTGACAGGAACATGTTCATTTTCATCAAACAAATCAGTCTGAGTCTGCGATTGATAATTGCCATCTATCTATGTTTCAAGTTTCAATCAATTCCTTCAAGTAGTTTCCGAGTTCTGCTCTGGACAAACAAAAGTTAAGAAGAAGAAGAATAAGAACAAGTACTGGTTGTGATTGCAAGCAAGTCACATCATATCCCCAAAACCGGCAAATTGTCGACACGGGATAAAATTTCGATACTGGGAATGAACTCGCCACAACTATATTTACTTGATAACCAAATTTTATCGAAATCGGACCACTTTTAGGTTTTGGCGGCCATTTTGAATAAAAAATGGCCGCCACGGGATAAAATTTCGATACCGCAAATAAACTCGCAACATCAAAATCTATTTTTTAAATCAAATTGCGTTGAAATCGGACAACGTTCAAGTTTTCCCGTCTTTTTGGCGGCCATTTTGAAATCCGCATGCGAGGATAAAATTTCGATACTGTATTTGAACTCGCAACATCTATATCTACCTTTCAGCCAAATTTCATCGAAATCGGAGCACTTTGCGCTTTTTTTAGGTTTTGCCCCGTCGGCTGCCATTTTAAAACGGCGACTATTTTGAAAAATCCAAAATTCAAACGCGCATCTATGAGTGGTGACCTATCTTTGTGCAAAGTTTCATTAAGAGCGGTTCAAGCATCTCCGAGTAAATCACCGGACAAAGGTGAATGGAAAAAAAAATAAGAAAAAAATAAATAATAATAATAATAATAACAAGTAACTGTAGGATTGCAAGCAATACCATAATCCCCTACCGGTTTGCACGTTTTGACTTGGTTTCTGTTGTCATAGCAACTCAATATTTAAGGTTATCAAGACAATAAAGCATGCTTTAACTCATAAAAAAATGACGAAATCCCATGAAACGCGAACTTGATCTGTGACACATGATTACAAAGCAATATACAAAATTTCAGCTCAATATCTCAATGCATGTAGAAAAAAAGTGTTGAAAACTGATTTATTAATATTCTAAGTCCAAAAAGGGGCATAACTCATAAAAAAAATTGACGAAATCCCATGAAACGCGAACTTGATCTGCGACACATGATTACAAAGCCATATATAAAATTTCAGCTCAATATCTCAATGCATGTAGAAAAAAAGTTCGGAAAACTGATTTATTAATATTCTAAGTCCAAAAAGGGGCATAACTCATAAAAAAATTGACGAAATCCCATGAAACGCGAACTTGATCTGTGACACATGATTACAAAGCCATATACAAAATTTCAGTGCGGAAAACTGATTTGTCGGACTGACTGACAGATGGACGGAGTGCAAACCTAAAAGTCCCCTTCGGCACGCCGGTAGGGGACTAATAATAAGAAACAGAGTAAAATCAATATATCCCCAAAACATGGGGATATAATAAGAATAACTACAAATACAGCATGTCCCCCCCCCCCCCCCCCCCCCCCTTTCGGAGAAGGGGAGACATAATTATTGAATAATGAGTTATTGTTCATCTGTGAAATTATGAACGCTAGCTTTAATGTTGAAATTTCATAGAACTTAAAGAGTATTTTATTAATAATATGCGTAACAAGTGAGTGTGTTAAAACGCTAGGTAGTGGTCAAACGCTTCGAGTAATAAATACAATATCATCAAATCGGCCATCTAGGATTCATCAATTGTATACGTACTGTGTAAGCGTAATTTTCACCAGCATCTACAGAAGTTTTTTTTAATGAGTTATCTTCATGTAGCTACTGCTCAGATTGTGATATTGAAGTTGAAAGATTTCAAATAGGGCAAAACACTTTCGTCAACGTAGAAGAATTTCATGAACTGCTTTGCAAGAAATTGAGTATTTGTGTGTTTTAGGTCCATATTTGGAAGGATGATAAAAATAAAACTCTGCTAGATTTACGATTATCAAAAGAACGAGACTTCAATTCAGCAAACAATCACGAAATCTTGCGGCAAAAATAACTGTTCAGCTTAATGATGCTGGCATCAACGTTTCAAAAGATCGGGCCAGATATAAATTTAAAACTATGAAAAAGAAGTACAGGGAAGAATTGGACGAGAAAGGAAAAACTAGAAATAGAAGGCATACTTTGAAATGTTTCGGAAGGCGTGTGGTCATAACGCAGAATCAGCTCCTAAGGCAACTTATGACAGCAAAAAATAATTGGAAAATAATACAGTGTTAATATAGATAACAGCGCACATAATAAGCCCAATGTAAATCAGAAAAAGCACAAACGTGCAAGTGTGGATCAGTTAATGGAGAAAATCGACGAAACAATTTCCCAATTTCTTCAAGAAATGAGCACTCAACATGACCAACAAATGAATAGAATAGCCTGTTTTTTAGCTCACCTGAGCTTTGCTCAAGGTGAGTTATTGTGATCGCCTTTTGTCCGGCGTCCGTCGTGCGTCGTGCGTCGTGCGTCGTGCGTCGTGCGTCAACTTCTTCTCCTCAGTAACCAGTGGGTCAATTTGGATGAAACTTCACAGAAAGCATCCTCTCAATGACCTCACCAGAATTCCTTCAAATTTTTGGGATCCATGCAAAATTCTGGTTTCCATGGCAACGAAACCGAAAAAACTTCAAAATTCTTCTTCTCCCAAACTGGTTGGCAGATTTTCAAATAATTTTGTAGAAATGTTCCTTAGATGACCCTCTATCAGATTCCTTCAAGCCATGTTGATTGGTCGAAAAACATGGCCACCAGGGGGGGCGGGGCTATTTTGCCTTATATGGCTATAGTGAAAACTTAAAAAATCTTCTCCTCTGAAAGTGTCAGGCTGATTTTCAAATAATTTTGTAGAAATGTTCCTTGGGTGACCCTCTATCAGATTCCTTCAAGCCATGTTGATTGGTCGAAAAACATGGCCGCCAGGGCGGGGCTATTTTGCCTTATATGGCTATAGTGCAAACTTAAAAAATCTTCTCCTCCAAAAGTGTCAGGCCGATTTTCAAATAATTTTGTAGAAATGTTCCTTGGGTGACCCTCTATCAGATTCCCTCAAGCCATGTTGATTGGTCAAAAAACATGGCCGCCAGGGGGCGGGGCTATTTTGCCTTTTATGGCTATAGTGAAAACTTAAAAAATCTTCTCCTCCATAAGTGTCGGGCCGATTTTTTAATAATTTTGTAGAAATGTTCCTTGGGTGACCCTCTATCAGATTCCTTCAAGCCATGTTGATTGGTCGAAAAACATGGCCGCCAGGGCGGGGCTATTTTGCCTTATATGGCTATAGTGCAAACTTAAAAAATCTTCTCCTCCAAAAGTGTCAGGCCGATTTTCAAATAATTTTGTAGAAATGTTCCTTGGGTGACCCTCTATCAGATTCCCTCAAGCCATGTTGATTGGTCAAAAAACATGGCCGCCAGGGGGCGGGGCTATTTTGCCTTTTATGGCTATAGTGAAAACTTAAAAAATCTTCTCCTCCATAAGTGTCGGGCCGATTTTTTAATAATTTTGTAGAAATGTTCCTTGGGTGACCCTCTATCAGATTCCTTCAAGCCATGTTGATTGGTCGAAAAAATTGGCCGCCAGGGGGCGGGGCTATTTTGCCTTATATGGCCAAAGTGAAAACTTAAAACATCTTCTCCTCCGAAAGTGTCTGGCTGATTTTCAAATAATTTTGTAAAAATGTTCCTTGGATGACCGACCCTCTATCAGATTCCTTCAAGCCATGTTGATTGGTCGAAAAACATGGCCGCCAGGGGGTGGGGCTATTTTGCCTTATATGGCTATAGTGAAAACTTAAAAAATCTTCTCCTCCATAAGTGTCGGGCCGATTTTTAAATAATTTTGTAGAAATGTTCCTTGGGTGACCCTCTATCAGATTCCTTCAAGCCATGTTGATTGGTCGAAAAACTTGGCCGCCAGGGGGCGGGGCTATTTTGCCTTATATGGCCAAAGTGAAAACTTAAAACATCTTCTCCTCCGTAAGTGTCTGGCTGATTTTCAAATAATTTTGTAAAAATGTTCCTTGGATGACCCTCTATCAGATTCCTTCAAGCCATGTTGATTGGTCGAAAAACATGGCCGCCAGGGGGGCGGGGCTATTTTGCCTTATATGGCTATAGTGAAAACTTAAAAAATCTTCTTCTCCGAAAGTGTCAGACCGATTTTCAAATAATTTTATAGAAATGTTCCTTGGATGACCCACTTTCAGATTCCTTCAAGCCATGTTGATTGGTAAAAAAACATGGCTGCCAGTAGGCAGGGCTATTTTGCCTTATATGGCTATAGTGAAAACTTAAAACATCTTCTCCTCCAAAAGTGTCTGGCCGATTTTCAAATAATTTTGTAGAAATGTTCCTAGGGTGACCCTCTATCAGATTCCTTCAATCCAAGTTGATTGGTCGGAAACTATGGCTGCCAGGGGGCGGGGCTTATATAGCTAAAGTAAAAAAAAAATATTAGGTGAGCGATTCCAGGGCCATCATGGCCCTCTTGTTTATATTTATCAGAGCCGTTTGCCGAATAATTCAGCAAATTGCAATAATGAAAAAAAAAATGACTGCCAAATGTAAAGGCCACTTTTTACAAAATTGAAATTTCATGTAGAGATTTTTTTCCATTTATTTCCACAGATTATTTAAAAGTTGTGTACTGCAGATTTATTGTAACGTGTAAGAGTTGATTGGTCAAAAAACATGGCCGCAAGGGGGCGGGTCTTATTTGCCTGATATGGCTAAAATGAAAACTTAAGAAATCTTCTCCTCCGAAAGTGTCTAGCAGATTTTCAAATAATTAATCTACTAATCTGACATGCATTTAATGACAACTCTGTACCTTAAAGTAGAACGTTTTAGACTATTGAATGTGTCAGATACCATTTGAGGGAGCAGTTCTTGAAGTATGAATACAGGTAATACTTTTAAAGAAGGGTGTTCCTGAAATGGATGCACACAGGTTTTAAAGAAGAAAAAAACTTGAGGGCCAAGATGATCCTTAATCGATCACCTGCATTATGGTAAAGAAGCAAATAGATCAGCCCTTTTCTGATGCCACCTGGCGACTGCCTTTTTCAACAAGTCAATATGACTGCAACAAATTATGTAAGGGGTCACATTTCTGCTAAACCCTTTCCCTATTAGAGACGGTTTCTGAGGCCTATGCAACAGACGATTTAGGAAAAGATTGTCGCCACAAGAACGATTGCTCCTTATGAGAAAGTTATCCTCTTGCCACAATGTTTGATAAATAATTATACTTTGAATGAGTGAGTCAATAGCTCATGTATAGGAATTTGGGGTCTTTCATGTTGATACCACTTTTTTGCGGGAAACGTCGCTCCATTGACGTTACGCAAAGATGAAGTGTAACGGAAATGACGTCACGTCCTTCTTTGGCTACGATACAGTCAAAATTTAGTTTCGGGCGTAAAAGGCTAATGCTGTTGTTTTTTTGACGAACAGGAAAACATATTCCATTTATTTTTAACTTTTCGAACAAATGTTAATTCCCACATAACACAGCACTTTAATGATCTTAAATATCGATTTTAAAAAAAAAATGATTAAAAAGACGACAATAATTTTCAATCCGTGTTTTTCGTCTCATTTTATACATACCCAAAATACCGATTTAAAAAAAACAATAGGCCCAAGAGGGCCAGTATCGCTCCACGGCCATAAGGCAAAAATCAAATCTCCAAACAGCCCTGCCCCCTAGTGGCCATATCTTTTACCAACCACCATGGCTTAAAGGAATCTTGTAGAGTGTCACCCAAGGAATGTTTCTGCAAAATTATTTGAAAATCGGCCTGACACTTTCGGAGGAGAAGATTTTTTAAGTTTTCACAATAGCCATATAAGGCAAAATAGCCCCACCCCATGGCGGCCATATTTTTGAACCAATCAACATGGCTTGAAGGAATCTGATAGAGGGTCACCCAAAGAACATTTCTACAAAATTATTTGAAAATCTGCTCAACACTTTCGGAGAAGAAGATTTTTTAAATTTTCACTATGGTCATATAGAGCAAAATAGCCCCGCCCTCTGGCGGCCATATTTTTCGACCAATCAACATGGCTTGAAGGAATCTGATAGAGGGTCACCCAATGAACATTTCTACAAAATTATTTGAAAATCGGCTAAACACTTTCGGAGAAGAAGATTTTTTAAGTTTTCACTATGGTCATATAAGGCAAAATAGCCCCGCCCTCTGGCGACCATGTTTTTCGACCTATCAACATTTCTTGAAGGAATCTAATAAAGGGTCACCCAAGGAACATTTCTACAAAATTATTTGAAAATCGGCCTGACACTTTCAGAGAAGAAGATTTTTTAAGTTTTCACTATTTTTTTCTTTTGGTTGCCATGGAAACCAGAATTATGGATGGATCAAATAAATTTGAAGGAATTTAAGAGAGGACATTGAGAGGATGCTTCCTATGAAGTTTCAACCAAATTGGCCAAGTGGTTAGTGAGAAGAAGTCGTTTAAAGGAAAAAGTTTACGCACGCACGCACAATTCGCCATGACATAAGCTCGACTGGCTCTCAGCCAGTGGAGCTAAAAATGATTAAAAACCTGACAATAATTTTCATCTGTGTTTTACGTCTGCTTTTTATACAAATCAAAGATGGCGGCCCCCATGGATTTTTCCAGTTTCATTTCAGAAAGCTTCATAGGTTATTGAAAAAAAAAAGAAAAGAAAAATCTCACACCTGTTGCCTATAAGCGAAAAAACCGTATAAAAAGTACAAACCGAGAAATGGATTAACATTGTTGGTGATCATGTTAAAATTGCTCTAAAATAAAAATATGATGTAAACATTGATATATTAAAACTTTGATATTAGAACGGTTATCAAAGCTGGATCAAACCTTGAACATGTACAGATTCTCAGAGTTATCAATGTTGATAACCATTCCTTTTTTTAATTGTTATTGCTCAATTATAAAAGCTTTTAAAAAGGGTTCAGGGAGTAAACTATTTTCACTTCAAACTTTAAGTAAGACAATTCCCCACAATATAATTGTTTCATTTATACATTCTTAAGTTTAGTTGCTTCTTTCAAAACATGTACCTGCTGAGGTTTGATCTTAGAACTCTTGTTAGACCAGGTGTTTTACCAATAAACTACAGTATAGGTTTTTATTTTGAGCAGCAGTTCATGAAAATATGTGTAATTTTATTACCAGTAAAGAATGTTTTTGTTACAATGAATGTATACCAATTTAAATTTAACCATTTCTATTGTATAGATTATACAATTTCACAATAAATTACATAGAAAACAGATACATTTCTGTGGTATTTCAGTTATATCAGAGGACAGAACACTTATGTGAGGTCACTGGGTGACTTATGAATATAACTGACATTAATTATGAACTGCCTTATAGCCTTTTTCTGTTGAAAAACAGATGAAGTTTTCTTTATTTTTCAACCAAAATGTTTATACAAATTTATTTGAATCAAAAGTATTTTGAGTGTTTGTTGAATTTAAAAAGAGATTGCCTTTTACCTTATTTGAGTTTGATATAGTTACGTGTACATTGCCCTGATTCATAGACGGACCTAAATCGGTGACCGTAAAAGGCTTTTTATTTTGCATTTGCTCTTCAATTTGAAGACTTCTATGACATAATTGGTTGTTGTGCTCCCAAGTATGAAAATAGTGCTGTCAATAGATGTTGAATCTTTTGTAAATGTTGTTTGAATACATACATGCAGAGTATTTAAAATAACCTAGTGAAAATAATGTTTAAATTCTTAGTACCAAGTTTGTCCAATCTGATCAATAAACACATTTTGGATAAAATAAAATAAAATGAAACTACTAGAAATTCAGCCTGTTGACAGAAAAGTAATGCGTTTTACTGATAGCCCCCATATGACATCATTTCTTTAAAACAATCATGACTCATTTGAGTTTGATCAATAAACACATTTTGGATAAAAAAAAAGATGAATCTACTAGAAATGCAGCCTGTTGAAAGAAAAGTAATGTGTTTTACTGATAGTCCACATATGACATAATTTCTTTAAAACAATGGACTCATTTGAGTTTGATCAATAAACAAATTTTGGATAACAAAAAGATGAATCTACTAGAAATTCAGCCTGTTGAAAGAAAAGTAATGTGTTGTATTGATAGCCCACATATGACATCATTCCTTTAAAACAATGGATTCATTTGAGTGTGATCAATAATCAATGAAACTACTAGAAATTCAGCCTGTTGAAAGAAAAGTTATGTGTTTTACTGATAGTCCACATATAACATCATTTCTTTAAAACAAGAGGGCCATGATGGCCCTATATCGCTCACCTGATTTAGAACTTCAATAGTTTTCAAAGTTTTATACTCTATACATATAAGGAAAACAAGCAACCCTCCCTGGCGGCCATGTTTTTCAACAGATCGGGTTTATTTGAACATCCTTGGTAGAAAGTCACCCAAGGAACATTTGTGCCAAATGATTTTTAAATCAGGCAGGTGCTTTTGGACAAGAAGATTTTTAAAGATATTACCATGCACATATTAGGAAAACAAGCCCCGCCCCTGGCGGCCATGTTTTTCAATGGATCGGATTAATTTGAACAATCTTGGTAGAAGGTCCCCAAAGGAACATTTGTGCAAAATAATTTTCAAATCGGGCCAATACTTTTGGACAAGAAGATTTTTAAAGTTTTAACAATGCACATATAAGGGAAACAAGCACCGCCCCTGGCGTCCATGTTTTTCAACGGATCGGATTTATTTGAACAATCTTGGTAAAGGGTGCCCCAAGGAACATTTGTGCTAAATAATTTTCAAATCGGGCCAGTACTTTTGGACAAGAAGATTTTTAAAGTTTTAACAATGCACATATAAGGAAAATAAGCTCCATCCCCCTGGCGGCCATGTTTTTCAACGGATCGGAAATATTTAAACAATCTTGGTAGAGAGTACCCCAAGGAACATTTGTGCAAAATAATTTTCTAATCAGGCCAGTACTTTTGGAGAAGAAGATTTTGTTTTAAGATTTGGCAATTTTCCCCTTTTCTGATGCCGCAGCAACCAAAGTTCTACGTGGAATTATTCCTGTGAAGTTATTTTGAAATCTGTCTATTGGTTTAGTAGGAGAAGTCATTTGTAGGAAATTGTTAACAGACACCGACGACGACGCAGACGCCGGACGGTGAGTGATCACAAAAGCTCACCTTGCACTTCGTGCTTAGGTGGGCTAACAATAGACTCATTTGAAGGCATGAAAGTGTTTTCCTCTCTTTCAGGTTAGAGGATATATGGCTTAAGACATTTACTATGTATACCCCAAAATCAGGGTGAACTGATTCTGGTCATACTTTCATGATTTGACAAAGACTAAGTCATAGACATAAACTGTTAAACTGTACAATGTAAACAAATAATGTAAATTGAAGGCAAATAATCGAAATTGACTGTAGTTTTGTTTCTATCATATCTTCGACTGTTTAGTTGTATTGACTTTAAGACGTTTATCTATATATTGCAATACATGTAGCAAACAAACTTTAGCTATTTTCTTGAGTGGAGTCAACATTTGACAAGACGGCTGCGGCTTCAAATGACAGATACAGACAAAAACGATACACACCATGTGACGTCACGCGATGTGACGAAAGCATCGTGGAACGTTCCCAACAGATACTAACAAATAATTTAGAAATATATTTTTAAGCAAATTATTGATATAATAAATAGCTTACCTTGAAATGAAGCTATGCCGGTACAGAAACAGTATGGTTCGTCCTTTTCAGTGAAAATAATATCCGAGGCCGAAATATTTACAATCATTTTCAAGTGTGTATTGCTTCTCTATATTGCAAAGATATAAAATCCACGAAATACTGATGACAGGTACACAAGAATAGTCGACTTAGCCTTCATAAAGTCTTTCCAGTGAATGAAATCCATTTGTGACGAGTCAAACTATCTTTTCCTACCATTCCTGTCGTTTTCCTTTTGTTATTTATTTATTACTTGCCTAACAAAGACGTTACTTTCGTTGCAATGACGTCACATTTGGATGTGTTTACTTCCGGTTGAGAAAATGTTATTTTAAAAATAGAAAACGAGTACAATTACACGCAAATTATCACATACCAGATTCCTTGTTTTCATTCCTTTATCGAGAAGGAATTTAATTTAATTTTTACTCTCTAGTGCTAAGTGTAACCAGATTGTTTTGTTGGGTTTTAGCCCATATCAGCTATTTTTAGATTTCTTGTTTGGCGGCAATCTTCTCAAATATGGTCAACCGTCGATTCATTGTTTAATTGGTATGTACTTGTAAACTTCTTTCCTTCTTTTCCTGTGATGTTCTTTATATTGGTTTGACCGTTGGTATTTTGTAATTGATTATATTTGTTCTTTTGGAGTTTTCACTATTTTCGCGTCTTGGTCATATCCCGGTCTAGTTACCCTTTTTTCACATAACACTAACATACGTTATTCGGTTTACAGCTTACTTCAAAATGAGGATGATATAGATGAATGGTTGTAGAAAGGGAAAGAAGAAATATTTGAACATTTAGTCAATTTGATTGGTAAGCTTTATTTGCAATTGTTACTGTTAATATATTTGAAGAAAGGAAGAGTTAACTTCTGGAAGAATCTATGAATATGTCATGAAGGATTTTATATGTTTTAATAGCTACAGGAATGAAGTGTTTATATTGTTGTTACAATGTAAACCATGATGGAGATGTGTATATTGTTTATTTAAGCTAATGATTGTACCAATGATTAGATGTTATTTTATTGTAATGCTCCTTTTCTGATAATGTAATTGCAGGATGAGGAAGTCAGGAATACTATACATAGATTGAAATAAACTTGTTGGTGTTATTAATTCCCAAACCCACTGAGCGAGCCGGTATTTTTTTATTTGTCAAAAAATACGAATATCGTGTTTGTGGGTTTTACCGGTTACGAAATGAATAGGTTACGATAATTTGTCCGTCCAGTAAGACCGGAAGCAAATTGGCCGAAAAAAAGTGCTATGGGGTTGAGATTTGATATGTGAAAAACAGTAAGATTGTACTGAATTCTCGTTGTTTTGATCTCGTATGATGTGTTCGTACGGGTAACCTATAGGCGTGCTTCTCTCGAGCCGAAGGCTCGAGCTTACACACGTATTATAAGTGTATCAACAAATAAAGAGGGATTCATAACTGCTAGGATGAATAAGCAAATGATTGTTTTAAAGGTAGATCTTCAGAATTGTTTTGTTATCCTCCGGTGTGAAGTTTATCAATGCAGTAGGCCTATAGAAGATATGTATTCGCCTTACTGAACATACTGCGAGGTCAAAAGAAGCATCTAAATCGTTATAACAAAAAATAATATCTAGGCGTAAATACAAAGTAAGTCTAACTGGTTTAGATCCATGTAAACCTTTTCACTTGATTTCTTTAAAATTAAAACGGGTTTCTTTCTTCCTTTTGTTTTTAAAGTTAACGAAAACGATTAAACGAAGTTTACATTCTATTTGATTAGTAGACGATGACTACGTTATGTATTTAAAACCTATGTTGTTAAAAAGATGTCGATTAAAATTGATTTGCGCTTGCACCATTTTTTTTTTTTTTTTTTTTTTTTTTTCAATATTATCTAATGTTAGGAGTACCGTTTCGTACTCATAAAATGTTTGGCTCAAAGACTTGGACAAAGACATTGATCATGATAGGGAGTGTTTAGATTTCCAATATAAACTCATGAATTTCAATAGCCATATATGATATGTAGTTGAGATCAAAAGTATTCCTCTGAATGATATTAATAAGAAAAAAAGTTTTACTTTTTTCATGTTCATTTGTTTCGATCTGACAGATCTTAATATTTTGTCACTATTAATATCACTAATGAATAAACATTTTGGAAGGTGTGTGCCAGTCAGATTAAACTAAGCAATTACACAAATGTATGTACCATATTGCTATTCTGACCAACTGATAATGTCATATGAAAAGTTTGTATATAGGGGTAATAAAAAAAATATGAAATAAAAATGTTGACAATGCATTGTTATGTGTTAACTTTATTGTTCCATGATCACGACGCATTTACGGGTTGACTTTGGCTATTATTTTTTTCATGACAAAATGTTGGCTATAGAAATGCAACTTTTCACTTCCTTATATTTTACGAACTTATTTATTTGAGGCTTTAGTCCTTTCACGTTTTTTTTATCTACAAAAGACATAATCAACTAACTTTAAACTAATGAAGTATTTACATAGGGCTACGCAACTTTTTCCTAGAAAACTTCTGAATTTGAGAACTATTTCTTTTAATGTTTCGCGTTACAATACGTAATTGTTTAATATTTCTTTTAACGTTTCGAGTTAAAATACGTAATTGTTTAAAAGTACGACAAAACCTGTACTTGCATTTTAATTTTAATGAGATTTTTACAACAATTGGTAATGGCTGCACAAGTTGAAACGACGCAATATTCAATGTTAAATTGACCCATATTGAACGTTCAGTATAAGCGCATTCATCAAAAAATAATGAGTGACCATAGACGATATTACAACTAGAACAAAATCATTAACTCGGATTGTTGTTCTTGGGAATTTATCAAATAACATTAGTGAGGATAGCCTAACCGTTGCACATGTCTGGATTCCCGACCGTCTAAGGTAATATTTATAAATCTGCCATTTAAAGTTGACCTATTTAGTACGTACTGTGTAAGCGCATTCATCATCAAATAACCGACCTTTTGGAGCGGTGAAGTTTCTTTGTTCTAACAAATCTTTGTTGGAAGATTTAAAAATATTTGAACTCAGATATTATTGGAAAAAAATATTCAAATCACTGATCTGAACGTTAGGCCTAAAACAAATCACCTGCGTTTTCGCTAACCCTACCGACCCTTTTGAAAAAATAAAACGTTTTGCCTACTTATCAACGTTAATTTTCTAGAGCATGTTAGCGGAAACACAGGTATTTTGCTTTGCCTTATCATTGTAAACAAAGTAAATATTTCGATCCAAAGGTATATTCCGAGCCACCCTCAAAATAAAATGGTCATCCCCTAATTTTCCAAAGGATTAAATGTTGGTCTAGATTGTTTTCTAATGTACATCTAAGCCTGTCTGCTGCCATTTTTCTGATCCAAATCAGGTTGAAAATGTTTTGTGGATGTAGTAGTTTTGCATCCGTTTGAATCACAAAATGCTTCCTTTTTATGCCCCGGCATACGAAGTATGAGGGGCATATAGTTTTCCGGTCTGTTCGTCCGTCCGTCCGTCCGTTCGTCCGTCCCGCTCAGGTTAAAGTTTTTGGTCAAGTTAGATTTTAGTGAACCTGATGTCCTATCATTATGAAACTTCACACAAATGACAATCAACATATCATTGTTTAAATAATTGTATCAATTTGAGGTTGGACCAACTGTTCATCCGTCTGTTCGTCCATTCCATTCTCAGGTTAAAGTTTTTGGTCAAGTTAGATTTTAGTGAACCTGATGTCCTATCATTATGAAACTTCACACAAATGACAATCAACATATCATTGTTTAAAAAATTGTATCAATTTGAGGTTGGACCAACTGTTCGTCCGTCCGTTTTAAAATATAGTTAACAACCGGGGCATCCGTGTTCCATGGACACATTTTCTTGTTTATATATTATTTGATAAGGGAATAATGTATTTATATTTGTTTGGAAATCTTTGTTAGATAGTATTCCTATTTCAGGTATGATTAATAAGTTAAAAGAGAAAACTTAATTTCAATACATATGAGTATACTCATACATTATTAAATGATATCTTAAGGATTACCGGTACAAACATGTATTTCTTTTACATTTCTGTAATGTATTTATTACAAACATATGCCTGTTATATATATATGTACATTGTATATATGTGTGTGTCGACTGCCAATACATGCGTCTCCCTGTACGCACAACATAGAGTAGTGTTGTTGTTTTGTTTTGAGCGAACTAAGTAAGGACCGCTCTTGATTGATATGACTGTTAAGGCTTCAAGATGTAAGGCCTAACCAGTAAACATGTATTCCATTTCAGTAGTACTGTCTTGAAGATAATAATAGATGAGACAGAGCACTGTATAGAAGTGGACAACTGTCTTCAACAGGCACTGGATTCAAATGGTATTTTTTTTCTTCACTATTTTTTGATAAAACATTTTGCAAATATCTTTAACTAAGGCTCTTAGTTAAAAGCAAAATTTAAACAATTTGTATGGAGCAATTTTGAAAATTTTACAGCATATATTTTGAGACCAATGCAAGACAGCTGTTTTAGGATCTGTCTGATCTGGATCTGCTATGTTGCCTTTTGAAATATTGTAGATAAGAGACTCATGACACTGCTTCAATTTGCAATCAAGTTACTTGTTCAAAGCAAACATTCAATTGAATAATCATGACCGATGGAGGTTTACATAATTATTGAACAGGGAAAGGGTTACTTTAACTTTGCCTCTCAACATATGCTGATGTTGATATGTCTGAATGACACGATATGGTGTATATATACAAATACCTTTGAAACATGAATAATCTTCCTATTTTAGATCCTGTGATAAAACAGGGGGCCTTTCAAACCATACAAGACACTGTAAGAAAGACACAAATGCAGCCAAGCCTTGGCTCAAGTACTTGTACGTTTTATTTTTTCTTTCAATATGATAAATGACAAAAGCGAAAAGTGTCAGTGGATGTCTGACATTTTATATATCATTAAAACTGTTCTAATTATCTTCACTACTTGTGGGACTTGCAGGTACCGTTGAACCAAAACAAAACTGATCGTCTGAAAGAGAAAATACTTCAATCAGAAGCTAAGCACCACTATCACTAAAAGTGATTAATAACCCGTAAATATCCTAAGTCCAAGGGCATGTAACTATACAATGCGTTTACGGGGGTTTAATGAAGAAAATCATTTTATGCATCCATAGATTTCTTAAACACATCTAAAAAACATTTTAAAATATCATTCCGCTCATCTGATCTTGTTCCTCTCTCTCTCTTCATTTTCTTGTCTTCGTCTCTCTTCTGCAGATTTTAAAAACTGAAAGGTTTCTGAAGCTACAGACTCAGATTTTGCTTTCAATTTTATTTTCTTATTTATTTCAAATTTTCCACATGAGCTATCACTGTTTTCATTAGGTGTGTGCTTTGCCGTGAATTTTTTTGGCTGGCTTATTTTTGTACCACCACCATCCACATATGGTGGATTGATATCGTGTCGTTTACTGACTATTTCTTCAATTTGTTCAAACTGATGAAAAGATTTTCTTTTTGCACCTGTTTGGCTCCGATTCTCTCTAATTGATTTGTGTGACTTGAGAAGACTCCGCCATTTGCTTTCAACTTTGTTTTGACTATAAAGGTACCCTGCATTATTCATCTCCTTGGTAATATCAGCCCATATGTTCTTTTTCTTGTTTGATGTGTTTTCCATGGCTTCTTCGTGTGTTGCATACAAGGATATCAAAAAAGTAGTAGCTTCAGTTGGCCACGGGCTAGTACATCTCTTTGTAGAATAATCTTCTACGTCACCTTCAAATAAAACAAGAGAAATTGAATATGTCACATGCGGGCGAAAATGATCAATTACAAAACCTTAAACGCAATATGCTAACACCGGGGTGCCGCCGCATACGGATATGTGGATCGCTTAGTGTCGCAAGCTCTGCTAAGCAGGCAACGCAAAAACAAGAGTGGTCAGAACACATTTGTCACCTGCAAATTTCCCTAAAGTTGTTGGTGCAATTGACTGCACTCATGTGAAGATCCTGGCTCCCTCTTTAGAGGAAGAAATTTATGTTAACAGGAAAGGGTACCATAGTATTAACGTGCAAGTAATTTTCAATGCTTCAGAACAGTTATAGCATTATGTAAAGTCATACAGTTTCAAGTGAAAATGTCTTGCATATTCTTGTTGGAGTATAAAATACATTATAAATGGGACTGCGCGGCAGGGAAAAAAGCGCCATTGGATATCTGCGACAAATGTAAATTCCTCCGCTAGGTCCATTTTGATTAAAATCTGCTGTGTTCATTGCATCCGGAAACATTCCATGACTGCGAGCGGTTGGTTGTCCCATTTAGCAGTAGAAATGTATTGGATCTACGCAATTTGCACCTTTTCCAAGACCCCTTTTCCTGTGTCATTTCTGATAAATCAACCAGCTTTTTGTGTTGAAACCCTAATTTTGCCAAAAATTGGGCTTTTTGTGTGCACATTTCTGTGTATCCAATGCTTGAATGTGTCCTAGAAGCCTCCTTACTATCAAATGAGTTAATGCTGCAATAGAAACAATCTTTTCTTTCCAGGTTATTACAGCAAAGCACGCTTATATTGGCATATTTAAGGATTTTTAACTTCGCACCCTTGCCTTTTATAGTCATAAAAAGTAAGAGATGAAGGTGTTCAGTTGTGTATATCAGTGTTATTTCAATGTAATTTAGTGGCATGAAGCAGTTCTGCTTCCATGTGAAACAAAATCAGGCCAAAACAGAATTTTATTTGAGAAATGTCATCAAAATGTTGTTTTTTTCAAGCAGAAAAAAGGTGTCAAGTCATTAAATTTTCATAAAAAATAAGAAAGATTGAAATTGTATATCAAATCAATCCATTGACATGTTGAATACATCCTTACAAAGTGAAAACCATCATAAACTACTATCTAGCCTGATATTTTATGACTAAAATTAAATACTGAAAACATTTCATTTTAACTCAAGAAAGGTATCCATTTGTGAGCTAAAAGCACAGTACAGTGTAAAGGGTAATTGCCATATTTGCCAAACTGTCGAACCGAATGAATCGAAAACTGTGTACACTATTCCGCAATAGGCAGTCGTAAACTGAATTTGCTTTTAGCTATGTTGACACTCTAATAGCCATTTTCAGAACATTCTGTATTTTCTGAAATTGAAAGTAAAATTCAGTGCGGGATAAGGGTGACCTTTGATTTGACCTCCTAGCTCTGTCAAAAAACGGTGAACATGTGGGTTTGTTTTGCTTTTTTGGTAGTTCTAAGAATGAACTTTAGTTTGATATAGGAATATGTGTTAATTCATTTGCTAGTAACGAACCATAACCCATAACGCTATAATGGTCGCCTATGGAAAATGATTTACTTCCCTTTGACCATCATGAGGGATTCAAAGTTGGAACAAGTTGATATGAAAAGACGTATACGCTTACACAACACAAAGTAGGTCAAGTAAACGTGGCAATTGTTGATACAAAATGAAAAGCGTGACATCTATGCATGCGCCTAGCTGCAAGAATGTAATAAGAGGTTAAGCTGGAAAGCAAAAGTTAAAATGAGAAGATACAGGTTATGTTGAAAATATGAGTGATATCGTTCGATAGTTATTTTTGAAATCATGAAACATTCCAGTTGAACAAGTTGATCATTCAATACGAAT
Source organism: Serripes groenlandicus (assembly GCA_031761405.1). NCBI lineage: Eukaryota > Metazoa > Mollusca > Bivalvia > Cardiida > Cardiidae > Serripes > Serripes groenlandicus. Next base: position 331,794 of record JASEVX010000148.1, read on the forward strand.
ACGCTTATCCAGCACAGACAAAGTAGGTCAAGTAAACGTGGCAATTGTTGACACAAAATTATAAGGTATGTGTCTATCTCTATACGCGCCACGGTTCAAGAATGTTATAAGAGGTAAAGCAAACTCATAAAGCAAAAATTGAAATAAGAAGATACAGGTTATGTAAGTGTAAAAGAAGTGGGATATTTCCCTATGGAGAGACCTGTTCAATCTGGCATTTTTCTGTTGAAATAAAACCAAAGTCGTTGAGGAATTAGTGAGATGTTTTGATATGATTCAGTCGTTTCTTGTTAGGAGTGGTGACTTGTTCATGGTGTGAATTGCGGAATCCTGTGTTGGTTGTATGGATGGAAGTTTTCTTCGTGTATGTGGTAAAGACTGCAACCAAAATATGTAATTAAGTTGTCTAATTACCAATGTTGCTGATACGATTTCGTATGCATTGACCTCGTCTACTGGTTGCACGGATTAGGGGTGGAAAGACTATATATATTTTGTTGTACCTCTTTCTGTTAGACGGTTATGGGGAAACTCCATCCACCGTTGCCCGGCGTTCACCAACTTCATGTTTTTTTCATATTTAACAAAACAATTAAACAATTTCGAGACAAGCTTTTAGCCCGTCAATTATCAGTATCATATTGCCAATGATGGGAATAGCTCTAGTTGGTCTTGTCATGTTTCTGTTCAACATTTCATTATAAAGCAAAAATAGAAATGTTATTAAAGTTACATTGTCATGTGTTGATGGTGGTAGTGTTGGAGATGTTGTTGTTGTTCCTGATGGTTCTTTATTGCTCTACACATCTGGAAATGATAAACTGAAAATTCCCCAGACTCATTCATAATCAATGTATCTGTATTAGCGAATGTTGCTATTGTGAAACTGCACAATTCTGTCGGCCCATTGGACAAAATCCTCCTTCGAACTATATCAGGCGAGAAATAAAAACATTGTTTCTGGCAATAAAATTAATATAATCACAGAAGGGGATTTGCGACATTTAAAACTGGGGAAGGTAGATATTGTAACCGGCCACGGTATCAACCGGCTCTCTTGGGTTCTTTTGTATCGACAACACAAGGGAAAATAATAGTAAGATAGATATGTTTTATTAGGATAGTTTAATACCTAAACTCAATATACGACAATAGTAATTTATGGGAATAGAAGGAAGAAATAGAGTGAGAAAAGAAAGGTTGCTTCAGTTGAGTTTAGCCGGAAGGTAAACGTTACCTGTATGGCTCTGTACAACTGAGGCCCAATACAATGAGAACACTGCCTTATATACCCATTAGGATTGGTTGTGCACAAGAATCACATGCAAAGCATGATTTAAGTAAGAATAGGTACAAAGTACAGCCACACAGTGACAATCTGACAGTTCTATCAAGACATTATGAGCACACTTAATACGCAAGCATTAAGTGACAAATAACGATCCCGTTGGAGACTGTATAATACTTTGAAAGTGGCTAGAACACAGCGCAGAGACAAAGCTCTTGAAGTAGCAATAAAGTAATGTCACTATAATGAGGACTGCCAGATCACACAGAACAACTATACCCGTATGCTACAGTATACGCGCCATATAAAAAGGCCCCGCAAAAAAACCGAAGACAAAATAAAAGTCTAGGAATTATAAGAAATTGTGATAGTTCATTGTAATTAACGTTTTGATGTTTTGAACACAACTTGGCCGTCTTCCCCCGCCTCTTGGTCACGGCAAACGTCTCCTCCTCTGACCAAGATAAGAGTCCTCACACACCATTGCTTTTCTTGTTTCGGACATCCTGGTACGGTGGTCAAAAGTGTAAGGAAGAATCCCCTGCGGATCAATGTAATGTTTAGGTTTTTTCTTTCAAATGTTTAAGGAGCAGTGGTTTGGATAAGATGTGTTGTCCTCAAGTGTCTTCTCATATTGTATTCCCTTAATGAGGTTTCTAGGCAAGATGGACACTTGAAGATCTTTACTTCCTCTGCGTGCTTGTTTTTCCAGTGTCTCTGGAAAGCTTTGAAACTAGAGTAACGAACGCCCTGTATACACTCTAGAACGGGACAAGATGTCGGCTCATTAGGCCTTTGTCCACGGTTAAAGGAGGCAATCTCCTCTTCAACACCTTCCAGAATTTTTAAAGACATACTGAAATAGAAATTAAAACGTTAGATATTGGATCTCTCAGTCCGGACATTACAATTCCTGAGATGAATCCAATCGTAGGAAAATCCATTCCTATGCAACAAAAAAGAACAGAACATACATGAGAGGAAGATCTGATCATTGCCTTTTATCTCTCGTGTTCTGTCTTTGATGAGGTAATGACCTTATCCTATATCTTTTTTTTTTTTTTTTTCCCCCCATTTTCCTTAAGTTTTCAAACTTTACAAAACAAGGCACACAAAAAAAAACCACCTACATGCTGATTTTTAGAGACGGAATAATAATACGGATTGAGAATGAGAGAGATAGACAAACAGAGAGAAAGACAGACAGAAAGAGAAAGCATTCCCATATTAGGTTCCTATCGTTTTACCTCACAACTTTTTTTTACAAAACATACATAAGCTCCAATTCAACATATATAATTACGAAGGAGAAAATATTTCCTTAGGTTTTACTCTCCTTCCCGCTCTAGTAAGGTAAGGACTAGGAGAACCAATAGACAAATTCTCTCCTGAACTTAATTCTAGTTCCTGATCGTGAAATATGTTACTTTTCCGATTGATGTGATGTTCGGAAACTGTCATGTAGATGTTTCTGATACTTGTCCGTCACAATACGTGGAATGGTTAAAACAATCTGTCGAACTTTCTTACAATTCAGCTTTTCAAAACTTGAAAAAGTCCGCATGTAGGCAGAAAAAGGCTTACGACGTTGGCTTAAAACATAGGGAGTATTCCGAAGGTGAATATGTATGGCGCTGGTATCCCCCATTAGCAAATCAAAAACTTGCATTAAGTTGGATAGGTCCCTACATAATTATCAAAAAGGTGACAGACGTTACCTATAAAATTGAACATGTGGAAAAAAAGAAACAATTAGTCGTACATGTAGATCATTTAAAGAAATGCTTGAAAAGTGGCAATTCAGAAGAAGATGTTACATTGACAGGATCTGAAGGAAATATAGTAGAAAATGAAGCCAACGTCGTAAGCCTTTTTCTGCCTACATGCGGACTTTTTCAAGTTTTGAAAAGCTGAATTGTAAGAAAGTTCGACAGATTGTTTTAACCATTCCACGTATTGTGACGGACAAGTATCAGAAACATCTACATGACAGTTTCCGAACATCACATCAATCGGAAAAGTAACATCTCTTCCAAACATTAATTTATTCGGACTGTAACCTGTGCTATCATGGCAAGTGGACCTATAGGCCATCATTATGAAAGGAATATGGTCATCCCAATCATTTCTGTTTTCATTAACGAACATTGAAAGCATTTGCAAGATTGTTCTATTCATGCGTTCTATCATGCCATCTGATTTTGGGTTATATGGAGTAGTTTTAGTTTTCTCGATATTGAGTAATTTGCACATTTCTTTAAATAAAATAGATTCAAACTCACGACCTTGGTCAGAGTGAATGATTGAAGGGACCCCAAACCTACAAATGAATTCATTCACCAATTTGTCAGCGACCGTCAAAGCGGTATGGTCTTTAATTGGATATGCCTCAGAGAACTTAGTGAAATAATCACCTACAACTAGCAAATATTCATTCCCATTTGAGGTTAGAGGAAGAGGACCAAGAATATCCAAAGCTATTCTATCCATTGGAAAACTGGATAAATCTTGTTTAAGAGGTGATCTGCCAAGTCCAGGTCCAGGTTTTCTACGAGAACATAGGTCACAGGTATTACACCAGACCTTTATATCCTTTGTCATACCAGGCCAATAAAATCGTCTTTGAATGGCTTTAACCGTGCGATCCCTACCAAGATGACCAGCTGTTTTATTTGAATGTAGTTGGTGGAATATCTCTATTTGTAATGAAGATGGGGCTATAATTTTAAATTTTTCCTGATCAGGTAAATCCACCTGAACACATTTCCGATACAAAATACCTTAATGAATAAAGACTCCCATATACTCCAGAGAATACGAACCCTAAAAGGACAGTTTTTTATCTCACGTTTATGAGGTTTAACGGTGAAATTAGCCTTCAGGTTCACAATTTTGCTAAATTTTGCTGTAATTGTTCTAATGCTGGAATTGTCCATTTTCCTATCCAATTTGAATCAACCAAGGGATAATCCTCTTTTAATGAAAATATTGAAATACTCTCATCACAACCAGATATATGAGGTTGCATATCGTGACCAGAACTCCCGCAATCAGGACAATTTGCCCTTTTGCATTTCCTACTTGGAAATCGTGACATAGCATCCGCATTCCCATGGTGTATACCTTTCCTGTGTTTAATTACGAAATCGTAAGTTCCAAGGATAGTTAACCACCTAGCAATCATTCCCTCGGGATCTTTGAAATTTGTTAGCCAAGTCAGAAAAGCATGGTCTGTTCTGACTAAAAAATTCCTTCCCCAAAGATATTGTCGGAAATGCCTGATAAATGTTACCACCGCCAGTAACTCAATGAAAGTAGTACAATATCTTCTTTGTGATTTATTTAAGGTTTTGTTTGCATATGCAATTACACGCTCTTCGCCATTTTGAATTTGTGATAAAACTGCTCCAATTCCATATTGACTACCATCTGTATCTAGGATGAACTTTCCATCCCTTTCCGGATAACCTAAAATAGGTGCTGTAACTAGTAAATGTTTCATTTTTTCAAAACTTTCCTGACATTCAACGGTCCAGACAAACATTTTGTTTTTCTGTGTAAGACGTGTCATTGGATATGCAAGTGTGGACAAATCCCTGATATACCTTCTATAATAACTAACTAATCCTAGAAAGCTTTTTAACTCAGTTTTATTGGCAGGTACCGGCCAATCTAAGACAGCATTTATTTTGTTTTTTGAACAAGAGATTCCTTCCTCTGAAACAGTATGTCCCAAGTACTCAATTGATCACACAGAACAACTATACCCGTATGCTACAGTATACGCGCCATATAAAAAGGCCCCGCATGATAATCCATGATACAATGGTAAATCAAATCAAAGTACTGAAGGCAATGCAAAGCATTCCCGTTACAATATTTTAAAAATCGAACCTTGACTTGCAGAAGGTCGCTGACATCTAAGGTTGGTGGTGACAGAAGACAACTCAGGAATAGGATCTAACTGCTCACCCAATTGTCTAGCTAAAGTTGACAGACCTCTTAGGCTGGGTGCGGCATGAGACATCTCGTAACGAAGCTCGGACTGCCCTTCACTTGTTCAGTGCAGTTGCTCTATCTGTACACTACAGGAGTGGAATGCTTCAACGGTTTTTCCGGTGTCTTTCCAAACAGCAGGCTTCTTACTGCTATAGGGCGCTGCAGATACTGAACGGATACACCTGAACACCTTTTTTATATATGCAGAAACAGCACTTCTGAGACTTTCTTCAATGCCGTGAATGAGTGTCGATAAGGTCAGGAAGACATTTTGCCATTCCAACTGCAAAGCAGATCTGTATGTAGAAAGCGAAATATTCAACATTATAGAAACTATATTCCAATGATGTTGCATAAGTTATCAACGAATCTGGGGTTATAAGTTATTTTATGGTTAAAATAAATATAAATTTAGGATGACCAATTCGTTTTACTTTTATATAGCCAAACATAACTGAACATATTACACAGTAAACATGTTTAGTTGTTGGTAATGTTATACCTGTATGTTACCTTTCGAAACAATGAAGTTGTATATAGCAAACTTCAATGTCTTGAATGCACTATATTACTAGCTGGCCTCAAGGCTATTCAACTGATGGATTCAGAGAAATACGAATTAATAAAGAATTAATATATATATATTCACATGAATTACTAAATAATAGTTGTTCATTACAGATTATAGATACCATATTGAATGTGAATTGATCAGAAATGATGCTCTTCTTTGAATATATGATTATTGTTTGGATGCTATGACATTACCTGATCACTAATATACCGTGTTCCATGCACCATGTTCTTAAGATGGCTGTTTATGGACTCAAAGCCAAATCATGAGTATTGGAAAATTGGACCATGCAATCTGACGAACTGAGGCATATGGCATAACAGGTGATGTTCATAGTTTGCTTTTTCGGATCTGGAATTATAAGGTTCATATCGCATTTACACAAAATGCTCCTGTATGTACATCATTTATAAAATAAATTGACTCTAGTATAGAAATCAATAATCTCAATTCACTTAAATGGATGAATTATATATAAAAACAAATTAAGACAGGTGTAAAACAAGTATGATAATAATGGCTCTCTTCCGTAGCTAAAGAATAAAAGTAAAGTTTTTAAAATATATATCAATCAAACTTTATTTTCATATTAAGGCTTTACCGTAGAAGGTAGGGAATAGCCGACAGAAATTATATAGACACTCCGCAGCTGTATCAACATCTCTTCCACTGACATATTCCTGGTTAAGGAAAACGGCGGTAACCAGTAAGGAATAGTGGATGCCGATATCGACATTCTGAATACCAGATATTACTGGCTGTGAGTGATGAACCAACCACTCTCTACATTCAGAAACTGAAAAATAGAGCAATTAATATTCTAAATAAAAGCATCTTAACAGTGAAAAACACTCGAAAGGCATAGTCAAGTCAATTGACACATTATCTAGCAAACGAGCTTAAGAAACATCACTAATATTTTCTAACAAATATCTTTTTAAACTATAAAACTGACATTTCAGTGATGTCCCCCGCAATTCAAATTTCAATTTTCATGAAAATGGGATACTCATAACGATGATATGAGAAAATACTTCTTTATTTACCTTTCCAGTGCTTGTAGTCATCAATGTTTCTCTGCTGTCTATTTATAATCTGATACTTGAATACCAAGCAGTCGACCATTATTCAAAGCAATCTGCATGAACACAATTGTTAAATTTATTAAGGATTACTAAGAACATTTGAATCGTCTATAAGATAGAACCATTTTTGTTCAAACCACAGTTTTCTTATCCCCGAAAGTTACTGATTGAAATATTAACTATTTGCATTAATAAAAGTGGGGTCTGAACACATTCAAACTGATAGTTCATACCTTGTCTCCTATGTAGAAAGTTCTACCTTTGTAAGATGCATCTAACCATAAAGTAAGCATTGTCTTGACTACCCCCAATAACACTGAATGCATCCAGTCAATCACAAACGTCTTTGGTAAATCAATATGTCTCAACCTTGCACCTTTGATGACGTTGACCTATAAAATAATCAGAAAATTCATTATTTTCATGACTTCTTATATGGATGTTACATAACAATAAAATAAAGAAGGTTTTTTCTTTCTTCTTAAAGGCTATTTCTGCCAGCATTGAGATTATGCAAATAAAAGCAAATGAATGTTTAATCCTGTCGTTTATGAACGAAATCTGCATCAGACAGCTCTGAATATATTTAAGCAAATGGATGAAATATCTGTGTAAATGAAAGTATGATTTTTTTCATTTAAAGTCGTAGGTTATCAATTCAATTGAGATTTGTTTATCTATTGACACAATATGTTAAAAGTAGTCTGCTGCAGAATTGTCATATGATGGAAACGTTTAATACAACAGTTTTACAGATGACTTGAAAAGTAGCAAAAGCAGATAATGCTAAAAACGAATGAAGGTGAAAGCATTTTGACAAGGGGAAAACATTGTGAGCCGTTTGCCAATTGTGACAATGTTTTCAAAAGGTGCCTGGTGCATTCACATTGAATTTCTATCGCCATGTCTGAATCAGGGTTATGCTTAATTTCTATATGTTCTAAATCTTTAATGCATTTTTCAATTTCTTCCTGGCAAAGCACTCTTTGCATGAAACTTTTTGTTCTAAATCTGTGTCCGATACATCCAAAAGTTTAAAGCATAATACACATTTAAATGCTGTGGATGTATTTCAATATCTTCTGTTTAGTAATGACAGTGGTAGATGTGTTGGTCATTTGTAAGATATTGTCAAATCTTTGAGAACAAAGGTTTGTCAACCTGTAAGTCGCGCCTTCATCTAGGGAATTTGCGTTTGTTCCCCACAATGGCAGTTTTATATCTCCAGTCTTATCAGCTATGACAGCATTCTGTAAAAGCCTTGGTCCAGATTTAGTGATTATACTCTTTGTCTCATCATCGTAAGTAAATACAATAAAGATAAACATGTAAACCAAAATTTAGAGTTGTCTGTTTTGAAAGCCCCAGGATGAAATGCTTAATTCTGCTTTCATCAATTGGATCATTCACACCTACTTCTAAGCTAACATGTTGTGCGATAAGAAGTAGAGATATCCCTCTGCCTATGCTTGCGCCAAGCGAAGCAGCATGACACAAGCCCGGGAAATTTCTGCTCCATACCGTTCTTTTTGGTGCAATTGAAAAGTCTTAAGTGTAAATTTTCACACTTGTTTGTGTTGAATAAATTTTCAGTCTCTTTCAGCTGTTTCGTACCACAGTATTGTGAAATGACTTTAGAAATTATTTCTCTGTCTTTCATTGACAGTTTCATGTACGTTTTAATGTGAGAAATGCATACTGCTGACACCTTTCTGCAATTAGAATGGTTTCCGTGGAAACAGTCCAGTACGTTTGTTATGGCGTTTTCTGCACGGCTGTGATAATGGTCCCTAGATTTGGCGGTGACCCTCAAGCGGCTTAGTTCCATACGCATCCTATCCCGCAGTCTGGAAGCAAGAATTCTTGTATACTTCTTTCTGTTCTTTCCTGGAGGGGCTTTGATATTGGCTGCCCTGAGATGGTTGTGGATGAAGCATTTGTAGTGATTTATATGCTTCTGGCGGTTGCTGTTTAGAGTCCGCATGGCTTTTGCGAGTGATTGGCTGCCATCAGTTGAAATGGACTGTACATTCAGGATGTTTTTGCTCTCTATATTTATAATGGTTGCTTTAAGGAATGAGGTTTCAGCCTCATTTATGGTGTGATCACTACTGTAATTGCCTATCCCGCAGTCTGGAAGCAAGAATTCTTGTATACTTCTTTCTGTTCTTTCCTGGAGGGGCTTTGATATTGGCTGCCCTGAGATGGTTGTGGATGAAGCATTTGTAGTGATTTATATGCTTCTGGCGGTTGCTGTTTAGAGTCCGCATGGCTTTTGCGAGTGATTGGCTGCCATCAGTTGAAATGGACTGTACATTCAGGATGTTTTTGCTCTCTATATTTATAATGGTTGCTTTAAGGAATGAGGTTTCAGCCTCATTTATGGTGTGATCACTACTGTAATTCTTTTTTACATTTTCTACTCAAATGGTTACACAATTTTAAAGGACACAACTTGTTTCCAATTTGAATGTCTACCGGCAACTGTTTTAAAGTTGTTTTTTCAACTGTAGGTGCAAAACACTGAGTGGTAGTTATACCGCCTGCCTGTGGCCGACTGGTTTAGGACACATCATATTCCAAGTGAGTTCCATCTGTTCTTTCTGCAAGATTCTCAACTTGTTTAACATAGTTCTGATTCTTCTCTAACTGGATTGCATTAATTTTTTCAACTTCATCTGTGAGGGAGTTGAATTTTCTTTGCAGTCCTCGCTTGTCTGGTGCTTGAATAATTAAGCAGGCTAGCATAAGCTGAATGTCACTTATCCCCAATTATGAACCGAGGACTGGCAGAACAAGGTAGTTGTTCAGGTTCCCTGTGGTTTGTCCCTGTTTCTTAACACTATGAAACAGTGACAGTTCATGCAAAACAAAGTTGCAATTTCAGTTGTAGTGTTATGCAAAGGCCTTTCCGGTCAAGCACACTCAGTTTCAGAACTGCGTTGTCACAGTTATATCCGTTAAGGCTATTAAATGCATTTTCAAGCATTTGCAGATTGACAATGGCATTTTCATTTCTGACTGATGTACTGTCACTGACTTTTGATGAAACATTTGTATTCTCTACAGTGCCTGTTGATGTTGATGGTCTCAGCTTAAATGGTACAGTTGGTCCAGACGTTAAACCACTAGCATGAAGTACGTCTTGTGCAACTGATGCGTCAAGTCTCCTTAGTGAAGAAGTTACATCCTCAGCCTCAGTCGGTATATGTGAATATTCATCAGAAGGTTCAGGAATACTGTCGGATTCAGCACAAGTGTCACTAAAACTACTCCACCTTTTCAAAGCATAGGTATTTCCCTTTTAAAATATGTATATTTCCTCTTTTTATTAAGCCTGTAGCTGTGTTTATAATTCCTTTTAATATCTCTCATGTTCACTAGTTGTAAGCAATACTAATTCTAGAAAACAATGGGTTGGACTGCATGTTTTATCATGAAATGGATTCTTATCAGGGATGTAGGGTCATATTTCAGGTGTCTGGGTATTTCTGTTTGCAATTAAAACTATTTGGATACAGCTAGTTTGTGTGAGTAAGGCTTTGGGGTTTACCTCCCTTACATCTACAGACTGAAAAGAGTAATGTTTGTGACAGGTATTTTGCTATAGTTCCATTTCTGGGATATATTTTGAATTGAGTTAATAATGGGATTTTTACAGTTATTAAGTCATACAGTAGTTGTTGAGACCAGTTTCTAATAATGCTTAAACTTCTAAGATAAGTAATTAAATGATATAAACTTTAAGCAAATTTATGGTATTGATAATTTCTAAGGTTTCAAATCTGGTTTCCTAAGTAAATTGAAGAAATTAAAGCATATTTAGGTCTAATATGTTTGTAAATATTGACAACCTGCATTGTATTCATAAGAAAACTAGGGTTTTACATGCTGGTTATTTTCTTGCATTTTGGCTATATTTGGATTATTTCCCTTGGATTGGGTTACTTTTAGAAAAGGGTCATATTTCTAAAAGAAACACAGTTTTCTTTCTTTCTTTTTTTCTTTATTGTGTGTAAAATACATTAAATTATAAAATCAAGGATGCACTAGTTATAGTTAAGCTGAAGAAAAAAAATTAAGGTGGCAGGGGACACATATTCGTATTTGGCCCTGTCTATATTTCATAAATTTGGAGTGTTTTGAAAATGAATTGATTTTTGTCTCGCTGCGACGAAGTTGCGAAAGCGAGACTAAGGTGTTGCTTTTCTGGCGACGGCGTCAACTATTTGCGTTTAGCTCAACGTTAAAGTTACATTTTAGCTCACCTAAGCACGAAGTGCAAGGTGAGCTTTTGTGATCACTCACCGTCCGGCGTCCGTCGTCGTCGTCGTCGTCAGCGTCTGTTAACAATTTCCTACAAATGACTTCTCCTACTAAACCAATGAACAGATTTCAAAATAACTTCACAGGAATGGTCCTTAGGTAGTCCTCTTTCAAAGTTGTTCAAAGAAATTAATTCCAAGTAGAACTTTGGTTGCTGCGGCATCAGAAAAGGGAAAAATTGCCAAATCTTAAAAAATCTTCTTGTTCTGTTAAAACATTGTATGCTGATGATGCTGAGTGTGACCTTTTTTTTGGGTAAAACACTTGATTTTTGGACATCGCTACTTCATATTTTGTTGGATTAATTTCAAATTGTGAACACACATTTCATAAATAAAGTACTTCAACATATCAAACAGGTTTCGGGGTAAAACGTTTGTATTTTGTTATTTTTTTTGAATTTCTTGTATTTTTGAACTTTACGTTTAGGTCAATTTTTTTTTTAATATCTTGTATATTTTAACTTTGTATTATTATTTTTTTGAATTTCTTGTTTAAAAGCCATTGTGTTTAGCTGAAAGTTAAAGTTTTGTTATTTTACTTTTTATCTTTTACACTTGCATTGATAGTCAAAGCAGGGGACAGCGAGACATTTCTTTATTGACATCTATCAATTGATGGATACAAAATGTGGAGAAAATACGAAAATGTGTATATGCTAGCTCTCATATCATATTGAAGAGCTTTTCAAGGGGAGGTCAATCTCAACATCATTTCAGAAGCTGTTGTGGAATGAAAATTCAGGTATTTCAAATAAGATTTTCTACTAGAAGAATACTGATGACATGGTATTTTGTATACATTTCCTGGTTATGCATTGCTTGATTATTAAGTACGTGTGCTTCAATTTTCTCCTGCATGTTTCCAGGAAGTAAGGACATGATTAGAAAATCTGCCGAAATAGTGTCATTTTAGCCCGTATTTTGGGTAGGTGGGCTAGAATACACAGGGTCTGGGAAAAGAATCAGTTCTGTCGAGTTGCTAAAATGTTACATGATTTTGAAATACTGTTATATGCCATATATTGAGATATAGTTTTAACATTATGATGGATGTTGTCTCGGAGAATTTCTCAAATAACATTTTATCGGTGCGGACCTGCTGAAATGTTGCAAATTTAGGGGTCCCCTGCCACCTAAGCGTATTCTTCAGTATAAAGTGACCTAGTTCCTGTGCTGTATAAGCGTATTAATTTTCTTTTAGTTTTCGTGTATTACAACGATTAGGGCAGAGGACTGACAAAAGTTCACATCGAGTATTATAATAAACATTTTAATAATTCCTTAGCCTTGATAGTTTGTTCAGAGTATTTCTAATTGTATTGACGTGGCGAAGAGGTCGATTATTTTCTGATAAATACGCTTACACAGTACGTACAAAATATAAGGCTATCAAAGTAGTACTATTATAACCGTACTTACATTACTTGTCGGTTAGGATATTTACCCTTGCCCAAGCATATATGTTCCTAGTCGATTAAGAGAAATGGATATTTAATATAAAGAACAAAAGTCAGTTTTGGCTCAAACAATAGACCAAGGAATTTAAATTCAGGCACAACTTCAATACGAGTGCCATCTAGTGTTAAATCTGGATTTAGGTGGTGTTTGACAAAAGTGCATACATTTGGTCTTGCTTTTAGAGAATTTAAAGCCATTTTCGTTTGACCATTTTTGCAAATTATTCAAAACTTGTTGCAATTGTCTTTCAATTGTATGCATATGTTTTGATCTGTAGCAAATACAGAAATTATCAACATAAACATTCAACTCCAGGGTTAACAGATTTGATAATGTTATTAATCTTCACACTAAAAAGTGTAACAGAAAGAATGCATCCCCGGGGACACCCATTTCCTGTTCATGTGGATCAGACAAAGTATCACCAACACGAATTTTGAACTGACGTTCATTTAAAAAAGCAGAAATGAAATAAGCAAGGCGACCTCTTATGCCAAAATCATAGAGGTCATTCATAATACCATATTTCCAGGTAGTGTCATATGCACTTTCTAAGTCAAAGAAGACGGAGACAACGTGCTCCTTTTTAATGAATGCTTCTCTGATAAAAGTTTCAAAACGGATCAAATGATCCACTGTGCTTCTATATGTTTACGAAAACCAGACTGGAAAGTAGTAATAAGTCTGTCGTTCACCATTCTTTCCATGGTTTTACATATACAGCTAGTTAAGGCTATAGGACGATAATTCCCAGGATTAGTTGTATCTTTACCAGGTTTGGGAATTGGAATAACGATGGCCTCTTTCCAAGATCTCGGGAGATTTCCCGTTCGCCAAACCTGATTATAGACGTCAAGTAAACAAGAAAGGAACCGGAAAGGTAAATGTTTAATCAGTTGATAGTGTATATCATCTGAACCCGCAGCGGTATCATGGCACTTCTTGAGAGCCGATTTTAATTCCTTTAACGTAAAAGCTTTATTGTAGGCCTCTTCATTTTTCGATTTAAAGTTAATTTTCCGTTTCTCCATTTGCTTTTGAAATTTTTGAAACTTTGGAGAATAGTTTGAAGAGGACGACTTTTGTGCTAAGGAATCTGCCAACATATCATTCTTTAAAAAATTGTGCCGATTTGACGTTGTGACCCTCTGTCCGTCCGTCTGTTCGTCTGTCTGTTCGTCCATACAATTCAGGTTAAAGTTTTTGGTCAAGTTAGTTTTTAGTGAAGCTGATGTCAGATCATGATGAAACTTCACACAAATGACTATTAACATATCATTCTTTAAAAAATTGTGCCGATTTGACGTGACCCTCTGTCCGTCCGTCTGTTCATTTGTCTTTCATCAGTTCACCCAACCAGCTATAGTTAACAACCGGGGCATCCGTGTTCCATGGACACATCTATTACAGCTTGTTAGTCTATTTGATTATCTATTTCAGCTTGTGAGTCTATTTTATCATCTGGAAATTCTGGAAATGCAATAAAAGTTTACAATTAGGCAACAAAATAAGAAAGCAGTAATATGAAAGCTTTTTGAACTTTTTGCAGTAATAGGTTTGAATAAATTTTAAATGGACTGTTGACTTTGAGACCCCAAAATTCATGAACATTATGTACCTGTGTGTCAATGAAAACTATTTCATCTGTTCTGTCTTAAGAAAGATTTAACAAACACATATAAAAGATGATTACTATACAGCATCAGGAATCCACTGTTGTGTGGTCGAGTGGTTAGCATAAGGGATTTGAAACCGGTGTCTAGGGTTCGATCCCCAGTTGTGGCACTACAGTTATAATTGAGTGCACTTCGACAATGCGCCGAGCCCCGGTAGTGAGGCGGGTTGCGAGTTTGAACGCCAGCTTAGCCAACATTCTTCCCGTGTTTGACAAAGAGTCACTGTGAAAAGCGTCATTCGTCTTTCACCAATAGGCTAACAGTCTATGTGGAAAAGCAGCAAGGTGCTTGGAGAGTATGGTGTGTGGGGAACTGGTGTAAGAATACCAGGAAACGTATGAGAAGGTGAACTGGCCGCCGTGATATGATTGAGAAATTGTTGAAATCGGCGTTAAGCCCCAATCAATCAATCAATCCCTTTCTCACATGGTACAGAAGCTTTCTGACGTTAAACAACAATCAATCGATCAACCCAATGCACATTTTCTAGTCTAAAACTGGTTTGTTTACCCACAGATCACGAATAAGTGAACTGTTGCTGTGATATAATGTTGAAAGGGGTGTAAAACCCCATTAAAACAAACTATATAGCATCAGTGTTTAAGATACAGTGCCATAAACAGATACCATAATAAAACATGTCAATTGACAATTCTGTGTAACAAATAGGTTTGCGCTGAAGATTAAGAGTGACAGTTCAATTCAACTAAAATATTACCTATGAATGCTCCTTCAGTTGATTTCTGATTAAATAAATGGCTATCTTGAGGTATAATTTTGTGACTTTTTTCTGGACTTGGGGCCTGCTGCACTCATAAAGGTCTGAAATATTAATTAAAAAAAAATAACATTTAAATTCAACAGATGATCAAAATGATACACTTTTGGGATACAAATTCTTCTACCAATTGAGAAAGCCCCATATAGTTATATTCATATGAATTTGAAATAAGAAGGACATTTGTCAATTTCAAATTATGGTTCTTTTGACAGAATATTTTTCCAATGTCTCCTGCACACAAACCCAAAAAAATCTGTCACAAGGTGAGTCAAACTGAAGTAAGGGTGTCCAGGACCAAAACATTAAATGTTGTATAGCAAAATTATATTTTCATATTTTGAGCTCTGATGATGATAAATGATTACAAGGGAGTTCCTTATGATATTGTGTTAAATTGGCATTTGACAACTCATCGACAGACTCATATAGGTACTGAAATCATGTACATCACTGCACTACGAGTAAACATGCAAATTCCTTCATAATTTAATATATTTTGGCCGAGCCTGTGTAGCTTAGTCGGAAGCGACACAAGCTGTCAATCCAGGGTTAGTGTGTTTGAATCCTAGCTCGGCCAACATTTTTTCTGGCATTTGATAATAGTCAATGCAACAAGCGTCATTTGTCTTCCACCAATGGACAAAACAGTCTTATATGGAAAGGCATCCAGTTGCTTTGGAAGTGTGTTTTGTGGGGAAGCCAGGACCCACATGAGTAAGTGAACAGGCTGCCGTGATATTATTGCAAAGTTGTTGAAAACAGCGTAAAACCCAAATCAATCAATCATAATTTTCCACAAACTACGGACTCAACATAAAAGCAATATGAAAGCATATGATATATGGCAACCACACTTTCTCCAAATAACTTCTTATAGGACGGAATAAAGTGTAATTTTTCAAATCTGATAGGTTTCTGTTAAACTCTGTAACTGTTGCAATAAAGTGGAATGTTTCAAATCTGATAGGTTTGTTAAACTCTGTAACTGTTGCAGACATTCTCAATTGTCGTAGTGCTGCTAATGTTTCTTTCTCCTCTTGAATTCCATTTTGTTTCTGTTAAGCCACCTCTTCCATGCCTGCATCACATGGAAATCACAAAAAATTCCTCTTGCATCTTAAAATATATGTAAAGAAAGAGTATTCACAACAGCATGTGCTATTAATATTAAACATTGACATAAACACATATACAGTTGATAGTTATTAAATTTGTGAAGTCCTGAAACTTTTGAAACTATTTCAACATTTTGATATAACACTGCAATATAATAATACATACACTTAATTTGCTTATAATGCTTAAGTTCACCTGGGCCGCAGAAGGCTCAAAGAGATCTATTCTGATAACCATGTGCGTCCATCATAAACTTTTATATTCAAGCAACATTATCTAATCCATTCCACCTATAACAACCCAAATTGTTGGACAAATATCAAGGAATATTCATTTTTAGCTAGACTATTTACAGAATGTGAGAGCTATACTACCCAACCTGAAAAACATAGCAGACAGGCTGCATCAGAAAAGGGGCAAAATTAAAAAAAATACACAGTTTCCATTTTTACACAAAAGGGGAACATATTATCTTTAAGCTTCAAAGTACAATTCCACTAGACCAATAACAACTTAATTTTACAGGAATGTTACTTTGTTGGTCCCCTTTCAAAATTGTTCAAAGACATACATTCTGTGTAGAACTTCGGTTATTGCGGCATATCACACAAAGTGAGAAAAATGCCTAAACTTTAACATTTATCTCCTCCAAATTCTGCATATTTCAACTGTTTCTTTCGAGGCGGGCTTTATTTTTTTCACACTTTGGCCCATATAATTTTTTTTTTTTTACAGTGTCACCTTCAAGAGCTTTTCCACCTATGTCTCCACTTTTTGCAACTTTCTTACATACGATCTCTGATCTGTTTTCAAAAAAAGCACAAGGTGCAGTTTTTTTACCATTTGACCTATCCAGGGCAGTATTGTTCAAACTGATATTTTCTGCCATGCCTTCGGATTCCAATACACATTCTCTCTCTCTTTCATCCGCTACCCCTGAATTTACAACACATATTTCATTTTCATTACAGTCATACAAAGTTGAAGGTTTAATTTTTATGCCTAAGTTTTTACACATTGTTGTCCCATCAACTAAGGGTAAATCCCTACCTGGAAATATGGTATTATGAATGACCTCTATGATTATGGCATAAGAGGTCGCCTTGCTCTTTTCATTTCTGCTTTTTTAAATGAACGTCAGTTTAAAGTTCGTGTTGGTGATACTTTGTCTGATCCACATGAACAGGAAATGGGTGTTCCCCAGGGATGCATTCTTTCTGTAACACTTTTTAGTTTAAAGATTAATAACATTATCAAATCTGTTAACCCTGGAGTTGAATGTTTTCTATATGTTGATGATTTCTGTATTTGCTACAGATCAAAACATATGCATACAATTGAAAGACAACTGCAACAAGTTTTGAATAATTTGCAAAAATGGTCAAACGAAAATGGCTTTAAATTCTCTAAAAGCAAGACCAAATGTATGCACTTTTGTCAACTTCGTAAACACCACCTAGATCCTGATTTAACACTAGATGGCACTCGTATTGACGTTGTGTCTGAATTTAAATTCCTTGGTCTATTATTCGATCCGAAACTGACTTTTGTTCTTCATATAAATTACCTTAAAAATAAATGCCAGAAGGCTTTAAATCTGTTGCGCGTTGTGTCCCATATGGACTGGGGAGCTGACCGTAAAGTTCTCTTGAGACTTTACAGGTCGTTAATACGATCTAAATTAGACTACGCATGTATTGTTTATGGCTCAGCACGAAAATCATACATTGCATCACTTGATTCCATTCACCATCAGGGTTTACGGCTAGCCCTGGGCGCTTTTCGAACTTCGCCCGTCAAAAGTCTCTATATAGCCAATGAACCACCCTTATATTTACGTCGACAAAAACTGGCTATGCAGTATCTTTTAAAACTTAAGTCTATCCCTTCAAATCCCACTCATAGAGTTGTTTTTAAACCTTTATACAAGGAATTATTTTTAAAGAAGGAACGGGTAATACCGCCTTTTGGTATCCGTTACGGTCCCGAAGTCGCTAAGCTTGATGTTGATCTTGAGGACATCGCGAGGCAGGAGATTTCAGATTCTCCACCTTGGACTCGAAATAGTCCATCATTCATTTATGATTTTGCGACTGATAAAAAGGCCTGCACAGATCCTATTGTTTTTAAATCCAAGTATATGGAAATTAAAAATACATATTATAACTTTGAGCATATTTATACAGATGGTTCTAAGGACGGAAAAAAGGCTGCTGCCGCTGCAGTTCATGATGGCGATGTGATAACATTTCGATTGCCAAATAATGCTTCTATATTTTCTGCCGAGTTAAAGGCAATTCATTTGGCTTTGGACCATATTGAATCCGACGGTTATTGGCGATATATTATTTTTACTGACTCATTGTCTGCTATGCAGGCACTTCAGAATGACAAAATAGATAACCCTATTATTGTTAACCTCCTTTCTAAGTTATCGCGTATTTGTGCAACAGCACATGTAGTGTTTTGCTGGATCCCCAGTCATATGGGCATTCACGGTAATGAATATGCTGACTTGGCAGCAAAGTCTGCTCTTTTACAAGATATTTTACCTTTTAAAATACCTTATTCCGATTTTAAACCTTTAATAAATGTTTTACATCACGATAAGTGGCAAAGTAATTGGAATGAGCAAGTAAATAATAAACTGCACTCGATCAAGTCAGTACTTGGTGAGTGGATGCCGGCATTTAGATCCTGTCGCCGAGAAGAAATTGTCCTTGCTCGTTTACGCATTGGGCACACATGGTTAACTCATGCATACTTACTGAAGGTTGAGGAAGCACCTCAGTGTATTCCATGTTTTACACAACTTTCAGTACAGCACATTCTTCTGGAATGTGCTGATTTCGCTCCAATACGTGATAGATTTTTCAGGGCTCAAAGTATGCGTCTGTCAAACCTGAACTTCTATTTGATTTCCTTAGGGAAATTAATATTTTTAATAAGATGTGATTATTTCTTAAATCGCGCTTTTGCACATGCATTACTTTTACAGATCCTGTTCCGCATTTTCTCAGATATTGTTTATCTTTAAATTAAGTATTACATAGTAGTGTAAATTGGTGAATGTAAAATTCCCAATATAGCCTCCAGCAGAAAAGAAGATTAATCAGCATTTATTAATGCCATTATTTAAACTATCCCATATATAGAAATTCTACTGAAGATATATTTTATAATCCCTTCCCATATACAACAAATTTGCAGCAAACAACTTTAATAACATTTGAAAAGATCAATTATTGTATATAGTTGAAAATCTGGAGACAAAAGTATAAATTGCTTGTTTGGGAAATTTCTTATTTTGTTGTCATGTTTTCAAAAAGCTGTCTGCTGCAATGTCCCTTTCTGGCAAGCATCTATATGAGGGAAAGATATTATCCATTTAAATTAAAATATTATACTTTTTAATAAATGATAGTAGTATTATTAAATATATATTTGAATAAGACAATAATTTGGCAAGTGGATGGATGATATTCACTATTTTCTAAGTCACCTGTAAGCGAGGCATCATAAAACTACTTTATGTTGGTTAGAGGTAAAGGTGCTGAACTCAAGATTCTTGAAAAAATAGTCAAAGTTTTAAAACTGTTCAAAAGATGTCTTGAAATACTTGTATCATATTACTAGGATAAAATCAGAGAATTAATTTCATTTTCCAGTACCTGTAAATATTGGATTGTATATGCTTCATCTTTACTTGGTTAAGCCAACTTTTACACATTTTCATGACTTTAAATTGACACGTTTTCAACACTTACTGCAAAATAGTTCTAAACTACTTAGAACCTACTTATTTGTCACTATTAGCAATATTGGCAGAAGTTTCATCATTTTGAAATTTTGATCACAATCTGGAGTTCAGCACATTTACTATAACAAGAGGGCCATGATGGCCCTGGATCGCTCACCTTAATTATACAATGTACTGCAATGCAAAACACATCAAGACAATTATTCTGAATGCATCCTCCACAGTGTTAACAATATTTTCCTTCATTTGGCCTAGTGATCTATATTTTTTTACCTGATATGACCCATATTCCTGACACGGCCGGGTAGCTCAATTGGTAGCGTATCTGACTCGTGATCTGGAGGTCACGGGTTCGATACCCGGCTGCGGCGACATTCTTTCGGGCGATGTTTTCCATTGCCTCTCACCTCTGATCTATGTGAGAAAGTAGTCAGTGGCTTCGAAAGAATGTTGTGTAAGTACTGGTGTGGGAAAGCCAGGAAAACATGGGTAGGTGCACTGACCGCCGTGATATGACCAAAGCTGTTGAAAGCGGCGTTAAACTCCAAACAAACAAACAAACAAACAAAGACCCATATTCCTACATGGACTAGATATCATTAAGACAACATTCTGACAAAGTTTCAACTTGCTCAAAGTAAAAATGCGGCCTCCGGAGTTTGAACAATATTTTCCTTTATTGACCTAGTTTCTGATCCAATATGACCCATATTCGAACTTGACCTAGATATAATTCAGACAAACATTCTGACCAAATTTCAAGCTGCTGAAGCAAAAAATGTGGCATCCAAAGTGTTCACAAGATTTTCCTTCAATTTGATCTAGTGACCTAGTTTTTGACCCGGCATGACCCATATTCGAACTTGGCCTAAATATCATTCAGCTCAACGTTCTGAACAAATTTCAAGCCGCTGAAGCAAAACATGCGGCTTCTACAGAGCTAACAAGATTTTCCCTTAATTTGGCCTTGTGACCTAGTTTCTGATCCAATATGGCCCATATTTAAACTTGACCTAGATATCTTTAAGACAAACATTCTGACCAAATTTCAAGCTGCTGAAGCAAAAAATGAGGCATCCAAAGTGTTAACAAGATTTTCCTTCAATTTGGCCTAGTGATCTAGTTTTTGACCCGGCATGACCCATATTCGAACTTGGCCAAGATATCATTCAGCTCAACATTCTGAACAAATTTCAAGCCGCTGAAGCAAAATATGCAGCTTCTACAGAGTTAACAAGATTTTCCCTCAATTTGGCCTAGTGACCTAGTTTCTGACCCAATATGACCCATATTTGAACTTGACCTAGATATCTTTAAGACAAACATTCTGACCAAATTTCAAGTTGCTGAAGCAAAAAATGCGGCATCCAAAGTGTTAACAAGATTTTCCTTCAATTTGACCTAGTGACCTAGTTTTTGACCCGGCATAACCCATATTCGAACTTGACCTAGATATTTTTAAGACAAACATTCTGACAAAATTTCAAACTGCTTAAGCAAAAATTGCGGCCTCTGGAGTGTTAACAAGATTTTCCTTCAATTTGGCCTAGTGACCTACTTCTTGACCCGACGTGACCCATGTTCGAACTTGACCTATATATCATTAAGACAAACATTCTGATAAAGTTTCAACATTCTCAAGTTGAAAATGTGGCCTCCAGAGTGTTAACAAGATTTCGCTTCAATTTGACCTAGTGACCTCGTTTTTGACCTCATATGGCCCAGTTTCGAACTTGTCCAAGATTTTATGGAGATGAACGTTCTGATAAACTTTCATGAAGATTGGATGCAAAATGTAGCCTGTAGAGTGTTAACAAGCTCAAATGTTGAAGACGCACGACGGACGGACGCCGGACAAAATGTGATCCCAATAGCTCACCTTGCACTTCGTGCATAGGTGAGCTAAAAAAGTACATACTAAGAACATTCATATCAATATAACACATTTTTAACAGAGTGAAATATATGTTCAAAATGCATACTTAGGCAAATTGAATAGGAATCATATATTCACTTAATGAAATATATACACAACAAGCATACTTAGAAAAATTTATTCACTTAACCCTTCATTGAAATTTCATAAAACATAATAAAGATAAAGATGCATATTCAGGCAAAAGTCACTACTGTACTGATAAAGCATTTTGGTGACAATTGGTACAATAAATTACCATTTTTCACTGTTGCATAAACAATAATTATAATCAGCATTAATAACCGTTTTCCACATACAGATTTACTCCTGCAGATGGCATTTGATACAGTCAGACCAACGTATGAAACATTAATACATTTGCAATAAGGTATGGGTAGATCAATATGAACTAGAATGGAGTAATCCATGAAGCATGTGTGCCACCTGCATCTTGCAATTTAAATTTTAACTTCGTGTGACAGACAGACACTGGACAAAAAAAAAATTAAGTGCCTATTCTGGTGCTGATTTGGTGTTTGTGAGAAAGGATTTATAAAGTTTCAAAAATGTCCGAGATCCAATTATTTTGGGAAGATGAAAATTTCTCGAAATAATGTAAACGAAAACAAATTAGTGTGTAAGTTCTTTAGCACATAAAATCTTCAGTAGATGACATAAAAAACATAGTGACAAAAACCTTAGATTGTCAATAAAAAATAGCTTAATGGTTTAATAAAGTTGATTGACAACATTGAGGCCCAAGTAGGAAATGCTCACTATGAACAATTTCACCTATGGACACTTTGTTTTTAAGTCTTATATTGATATTGCATCTGCAGGTGGGAAAGGGTTAAAGGAAAGGAAAACTACTGATCATGCATTTCTAATGTGATAATATCAGCTCCTTTGCTGGTAACAATTAAAGGCATGGGATTTACATACTTGTCTAAGAGGAACTTCTCAATTTCCTTTCCTTCTTTTGGGGCAGTAGGAAAGGCTTGTAACAGTAAGTCTGTTGGCACTTCTAAAGTTGAATCGTCATTTAGTAGGAGGATAATCTCCATGTCCTCCACTGCTGCGCCGATTACAACAACCACTTCCCTCTCAGAGGGTACATCAATTTTCTGTGGATAAGAAAATGCATATTGTTATATATCAATTCACATTTCCTAGTTCAGATACTAGTATTATTTGAATTAGATGTTGTCATCTTTAATATTTTATGCTATCTTGAACTTGTGGTTTTCTTCAAATTATTGTTTATATTACCCGACCTTAGTTCAAACCATACATTAGATAGACAACTGAACTTATTTAATAGTTAGATCAGTTCTATTGAATATGAATGTTAAGTTATATGTGTCATCTATCCTATATTTCCATTCTAAACCATGATAGTTATATATTACTCTTGAAGATTTCTGGATCATTCTCGAATAAACTGTATCTACCAATGTTAAAGTGAATGGCGCACTCATTTCTATAACGCAAGAATCTCTTCTACTTGGGATTTATATACTGTATCATGAAAGCAATGTCAATTAAACTATATATTCTATACTCGACGATAATTTTCGTTTTTAAACCGACAATACCCCTGTGCAGCTCAGTTATCGGACAGATTTGAACGACGTAATCTGCAAATTTTAACTCTTCATCATGGAAATAAAGTGTCAAGTTGTGAAAACGAAGCTTAAGTTTATTTATAAAATTAGAAATTAAAAAAAGGTAGTTGCGAAAACCCCGCAAGTGAGCTATATCAAGTAGTGAGTAGACAAAAAGCATGTTATAGGTTTTCTCAAGATGGGAAATCTCTATATTTTATCATTGAATATATAATATATTATATTTAACAATAAAAGAATCTAATCATATGCTTTGTTAATCATCAATTCCTGCACATCCATACTAACAAGGGCCGTACAGCTTCAAATTGCACAAAGGACACGTTTTACATCAATAATCAGTCATACCCATTCCAATTAACATTGAATAATAAGCATGCATGGATATGTGTAATCTGACCACTCAACAGATATACCTCATTAAACATATAAAAGTAATGCTTTTGCCGAGTCTACATCAAGTAATTTTACAAAAGCACATCTATAGTTTCTAGAATTCCATGCTTTTTATTGTATGTTTGCAAGAATTTATCAGTTATTTTTGCATTGTAACTTTTCTATGCCATTTTGATGCCTTTTAGATTCACTATTATATAACAAACAAATGAATGGTTAACATATTCAGGAAAAATATGAAAAAAGATCTTTCCTCTATTGTGGATTTCCTGTAGAATTAAACTACGTTTCATTTTAAATATGTTAACAACTACATCTTTCAACTTGACATAATTCCCATTTTTTTTGTATGTTTGCAAGAAATTATCAGTTATTTTTGCATTGCAACTTTATTATAAAGGGTTTGCCATTTGGATGTATTCTTAAATTCACTATTATATAATAATTAAAATGGTTAACATATTGAGGAAAGTTATGAAACGGATCTTACTTCCATTGTGGATTTCCCTGTTGAGTTGAAAGAGGTTTCATTTCTAAAAAGATTGACAACGACATCTATTAACTTGACATAATCCCCAACCCGGTACGTCGTTGCTTTTGCCATGTCCCTCCAAAGGCTGACCTTTGCCTTGGGTGAAGACCCATCCTGCAAGTAGATATTCTTAATTGACACTGAATCTGCTTTCACCATTACGGTGTAGGTTTCATCTTCCTGAAGTAAGAATTGTATTATAAGTTATGATTTTATTAATGTCTTTTATGTGTTGAAATAGGTCAGTTACAACAAAGGCTTCCAATTAATAGGATCTTCAAGATGGTAATTTCTGAGACAGGCTTCTTACTTTCATCTGTATAAAGTAAAGCTCACTCCCGGACAGACATGTATTACAAATGATCAATACTTGTCAGCAGGTCAGTACTACTGAACCAAATGATGATATAACCTATGGCTTTTCCTCCTCATTTTGAAGCAACAGCAGTTTAAGTTTTCCATATTTTTTGTGAACATTTTTTTGTAAAAGGACAACATAGGGAACATCCTATTAGGCTTCAATAAATGTGCTTGTCTTTTCAGGACCCACCAAATACTTGATGCTCTGTATGAACACTTTAAATGAAATGAAGGGTGAAAAATATGATATTTGTACTTCCCTTGCACGGAAAGCCTGGTCTTTGGAGGGGAGGCCAATGCATCCTTCAGTAGCATCACTGGTGCTGGTGGAGGATTGATGAGAAGGACTCCTGCCATTTCATGCTCTGGCAGTACTTCCACATTTTGTGTCGGCATAACCAATGTCTTACTTGTAACCACCAAGTGGTCTTCTTTTTTATTATCTTCCGCAGCATAACCGATGTATCTAGTTTAAAGCGCCTAAATTTCTCATTGGCATATACCACAACCTTCACACTTCTCGTTATGTCGGCCAATGCTGCATTGAGTACCTATTTAGTAAAATAAATAAGTATAACCCTTTACCTCATATAGACACTTTCTGAAGCCTCTGCAGCAGACAGCTTTTTGAAAACATTGTGACAAAAGAAGAAATTGCACAAAACGTGCAATACCATGAATATCAAATGCTGTTCAAATATTATGAATATCAAATGCTGTTTAAATACCATGAAGGACTCCTGCCCTTTCATGCTCTGGCAGTACTTCCACATCTTGTGTCGGCATAACCAATGTCTTACTTGTAACACACCAAGTGGTCTTCTTTCTTTATTATGTTCCGCAGCATAACCGATGTATCTAGTTTAAAGCGCCTAAATTTCTCATTGGCATATATCACAACCTTCACACTTCTCGTTAAGTCGGCCAATTCTGCATTGAGTACCTATTTAGTAAAATAAATAAGTATAACCCTTTACCTCATATAGACACTTTCTGAAGCCTCTGCAGCAGACAGCTTTTTGAAAACATTGTGACAAAAGAAGAAATTGCACAAAACGTGCAATACCATGAATATCAAATGCTGTTCAAATACTATGAATATCAAATGCTGTTTAAATACCATGAATATCAAAAACTGTTCAAATACCATGAATACATAAATAATGTTCATATCCATGAATAACAAAAGCTTCGACCCCAAAGTCTAGTTCAAATTCCATGAATACATATGTTCAAATACCATGAATACATAAATAATGTTCAAATACCATGAATATCTAAAGCTTCGTTCAAGTACCATGATTAGCAAATAGGTTCAAAGCATGAATATCAAAAACTGTTCAAGTACCATGAATTTCAAATACTGTCCAAATACCATGAATTTCAAATGCTGTTCAAATACCATGAATATATATCAAATGCGGTTCAAATACCATGAATATATATCAAATGCTGTTCAAATACCATGAATATATATCAAATGCGGTTCAAATACCATGAATATCAAATGCGGTTCAAATACCATGAATAACAAATGCGGTTCAAATACCATGAATTTCAAATGCTGTTCAAAGACCATGAATATCAAAAACTGTTCAAGTACATTGAATATCAAATGAAGTGCGAGTACAGTACCATGGAAAAAAAGTTTAACTAAGTCCTGAAAACTGATTGAATATCGAAATGAAATTGCAAACAAAGATTGAATTCACAATATGTGATCACTTTTATTTATGCTTTTGTTAGTTTACTTCAAACAAAATAAATGTTTTTTCTTCTACATGTTGTTCCTTTCTGTATGGAATGTCTTGTACTTATAGAACTATAATAAAAGATGTTCCAATTCAAAATACCAAGAAAGAAGGATTAAAGGCCTGTTATATTGGATAGTCCTGCATTTACATATTAATAAAATATTGTATAAATTTAAATTTTAAGTTAATCTTCCAAAACTATCTGTGTGTGCAAGTTATTGAAGCCACCAGAAATGCAAATCAAAGATACTTATAAACGTATGTAATATGTACCGCTTACGTCGAACGTTCTAAGGCATCACTATCAGTTAAAACAATAACAATAATATCGAGTTTAACCGTAAGCTATATAGAAATATCATTTATTATATCATCAGTACATCTTCTCGTCAAGTGTCAATCCCAGCGTTGCAAAATAAACAAGATGTGTTTGTGAAACACTGATGCCCCCAAATGGCAACATCTAGGTCAAAGGTCAAGGTCGCAAGGTGAACAATTTTGGTATTGACAGAAAGGTCATGTCAAAAGGAATACACATGTGAAATATGGTAGCCGTACCTGTTATGGTTCAAAAGAAATGGCCAAGGTTAAAGTTTTTTTCGAGAATGGCAACATCTAGGTCAAAGGTCAAGGTCGCATGGTCAAAAATGTTGGTACTGACAGAAAGGTCATGTCACAAGGAATACACATGTGAAATATGGTAGCCGTACCTGTTATGGTTCAAAAGTAACGGCCAAGGTTAGTCTTTTTCGAGAATGGCAACATCTAGGTCAAAGGTCAAGGTCGCAAGGTCAAAAATGTTGGTACTGGCAGAAAGGTCATGTCACAAGGAATACACATGTGAAATATGGTAGCCGTACCTGTTATGGTTCAAAAGCAATGGCCAAGGTTAAAGTTTATTTCGAGAATGGCAACATCTAGGTCAAGGTCGCAAGGTCAAAAATGTTGGTACTGACAGAAAGGTCATGTCACAAGGAATACACATGTGAAATATGGTAGCCGTACCTGTTATGGTTCAAAAGAAATGGCCAAGGTTAAAGTTTTTTTCGAGAATGGCAACATCTAGGTCAAAGGTCAAGGTCGCAAGATCAAAAATGTTGGTACTGACAGAAAGGTCATGTCACAAGGAATACACATGTGAAATATGGTAGCCGTACCTGTTATGGTTCAAAAGTAGTGGTCAAGGTTAAAGTTTTTTTCGAGAATGGCAACATCTAGGTCAAAGGTGAAGGTCGCAAGGTCAAAAATGTTGGTACTGACAGAAAGGTCATGTCAAAAGGAATACACATGTGAAATATGGTAGCCGTAACTGTTATGGTTCAAAAGTAATGGCCAAGGTTAAAGTTTTTGTTAGTTGGTTGAAAAATTCATCAGTTTTCGTGCATAAAAGTGTGTACTGTAATTTTAGCCCCATCACTGTTCTGTTTTTCACGGCAATAGGTAATTGCAAGTGATATATTTTAGTTCTTTTTTTCATATTATTTAAATAAAAATGACAAATGAATATCTTGTTATTAAAAAACAGCTGTTTGAGGTTACCCCTGATAACAGAAATAAACATTTGTCACGTGACCCGGAAATGGCAAGTTCGACCCGAATCTGTCAAATTTACAGCTTGCAATTGCAGACACTAAAGAAACATTTTAACAAATTTGTATAATTGTTGAATTATATCATCGTGGGTAGGAAGTATTTGTTTAACATTTTATGTAGTTTTGTTTCTCTCAACTTTCTTTTCAAAGAGACAAGATTCGTTAATGTGATTACTGACCCGGAACTGTCGAGTTCACTGTATAAATCACATGAAATTGCAAGTTCAGTTTTGTCGTACTTTAAACAATTAAGAAATGTAACGCGAAACATTAAAAGAAATTGAAGTTTTCTGGGAAATATGTACATTCTTCATTTGAACATTTACGCAAATGTGCTGTTCCAATCATCCGAACATCCTTCAATTATTTTGCCCACGGAAGCTAATATCTTCGTGTCCTAATGTGTGTATTAAAACATTAGAAAATAAGGATTTCGCTAGCTTCAGCTTTTATACATTTAAATACCGAAGTGTCTCTTGCCACGATTATTTAATAAATTGTTCAACTCAATCAAAAGTCAATTACAGCCGCGATCTATATATACACAATTAGGCAATTAAAGTTCTCAAATTCAAATGTGTTCTAGGTAAAAGTTGCGAGTAAATTCTTAACCTTTATCGAGGTTAACCATGCTAAACCAATCATCCGAACATCCTTGAATTATTTTACCAACGGAAGCCAATAACTGCGTGTCCTACTTTGTGTATTAAACCATTAGAACATAAGGATTTCCCCAAAATGACCTAAGTTGTCAACGGGCCTTAAAACCCCATTTATTCCAACATTAAAAACATAGACACAGAACATACTTTTAATATTCACTTCTTCAAATCAATTTATATTTAAATTGTTAAAAACGGCGTTAAACCCCAATCAATCAAAACAATTTATACATTATCTTTGAAGGAGGGTACTGATGAAAATAATCCAATTGCTGAAGAAACGTTAACATCCATCTCGTTTTACATGAACACGTGGTTCCTGCCACCATGATACTCGAACAAGGCTGAACAAGTAGAAGACTTTCCTTCAAAGGCGACGGATCTTCGGTATGGTTGTTTGGCATCGACCTCTGTCAACCCTTAAATATGACAAATAATTCACTGTTAAACACTCTTGACTGTGTCCCATGGTACTGTGTTGAAATATTATGATATTGTACTTCTTATAAACTATAAATAACCGTAGGGTACGGTGTCGTAATTGATAATGATCCGTTTGTCGTACACCACTCTGTACCGTTTCTTTTCTACTATATTGTATACAATATTGTTGTACTTGTCATTGGAAATCTTGGAGGGATTGTAGACGGCGATAATCTAGGACGACGGTTGCTAGCCATCATCGTTGAGAAGGTGAATTATAAAGACCATGGCCAAGATGTCTAAAAGATGTCAGGCCCGGGATTGCAAATGGGTCTGACCTTCTGGTGATGTTCTAACTAAACTTGAAAATAAAAACAATTTTTAAACTCACAAATTTTTGGTTTGAAGAAGCCGTTGTTTTCTTTGGCGCACTTTTATCAAACAGGAAATTCGAGAATATGGTGATAAACACAAATGAGTTCGTAACTGGGACGACAGTGTTTGTGTCTTCAACCACACATGGTTTGTAATATCACGTTACCTAATAAGGAAAACATAAAATGAACTCTTTACCGGATATAGGCGCGTTTCGACGCCTCTAAACGATCTCAATGAAAACGTTTTTCGACACCTAATCGATTTCAATGTATACTCGTTTCGACGCCTTTGGATTTTGAATACTTCAAAAGTACATGTTTCGTGTGTTAAGGTCCTCCGAAAGTTTATCACCATACAATTTGATTATTTACAAAGGGATCTCCGACTTATAATAAATAACGGCAATAAACTAAGATCTTAAAAATAAATCATTATTCTAACTTTCGGCGTCACAATCGTCAGGAAAATCAGTATCGTCTTTAATAAACAACTGTGATGTCAAATGAGATGAAAAAGCATCTTGTCCATAATTAAGGAGCGTAAGAATCATTGCACGATATGGATTGTAATTACATGTCATAACAACTTTGTTTTGTAATGATGCCTCTGAATCTGAAAATAAAGTAGCAAATTCACAGGCCCCACTTTAGGACTCGTTATATCACTTCCATCTGGATGCGTAACTTAAGGTTTTACATAACTGTTCCTATCAAGTCGAGATAATCCATAGAATTTGGTCCACTGATTCGAAACTCAATAAGTGTGTCATATGTGATAAGGGTCGAATCTCTTGATAATAAATCTGGTTTACAGCTACTTGCGTTGACGGTAAATCAAACAAGAGTAAGTTATCAGGCACGCCTTCGGAAAAACTCACGAGTGAAATAAGCTAAACAATTTGAAAGGTGTTGTCTTAGTTTGTGGTTGAATTTGTTTACTTCTTCACAACATTAAATTAAAGTATGTCATCATTTCAATGTGAAGTACAAATGTATTATAAACCTTCCAGAGCCCAACATGCCAATATAGGTTAATTTCGTGTGACCAGCTTCCATACAGTTGAATTCCATTTCTTTGCGTAGGCCTACCATTGTACGCCACATGCCATACCTGAAACAATCATTATCTCGATACATAATTTGACTTCAATTCTTTCCAATGTGGTCATATCTTTAGCATCAATTTACACTCTCTAATCAGTCTGTTAATTTCTAAAACCAGAGTACGTAATTCAGTCGACAAGTAATTGATTTGTTATTTCACTTATTATAAAATCTTGAAATATATTTTGACAATATACTTACAGTTAAAACATTAAACCAAGAATCAAAAGTCCATCACTAACATTTGAAATTTAGTGTTTTAGGAAACATAATTGTTTGTATTACAACATTCATCCTATTTATTCCAACCATAATAGGTTCTGTCTGTACAAGTTCAATATCAGTAAAAAATATCCTGTAACGCAATATGTTGATACGCAATGTTGTGCTTTGTCAACTAACGTGTTGCCACTTTCTATTGTTAGCTCGACTTTTGAAAAAAAACGAGAGCTATTGTCATGACCCTGGCGGCGTGGTGGTCCGGTTAAGGTTTTTTGTTTAGCTCATTTTTTTTTTCTGTTTTCTCCCTATCAGTCGAGCGTCTGTGCCGTACGCGGTGCTCTTGTATTTATCATATGGTCTACAATAAGAGGGGTAATATCATCCTCCATAGTATTTGAAGTAAAAAAAAGACGTAACTTCATCCAAATTTTCATTTTGAATGATATTGGAAAATAGCTTCAATGAAGTTTAAGATACTGTCGTGATGTCTGTTTGACAACTTGTCTACTAAATATATGAAAAATCTCTTTAATTGTATGTATAATTACTCAAAACAGTGGAACACTTTGTGGCAAAAGGAGAAGTTACTCATGTTAAGCAATTTCTGCTTTTGGCACAATGTTTTCAAAAGTCGTCTACATCCCACATATTTTTAATCTACTGAATGGGTCGGGGAATTTATCCCTTATCCTCCAGACACAGCATGAGGGGATGACTCGCCGTTAACCGTCCATGGTTCCACAATATAAACTGTCTATACGCCTCGTGTCTGTTTGCTCGTTTGATGTCCGCATCATCTTCAAAAACTAAGACATCTCGTCTGTATAGCCGAGCCAAAGCTAAAACTTGCTCGTTCAAAACCAACAAGTTAAATTGCTGCAATTTAATATTGTAAATATAGTTAAAGGATTAGAATATGACGAAAAGTGGGTACGGTACTACTAGAGTAGACAAGGGATTCCACTACAAAAATAACCCTCAATCCACCTAACTATAGATGCTGCAGATTTTAACATTTTACTTATTAAGCCGAGGCCAAAAAGAGTGACAAGATACGGTTTTCAAGGACACTGTCCTGCTAAGTTAAATCAAAGTGCTGAAAGCACTGACGGTATAGGGGCATCATAGAATAATTTTTGGTGAATATCATGACAGTTATATGCCCATGACAATGAAAGCATGTTTGAACAGGATATATTATCTATATGTTCTGATATGCTGGAAAATGAAGACAAACAAAGGAATTTATGATAAAATTGAATTTAATAAAATATAAACATACATTGTTTGTACATTGTTGGTAGTTGTGCCAGGTTCACTGTTGATTAACATGAAATGTATTGTAGTTGCATACCAATGATTTTGCATATAGCATGATTTTATTTTGATGAGTGTAGTTGAACTGGCTTGAACTAGTATAAGTACACATGATATATTGGATAATGAATATGCATTTGTAGAAGTTAAGATATATCCACTATTGTATGCAAGGTATTGCAGTTCATATTGTAAAATGAATGAAATACAAAACAGACACTGGAAACAGTTCAACAAACATAACGAATATGTTAATGCATGGCAATTTCTGAAAACCAAGAAGGGAGAAACATGTCAAACTGCTTTTTCCCTTTTCAATTTAAATGATATATGAAGAATTTGAAATAAAAAAGGTCTGATGGGTTTATCATCACACCAAATACAATTTTGTTTAATGATAATAGAAATCGGCACCATTTCACAAGAAGAATTAAAATATTATATTATGCATATTTGAAGAAAAAGCACCATTTAACAAGACGTATATCTGAATGATAAACTATACATTAAAGTCAATATAAAACAAAACTTATCTAATATATAAAGTTCTACAAATTACAATAACCTGAAAAATTCCTACAATGGAGAGGAATGCCTAAGAAACATATCATTTTCATAAAGAACACAACTAAAGGTACTTTAGTAAATGCATTTCAGACTTTCTTTCTTAAGATATTGTATGAAAGGTATTGTGTAATAAATTGGGTGCGAGTTAATTTTGACTAGAATATCAAAAATGAGTATATATCTTATAAACGGAATCGAGATCTCTCATATAACAACATGAAATGATTGAACATTTTTAATACTGAAAACGCATACATAAATGATGAAATTAACACAAGATAATAAGCACCTATTTCAGTAATGGATATATATGGATAAAAAAACATTTGTTTTTTAATTGTTTAGGTTAACATGACTACGTGAAATAAATAATCACAGGTATGGACTAATGTTGCATAAACTGTCCCTCTGAGGTTTTGAACATTGTTATTTTATGGCTTATGATGTTTTCAATAACTGATGCATGTCTAAAAATCATGAAGTTGAGTTTAAAAAACGTAATGAGGAAAGTGAAAAAAACTACTTCACTTTATTTTCATATATATGAATAACAAGTTAATATTGAGTTTGGCAACTAGTAAGACCAGTTTATATTGTGTTTTTAAAAAAAATAAAATTGTATTAACCAAAGAATCGTTTTTTGTCGTCATTCGTTTTGTACCAAACCGTGGGGAGGAAAAATGTATACACCCCCCACATTCCTTGGCGGATGATACCCCCCGTTTAAACCCGTTTAACGATTGTAATAATTCACCGAACTCGTCGGATAACAAAACCAGTTAAATCGCAAACATCGACAAACCCCGGTACATAATAATAATAGGCGGTTACAAAAACATACGCTTTTTGTTTTTTTAAAAAACATTTTATTCGTAAAAGGTATAAAAACGTACAATTGATATAAATGTATAACAAAACAATATAAGCGCGGTATAAACCGCAAAAAACCGATTATGGACTAGTTCAACTACTCAGGATGCGCTTTTTTACACACCACCGTCATTTTGTCATTGCTTTTTAAGTTCCATTACGATAGTCTGTTGTATTTTTTTAAGTTTTTTGGCACATTTTTTACTACGCCCAACCTTTACGTCCATCTTGTTTTTGATCGTTTTGTTTACGAACCGATCGAAAACAGTCGCCACGTTCGAAATATTTAGTTTCATGGTATAACTCAAATTAGCTACAATTTGTTTTTTGGTATTGTCCCCTTCGTTATCGCACGATGATAAGGCTACGTAATACGCGTACGGATTATCCGCGACTTGTTTTTCCACCATCGTAGTATGTTGCCGTTTTGCGTTTGGCTCGTCGTTACTGGAATATAAACACAATCTGTCATTGTCAAAACCAGTACGCTTTCGTTTTAAGTAAGATATCCGTTTTCCGATATTATCCCGGTCGTACACGAACGCCCTCTGTTTAATGTAGGACGGTTCTTCATCCGGCGTTTCGTACCCTACCGAGTCGTCGTTATGCATTTTAACTAGGTCCGCTTGAGTGTCCAACAGTATTCCGTAATTGTCGTACCCGCCACCCTATAAATTGCGCACACAATCGGGTAGCCGTTTAATCATTTTTTTAGATAGGTTGTTAACTGTACAACCTGCCCGCTTAAACGCGCAAACGCGGAGTAAACTTATTAGATAGTGTTATTTCCGGTTTAAAACTAGGCAAAATCGCCGAAATAATCCAGTTCAACGTTACGTTCGCTTTCAATTGGGTTTGTGAGGCGATTTAATTCAGTAATAGTCGCGTTTGTCGGTGGTTGAAACTCGGTTTGTGGTGGAATTAGTACCGATGGGGGTGTGGATAATTTCCGGTCATTACTCGTTTGGTTCGTTATATAACTCGTTGATACTCCAGCTCGTTGATCGCCGTTATTATCGGTTTGAGACGGGTCAAACGACGCTAGGTAACCATTCATCCAGATTTGAATTTCGGACGATTGTTCGTGAATCGGCGTGACATTAACCTCGTCCGACGTATAAGAGTTTATGGGTGGTTTAATTAACAAAGTGGCTGTATACATCTCGACAACCTCGATTATGGCATTAACCGCGTACGACGTATCAGAGTTTATGGGTGGTTTAATTAAAGTGGCTGTTTATACATACATCTGGACATCCTCGCTATTGGCATTAACCGCGTCCGACGTATAAGAGTTTATGGGT
The DNA here is from genome assembly GCA_031761405.1 of Serripes groenlandicus. Lineage (NCBI taxonomy): Eukaryota > Metazoa > Mollusca > Bivalvia > Cardiida > Cardiidae > Serripes > Serripes groenlandicus. The sequence continues at coordinate 366,882 of JASEVX010000148.1, forward strand.
GGTTTAATTAAAGTGGCTGTATACATCTCGACATCCTCGCTATTGGCATTAACCGCGTCCGACGTATAAGAGTTTATGGGTGGTTTAATTAAAGTGGCTGTATACATCTCGACATCCTCGCTATTGGCATTAACCCACGTCTGACGCGTAAGGATCCATAGAGCAAGGATTTACGATATCGGTAGTCGGTTCTGTCCGCTGTTGCATTAAAGCGGTTGCTGGCATTTCGACATCCTCACTAGTTTGATCGGTTTTTATTAAAACGATGTTCGATATTGGGGGTTGAATCGAGGCAAATGTTAACTCACTGACATTTTCGCTAGTACAAGGCGATATTGGTTCGTACATGATCGCCTGTGAGTTTATCGACGTGGTGGTGTCAGCACCGGTAAAGGTACTGGATGGTGATGATGATACGGGTTCGCACTTGAGCGTCGGTGTATCCGTCGGTAAAACTGTGTGGGCGAAGGCCTCGGTAAACGTATCAGAATTCGATGCGAGATCGTCACAGTTTTGGGTCGCACAATTGGAGCCATTGTTCACCAAAAGCTAGGCCGAAATAATTTCGGACACGGTTAAATCGTCGCGAGTGACGTTGTATATGCGACAATTATGCTTAGGCGAATCCGGTATGTTTAAGCGACAATGTAAACATAACGCAACAATCCCCCCGTATATTGCCGGTAATCTGATATACGATCTCAATTTTGTATGCATGTCGCCAATAAGTATAGTCAATGAAACGTTTTGAGCCATAAGGCACCCGGTGTTACTCACGTACGTTTGCCACGCGGCCAAAATATGTCCCAAACTATATTTTTTCACATCAAGAATCGTTCCGCCGATACACCAGTGGTCCTCGTCGTTCGTTTTCGCGTAACATTGCTGACACAAACGAACCTTGCCCGTAACGTTATCCACAAAATAGTGCGCCAATATACCGTCCATATTGTTGTCTATCGTATAACTTCCATTAGTGTAATTAAACCATATTTGCGTAGCCATGATTTCTTGCGAAAGAAACGGTGTGTTTATTCCCCCGAGTATAAATACAAAGTGACCAGCATTCGAAATAACCACGCCGTTATATCGAGCAATTCCACGCGACTGTGCAAGCCCTCTCCTTTAAAATAATAACGCGCAGGCACATCGATCTGATTAATGGAGTCGATCATGTGGTTATCCCCGACCGATTTTCCGTCGTACACTTTGCATACGCCCGTGATTTTATTATAAATGGTAAATCCCCCGGGGCCTTTAACTTTACGATCGTAATATTTTATTTCGAACACGTTAGAATAGCCCCCCTTTTCGCAAAATCGTCCAAACGCGTTCGAGTTAAACCCGAACGGAACGACGCAATTAGTGCACATGGCGCGATTCCATTCATCGTGAAACCGCACTTTGTGAGCCTTACCTATCATGGATACGGCGTAAACGACGCTATTAAACATGGATTTGTCCGAAATTTTTGGTGCACTTAGTACGTGTACGGGGTAATTGTCGATACAGACGGTTGTCCCTATTCTCGTTTTTTCCGCTATATAAACACCATCTAGGCTTACGGGGTATAGCCAAACAACCGTTTTTACTAACAGAAAAATGTTTTAGTGTACTGCAGTCACGTTCGTCGATATAATGATGTGCTCCGCGTAAAAAAAACAGGCACATTGGCCGCAAACGCGATGGGTGACTAACAAAACAGAGTAAGAACAAAAAAAAATCTTCATCATCGTTAAACAGTTTTATTATTAAAAATGTTGCACATTGCATATTCCAATAGTTAAACCCTACCCATACAGCTGTCTGTTATCTATTAACTCCCTAAGATAATTTATGTGGCGCCATATCTGCATTGCATATTCTAATAGTTAAACCCTACCCACGCAGATGTCTGTTATCTATTATCTTCCTAATATCATTTATGTGGTGACACATTTGGATTAAAATCGATCTAATTTGTTCGGGTATTTCGCCGATCAAACAATTATTCGGGGTGGGGGGGGGGGGGGGGGGGGGGGGGGGGAGGGGGGTGACCAGGTTATCGTTATCCGTGGTAGTCATATCGTAATCGTGGATTATAGTTTTGTCATCGTAGATTATAGTTTCGTCACAGGTTTCGTTCGGGTTATCTAGCTCATCGATATTCGCAATATCCAGGTTATCGTTATTCGTGATATACATATCGTCATCAAGGGTGATAGTTTTATCACTAGTATCATCGATATTTACAACGTCCTGATCGTCGGTAAAAATGAAGGTATCATCATCGCCATCATCGGGGTATTGGTATGATCGGCCACTATTTTTTTGAACGGTACGTCCATATTTGCCAGTACGGCGTCTGTGGACGACGCGTCGTTCAAAAACTCATCCACCGGATCTACCGCGGTTGATGAATCCAATTTCTTGTCGGTCGTTAATCGATACGATTCGTGAACCCATCCGTTTCGTTCAACACGCTGACGTTTTTGGTGTGGCAAAATATCGTAATTGTAGTCCAGTTTTCGCTTTTTTAATGGCAATCTACAATTACACGATGCACCCGAGGTTGCAACGGGTGCACGATCTTCCTTCTGTAGCGAGACATCGTTTTGATATATATTTGGCCGGCACGATGGCAAGTTACGTCAGTGTATGGGTTTGTCGTCGAAATCGTTAAACTGCTCCATTTCAAACCCTTCGGATCGTCAAACTTTATTTCCCTTGGGTTGAACCGTTGAACGGAGGTTATGTACGAATGGGTGTTATACCTCGGTTGTGCACGAAGATCCAACAACCAATTATCCAAACTCTGGATTTCCGTGATATATTCCATCTCGGTATAACGATCGTTTCGGTCGCGCAGCATAAAGCTAAGATAGCATATAGACCGATTTAACCACGTTTTCAGCCACTCGGCACCGTCTATTTTCTTTACGTGCATGTTCTGTAACGACTTGTACGACGAAAAAAATAAACCCGTCGGTATCACGGTTTTATTGATAACCGATTTTTGAACGTCCGGAAACGGGCATTGGTGGATTAAACGAATTAAGGATCTCGCCTGAACAACCATCATCTCTATCGCATCCGAGAGGCAAACCGTATTAGTTATCTCCACGTTTTTAATGCCGCAAAGGCACGAAATTGCCCGCAAACACACGCCAAATAAGTCCGACAATTCTATGGGGTTTAACGTCGGCACCGTTTGTAAAATCCCTTTAACTGACGGTAAATATTGCCTGACAAAACTAGCGCCTTCCGAGTGGTTTAGTAACTTGAGTTGGTCGGAAATATGTCGGTGCGTCATTTTAGCCGTGGTCATGTCTGCGGATAACGCGGTATACCAGTCATTCTCAGTTGTTGGTAGGTTCGCGTATTTCGTCAATTGGTAATTTCTCGTTTTTATACCGTTACAAGCGCGACTGGGTGTCTCCGCAAAATTACCACCGTTTCCCATAGTGTTGCTCGTTTGGTATATATAGTGAACCATTTTCGCGACCTGTTTTAATTTAATGTCCAATTCCGGTTCGTCCATTAGTGTACAGTAGTCGTGTAGATATTCGTGAAATAACGAACACCACTCTAAATTGTGGGGCGTTTGCACAAACCGGTTCCATATATCGATCTTGTTTTTGGACCACGTAGACCCGTACCTATTGATTTGTAATCGTACCAAGGAAACCGTGTCGTCGTTGATTTTACCAGCTTTAACCGCGGTGCCAGGAATTTACACAGAACTGGTACTTGGCTGCCAACTAATAACTTTATCAAAGTGCATATACCATCCAAACCAAACAAAGCTGATTTTTTAGCTTTGTAATTATTTATTGATAGTTATCACTTTGCAGATGCTGGATTGATGGAACTAACACTGCTGAAGGAGTAGTTCTTTCTGTAAAAATTACAAGTGCCAGGAATTTACACAGAACTGGTACTTGGCTGCCAACTGATAACTTTATCAAAGTGCATATACCATCCAAACCAAACAAAGCTGATTTTTTAGCTTTGTAATTATTTATTGATAGTTATCACTTTGCAGATGCTGGATTGATGGAACTAACAGAAATCACTTTTGTTGAGTGTTGTGTTCATAAAACAGTGTGACTTGAAACTTGAGCTGTAAAAAAATCTTTTTTTTTATAGAATAACATGTTAACATTCCATTGAATATATTTGCATATGTTTGAAGTCATGCTGTTTGAATATGAAAATCACATCTTTTTAACTGCTAGTGGTTGTAGATGTTTTAGTATGCGCAGAAGTTGTGTAATATGCTTAAAAACTATATTGTCTATTTCCAGATCTAACACTGCATATTTTAGCACTCATTAACACTGACTAACATTTAAATTTGACACTATTTTGAAACAAACAATTATGGATAGCCAAAGTTACAAAACTAAAGAAAGTGCCACCCAATATGACACAAAGTCAGCTTCTGACACTATTTTGAAGCAAACAATTATGGATAGCCAAAATGACAAAACTAAAGAAAGTGGCACCCAAGATGACACAAAGCAAGCTTCTAGCCAAAGTGACAAAAGTAAAGAAAGTACCACCCAAGATGACACAAAGCCAGCTTCTGGTTTAGTTAAAATGTACTCCCCCTATAAACTGGCAGTCCCCAGGACACATGAGCAGTACACACCAGAAAAGAAGGATGCTACAGATCAGAAGGAGATGACTCCTAAGAAGAGACGTGTTGAATGCCTCAGTCACATGTAAGCTGATACCTCCTCCCAAGTTGAGGCCAATGTAACATCAGCTCTCTACAATCTCAGTAAAGGAGAATCTCAGGATGCCACAGACCACCTGGAGAAGGCGAGAAAGGTTCTTAAGATGCAGCAACAGAGGTCAGACAACCTTCTTCAAGAATTATCTCTAGAACGGGCAGCACAATCACAGAAGATTGACGGTCTCTCTACAAGAGAGAGTAAACTGCACAGAGATAATGTTAAGCATCTAGAAGAGAAACACGTAATGCAAAAAGAGATTGAAAAGCTGAAACAAGAACTCATCAGCTTGAAAGAAGAACAATCTTTCGAAACTGATGCAGATGATGACCTATTCTTCGATGAAAGTGTTTTACCAAAAACATAATGATCCCACACTAACATGTTTATGGTAGCCTCTTTGGTTACCATGTTACTGTTTCATGTGTTTAACCATTGATCTTATGCTTTTATCTTCATGCCTTTTTGTGACAAGGTAGTTTTTACTCAAGAGATGAGTTAAATGTTTTTCTCCGTTGTGTACATGAACTGTTTGTTTTATGTTCATAAAGTATATTCATAGGAAATGAAGGTCCTTTATTGTCATATCATAAGTAGTATAAGAATGGGGGTTTAAATCTTTACACTTAACACGCCTACGTCACTTCCGGTATAGAGTGGGGGTTTAAATCTTAACACTTAACACGCCTACGTCACTTCCGGTATAGAGTGGGGGTTCAAATCATAACACTTAACACTACGTCACTTCCGGTATAGAGTGGGTGCGCAAACTTAACGCTTAACACTCCTACGTCACTTATCCGTTGTAAGGGTGATCGCCCGTGTTAAACAGTGAATGCGTCGCTCCGATAGAAAGGGGACCCCCTTTTCTAAACATGCGGGAACTTACGTATTTCGGACGGGTACCTATATTTCTTGTTTTGAAATCATAAAAGCGAATGCATTTAAGATACCGGTCACATTTATTTCTCATTCTAAAAATTATCTACATTTCACTCGCATTATTTAGTTCCCAGGTGTCCCAGTCAGTGTCATCATCATCGTCACTTTCACTGACTGAATTGTTAAAAATAATCCGTCGCAGATCGTTCACTTCTTCCCAGTCTTCCACCTCTTCCTCTTCCTCTTCTTCTTCGACCTCCACCACTTCTTCTTCGATCACTTCTTCCACCTCTACCACTTCTTCTTCGACAACTTCTTCTTCCTCTTCTTCCCTTTCCTCCACTTCTTCTATTACCAATTCTCCCACTTCTTCTATTACCAATTCTCCCACTTCTCCTTCTATACTAAATAAAGCATCCATAGCAGATTTTAAAATAATAATGTCTATCTTTACTTTAGAAAGTTGAGCTTCGTGTTGCTTTTTAAGTTCTTCAAGTTTTAACAAATCTTGGTTTAAATTATGTATGTTACAAAGTATGACTTCACGTAAATGCTGATCCATTTTTCTATATCAAATATGTAATGTCTATCCTGAGAGTTGAAGAGAAAATGTATATTTAACTAAAGAAGTTTATTCTTGTAAACAGAAAAATGTTAATATCATATTCCTCCCACGCTTTTCGGTTTAAACGGAGTCATTCTGCCGATAAGGCATACCCGTAAATAGTCATTTTAATATGATAATTCATATTGCCTACGTAAACATATGATGCTGAATTGCTTGAGAAATGTTATTCTTCTTTTCTCCTTCTGTTTTACGTGTCTGAAAATGCTGATCTACATCAAATTAAATGCGGAATCCGAAAATACCTCCCCACCTTTAACATTTTATTCTGTTCAAAACTCTCTTTTTCATATGCACGACTTTTAAAGTAAAACATTTCTTTCGCGATTACAAAGGAAAAAGCATTCGTTATATAAATGTATGAGGAAAAGGAAAGCTAACAGTGATTAATGTGTTTTTTACCTACTTAATACGTACTGTGTAAGCGCATTCATCATCAAATAATCGACCTTTTGACGCGGTGAAGTTTTTTGTTCTAACCGATTCATTTTACATAGAAATTTTCGGAACTTTCTTATTTCATTTTACCCTCTTATTTCTTTTTGACATCGTGAGCTGATCATGCCCACTTATATGCTGAAATTTACTAAATAATCTTTCGAAAACTAAAGTGGAATATTAAAGTTACGTTTTACTAGAAAATGCAAGGAAATGTTTCTTTTTTTTGAAAAACAACCATCGAGCAAACTAAGCGTCAACTCTGTGCGACATCAGACGTTATTTCAGCGTTATATCTCGACTACAGGCCTTGTGTTTGTTAATACCATGCTCCCGGAACAAGTTTGTGTGCTTTGTGAAAAAGATAAGCCGGTACTGAAGATTACTCTTAAAATAAATGTATACGCTTATACATCACAAAAAGTAGGTCACTATATACTGATGATTCCGCTTACACAGCACATAGGTCAAATATGATTGAATATCGATACGATCTATACGAGAAAGTCATCACAGTTTGCAGTGTCGCAGAATTCGTCTATCCTAACAAAATTGTCAAATGTTTCATAATCGTCCAGTTTATTTTTTCGAACGTTCAATCGTGCCACTTACAATTGATAAACTAGTTTAAATAATTAAGACTCTCGGTTACTCGTGTTGTCATGTGTAATGTATTGGACAACCGAAGAAGGATAATAACAAGAGCACCGCAAAGCGAATGCATCCCCTCGGTATTCAATTAAAAAATATGACCAATGACCTGGATATTAATGTTATGTACCAGAAAACTAAAGTTATTTGTCCTTGCCTTTATTAAATTGTTATTAATGTTATGTACAACAGAACTAATTGTAATTCGTCCTTGTCTTGGCCTTTGCCAAATGACCCCGCCATTGAAATTGACACTCAACAGGCTTCTAGATATTACCATACACTAAATGTATGGCAAGCTTTGTTATGATCTGCCAAGAGATGATCATTATAGAGTGGTCACAAGTTTGTTGATATCGGAAAATAGTCCAATTTCGACCTTGACCTTTAACCTTGAAAATAAATAGGCTTCTAGACCTTGCCATATACTAACTGTATACCAATTTTGGTTAATATATGTCGAAGGATGTTCAGTGTAAAGTGGTCACAAGGTTGTTGATATGGAATAGTGAAAGTCCAATTTTGACCTTGAACTTTAACCTATGACCTTGAAAATAAATAGGCTTCTAGACCGTGCCATATACTAACTGTATGGCACGTTTGGTTTGGCTATGATCTGCTAAGAGATGATCAGTGTATAGTGGTCACAAGGTTGTTGATATGGGAAAATAGTGAAAGTCCAATATTGACCTTGACCTTTAACCTTGAAAATAAATAGGCTTCTAGACCTCGCCATATACTAACTGTATACCAAGTTTGGTTAATATCGGTCGAAGGATGTTCAGTGTAGAGTGGTCACAAGGTCGTTGATATAAAATAGTCAGTCCAATTTTGACCTTGAACTTTAACCTTGAAAATAATATGCTTCTAGACCTCGCCATATACTAACTGTATACCAAGTTTGGTTAATATCGGTCGAAGGATGTTCAGTGTAGAGTGGTCACAAGGTCGTTGATATAAAATAGTCAGTCCAATTTTGACCTTGAACTTTAACCTTGAAAATAATATGCTTCTAGACCTTGCCATATACTAAATGTATACCAAGTTTGGTTAAGATCGGTCGAAGGATGTTCAGTGTAGAGTGGTCACAAGGTTTTTACGGACGGACGCGTTAATATATTCCCTCGCAAACTTCGTTAGCCGAGGGGATAACAACAAACTGTTTAAATAGGTTATATACAGTGTGTCGCATTAGAAAAACTGGTACAAAGCACATGCATCAATTGTCATGTAGTAAGTCGCAAATGGAAATCAGTATTCGAATGAAGATATGTGATTTTGGGCTATATACCAAACAATTGAGTTGTGTCTAGTTTCATTTTGTCTAAGAAGAACCGTATGTAGCTCATTCACAAGGACAGTCAAATCGGCACTGCATATATCAATCCATTATGTTTTCGATTTGTATCTAGCCAGTTCACGCTATAAGCAAGTCGTTAAGGCAGACAAGTATTTGTAAGCTATATACTACTCGATTTCAATACAAATCGATTTGTTTCTAATTGCCCTTGTTCTACCAATCAATGGATGTAGCTCATGGTTGTGCCGCTAATAACTTTGAAAATATCTTGGACAAAACGGGGGGAAATTATTTGATATAAGAACGAAGAATAGTCATTGAATCAATGTGAAAGCATTTTGTCAAAAGTAGATCTTGTTCATCATGACTATTTTCTTCTTTTGCATACAATGATTTAAACATTCATCGGCTGAAAAAAAAGTCTAAATGCTTCTGCATGTGTAATTTCTTAAGGGTTAATACATGGGTTTCATTCGTTTTAGACTTGGTTTCATCCAATTTCTTCCATTTCCAACTCATTTACTATCAAAGGTGTGTATGTTATTCTATTGTTAAGAATTCTATATATTAGTAAACAAACACAAAACACAATTAATAAACAGAAAATTATAATAACAACGTATAAATTAGTTTTACCTTCATTATCAAAATTTGTATTTATGATAGGAAAAGCCGAAGTTTTAAAGATTAAGATAGAAGTTTCATTATCAGTGGTTGAACTTAATCTAATGGTTGAATCAGTTCCATCAGTTAAATCGGTTGTAGTAGTAGTTTTTGTAGAAGTAGTTTCAGCAGTCATATTAGTAGACATGGTATTAGTAGTTTTTGTAGAAGTAGTTGTAGTAATCATATTAGCTGGTATAGTGTTAGTAGAATCAGCAGTAGTTTTTGTAGAAGTAGTTAAAATGTTGGTAGTTGGAACATCAAACATCTCTTTAGTTGAATCTATAATGATATGTTATATAATCATTTTCCTTCATACCACAATTCTTTAGTAGACATGAAAACATAGTGGCAAATCAATTATTTTGCCATTATGTTTTCATGTCTGTTACAGAAGTGCAGTGTTAGTAGAATTAGTAGTAGTTTTTATTTGTTTGGTTTACCAAATAAATAAATTTACCAGAACCTCAAGGTTAGTTTCCTTAATTCCAGTTATCATGTCTCCTACGCCTGCATGTAGTTCTGCATGTAGTTCTACATATAGGCATAGGACAAATAAAAATTCATCAATATTGTTAAAAGTTACAAATATTTATCTTATAAAATGTAAAGTGTCGTTCGGTTCCTGGAAAGGAATTACGTAATGTTATGTAATTATGTATTTTCAAAAATCGAACGCGGACTAAATCATTATTATAATTTATTCGACCGAAGTACTGAAAACGATTTGCCGTAACACCGGTGTAGCGTGAATTTGTCGAGATCATGAAAAACACGAGACCAACCGGAAGTCTCGTGAAATTCACGCTACGTCGTGAGAAATACAAGATTTATCGCCGTGAGAAAAAAGAGATTACATGTTAATGCGTAAAATCATGCAAAAGGACCTAAATGTGATTCTTATTTATCTATTTATATATTATTGGGGTTTTACGCCGCTTTCAACATTAAAATGTGATACTATAGTACTCTAGTTTGTATTATAATATCAATTATGTTACGAGTACAGTTGGTCTATTTATCCGGACAACTGCCATGCAGTAAGTCGTAATGTAATCTCCGTAAACCTGAGCGTCAAGGAAAGCAGCCATTGCTGCCATTTTTAACCCTTTCCCTCATACGTTAATTCTGCAGCATACGACTTTGAACATGTTTCGTCAAAAAACGAAAATTTCTAATTGAATGGATAACCTGGATGACTAAAAGTGGAAAACATTGTGGAAAAAGGAGAAATTGCTCGTTTTGAGAAATTTCTTCTTTTGCCACTATGTTTTCAAAAAGCTGTCTGCTGCAGAGGCGTCAGAAAGCGTCTATATGAGGCAAAGAGTAAAACGCGTAATTTATTTGTTTGGTTACCCCTGCAGGTGATCGAACACGCTTGAACAAGCTTGACCAACTGGGCTAGACTTAACTAGTATATGTGGGAAGGAATTGATTGATTGGGGTTTAAGGCCGTTTTTAACATTGTTTCAGTCATATCACGGCGGCCAGTTCACCTACTCATGTGTTTCCTTGTTTTCTCACACCTGTACTCCACACAACAAACTTCTCAAGCAACTGGCTGGTTTTCCACATAAGACTTAGCACATTGGTGAAAGACAAATGACGGGATACGAACTTGCAACCCCTGGATTGACAGCCCACGTCGCTACCGACTTAGCTACCGGGGCTTGGATATGTGGGAAGGAAAGCCAATTGCATAGGGAAAATGTCAGGTGGAGTACATGAAGAGAAAGTTGATGCCAGTTGTTGGTGGTAAAAACTTGGGTTACAGAAAAAACTATAACAAGTATTTTCCTAAAATGTATTATATTGTTTAATAATTTGGCAATTATATAAAATGTATATACTTAAACCTTAATAAACCCATAAATATATGAGCGTTCCACCGTGAAATTTACCAACATTGTGGTCTCTACGTAAAGCATTAACCGGGATCAGCATAAGCATGCCGCACAGGCTAACCAGGACAGACACTTTGCTTCTCCTGTGGATGTTCTGTTTCATGATACATTACTCTAGAGTCTCTACCTCTATGCTCCCGAGGCAGAATGTGTTGGCCCGGATTAGCCTGCCTGAACTGATTGATCTGGGTCCATACATTATGCAGAGTCCATAATGTTGGTTTCCTAATGGGACGGCTCATATAATAATAACAAAGATGTATTCCGAGAAAAGGTATGTCTAACAACTAGGGATGGGACCGGGTACCCGAGTACTCGATCGGACGTCCGAGTACCGGTTATTAAATTAGGTACTCGAGTACTCGGTTATAATTTCGCCATTTTTTGTTGTTCATCTGATTAAAATAAGCTAAATAAAACTTAAACAAGAAACCGCTGAAGACGGTAAGGCCGGATTGTCGGCAATATGACCTTGAAAATCGACAAATTAAGGTCAAGGTCAAAGTAACAATAGAAATCAATAGAACTTGTTACTGGTTACCTTCAGGCAAAGTTTCAAGTTTGCAACCCTTTCTTGTGCTGAGATTTTGCTTAACCAGAAACTTTAACCATTTTACCTAACCTAAAACTTTAACCAAAATGTTGACGGACAGACAGACAGACAGACGGACAGACGGACATCGCCAATCTATAGACCGGAATTGCTTAAGCAATCCGGCCAAAAATAATGAATTGGTTGTTCCCTCTCTGATCCATTGATACCCGTTTTAAATGGCTACTTGATTGCAATCACGAGTCAATAGAGATTTTAATGTTATCTCCAGTCAATTTGCAACAATATGTCAAAATGGGATGTCAAAATTTCACACCTTTGTCGTAATTGTGTTTTCAATTGTCATCGATGAATAAGTGAACACATTTTGATTTCTTGCGAGTACCCGAGTACTCGATCGGAAGAGTATACGAGTAACCGAGTACTAATATCAATACTCGTTCCCATCTCTACTAACAACCAATGACATATTTAAATATTATGGCTATCGATTTTAGGGCTACAGATAAGAAGTCTTTTTACTAAAAAAACAAAATGATTTGTCACAAAAATTCTTTTTAAGATGATGAGTACTCAAAAGCAAATTAAAATTAAATAAAGCAACTATTAACATTTGTGTTGGTTAAGTTGTTTACATTAAATCAAACAAGATCCAATGAATATAAAGTATCTAAGCTTAGATGTTTATTGTGCATACAGATTAAAGCAAAAACTAATCTTAACTAGAACTATCACTGAAGATGATACAAATACCCCCAAAACAGCACCTTGACCTACACCATAACTAAATAAGTAAAAGGGCCATAACTCTGTCAAATAACATGCAATTGTAGGACCTTTAGAATATGCACATCTCCTCATGGTATAGAAGCTTCATGCAAGATTTTATTGAATTCCACCCAGTGGTTTGTAAGAAATAGGCCTGACAAAATATGGCTTCGGCTTCAATATGGCTTCCGACCAACCGACACAGTGACTCCTATATATAAAAAAATTAAGGTGTAGAATTATCCCTGTAACTTAAATTTAAAAAAAAAAGAAATTGTCTGAAAACACGATTTACTAAAGCCCTGCTTTTTTCAAAACAAATGTTTTCTCATTATGTGTTAACCCTTTCCTCATAGAAGCTTTCTGGTGCTTCTGCAAGCAGACAGCTTTTTGAAAACATAGTGACAAAAGAAGAAATTGCACAAGAGATGCAATTTCTCCTTTTGCCTCAGTTTTTCACTTTTTGTTTTCACTTTTTGTCATAGGTTATGTTTTGACAAAATAAATTCTGCTGCAAAATCATCGTATGAGGGAGAGGGTTAAAACAGTGAATCATTATAATCAGGGTTGGCAAAAACCCGGGTTTTATGAGTATTGCCCAGCCCAGTGGGCAATACTGGGAAAACCCGGGTTTTACTGGGTAATACTGGGCAATATGAAATACTAGTATTTTTTACTTGTTTTGTAAAGTTAAAACTTCAATAAAGATGTGTTTTATAAGTCTGCCTAAGGCCCTTATTAGATACTGTATTAATCTTAGTGAGTATTGGTCAAGAAAATCTAAATCATGCACTTTTTGTACTTGAACATGTTGAATGAAATCATGAGTTATAACCAAATTTTGTTTAATTGTAAAACAATGTTTTCACACCTTCATAGATACTTACATGTACATGACTAATTATACAGATTAGGAAATGTCAAAAAAATATGTTTATTTAACAATATTTAGCCCTTTCATCTATACAATTGTGCCTGCATTTTCCCTAAGGTTGTTTCTGTGTATATATTTAGCAATAATACAATGTAATCATAGCATGTCTGAACTATTCTCTGTAAAAAAAAAGGTTAACAAATCATATTACCCGGTATTGCCCAGTATTGCCCATTTCAATACTTTGCCAACCCTGATTATAATAATACTTAACATACATACAAACAATTTATTTTCCTAAGAATATTGTAAGTCACAAATAACACATGTAAAAAATTCCCCTGCAAACACTTTTGAGTTGCAACGTTGGTGCATTAAACGGGCACAAATGTCACACTGAAACCACTTGCTTTTTCCACGAGGTTTTAAACAATTAAATGCACTGCATTTATCCATCTGTCTTTCTCCATCTCGGTGGAGCCTCTGGTTAACATACTCTCTGTACTGTCAGTAACATGGACCTGCCGGCACAACCAGGAAGGCATGTCATTAACTAGACATTCAGCAGTCTACAAAAAAAGAATAAAAAGAAATCATTTCAAGCTTTATGATGGGTTATAAAGATAAATTAGTGCAGTATTATTAAATTAACTTATTGATTCTTGTTGACCTACATTAATGATTGTATTTATTAATTTACTCATTAGTAATAGTTAAGCGTAGCATAAGGAATATAATATACCAAATAACTCGAATCCTGTAAACAAGTATTCAAATTGTGGCCTTAAACTGCTCACCGGATTTAATCCTTTCCCACCTGAAGACGACGTTTGACAATAAATGCAGTAGAATACTTTTTAACAAGAGCTGTCTTCAAGACAACATGCTCGACTATTTGGCCATTTGATACTATATTTAACAGTTGTTACTGAGATAGTGGGTTGATAGTATAGAACTATAAATTAAGTTGGATAAGTCTTGATCGAATAGCATCTGCTGTTTGTGAGATTTTAACCCAAATTTCTTCAACAAGGGCCATAATTTATATTAAAATCAGTCAGGAGTTACCTAACTTGAATGTTTGATACCTTTAACCCTTTCCCTCATACGGCAATTCTGCAGCAGACGACTTTGAACATAATTTTTCAAATAATGGAATATCTCTATAATTGAACGGATAACCTATGACTAAAAGTAGAAAACATTGTGTCAAAAGGAGAAATTGCACGTTTTGTGCAATTTCTTCTTTTGTCACTATGTTTTCAAATAGCCGTCTGCTGCAGAGGCGTCAGAAAGCGTTTATATGAGGGAAAGGGTTAAAGCCTATATTGAAGTTTGAAATAAATCCCTGAGGGGGGTACTGAGATATGTGCATGAAAGTACCATGCATGCAAAACTTTAACCAAATTGTCAAAGTCAAACATGGGCCATTATTTGTACTTAATTCATACAAGAATTATCTAACTTGACTGTCTGACACCCCTGAAGACATGAATGAAGTTTCAAGTCAATATCATTAGTGCACATGGTTAACTGAGCTATATCAATGAAAATACATTAACCAGAATTTTTAAGAAATAAAAAGCCATAATTTGCATTATATGCTGGAAAGAGTTATTAAACTTGATTGTTTATATAGGTGTCATGGTTGGAAAGGGATGTATAAAGTGTCAATGCAATGCATCAAGTAGTTACTCTTTATGTCCTTGCACGCAAAACTTTAACCTTAATTTATAAGCCGAAACAGGGGCATTATTGTGTTAAAATCTGATATAGAGAGTTTTAGGACTTATCCAAGGTCATTTGATGATTTCCAATAAATGTGTGAAGTTTTAAAGCAATAGCATCTGTGGTTTGTGAGAAAAAGCCTTCATGCGAAACTGAATCTGATATAGAGTTATGGGCATGTCATGATGTGTGGTTTTTGAGAAAATTTCTTGCATACAAAACTTTAACCAATGTTGCAACGCTGACGCACAAGTGACTGTAATAGCTCTTATATTCTTCGAATAGTCATGCTAAAAATTGTGAATAAAGAAGAAATTGCTCATGATGAGCAATTCTATTTCGTTTAAGGTTTTTAACTCTATTTAAATGGCAGATTTTCAATAATATTGCTTATATTCAAAGCTGTATGCTGATATTTGGCACATGTGGGAAAGTATTAATAAGACTAGAAACATTCTGTTGACAATGTGTATCAACAGATTGGAATAATTTCAACAATCTTGGTATCTCAAGTAACATTTCTGCCAAAAAAGTCTGGCAGACATTTTAAATCACCTGAGCAGAGACTGAAGGTGACATATTATTTTTCCCTCTCTTCCCAGTTAGGGTCTTTTATTATTTATATGCATTTCATAACCTCGCAGTATGCCAAAGGTAAATTCACTCTAATAATAACATAAACCTTTTCTTTTTTAATTAATACAACATGCTTATATTGTAACACAAGATAACAGCCACAAATCAATAATGGACGGAAATGCTAAATACCAGCTATTCTGATTATCTTTTTTTTGTCAAGCTTAAACATTGTTGCCATTTTTTAATTATACCAATGAATTGTGTAAAAACATTTAGAACAGCAGTTTATACAATATTTGGTAATTTCTGGACACCCTTTATAAATATTTATAAAGTGATGTCAGGTTAGAAAGGAGGTTGTCAGAGTACAAATATAGCTTACATGAATCTGTGTTAGTTCTGGCTTTTTAGGAGGCTTTAATGGAACTGCCTTCTGACACTTCTCACAAGACTTCACCTGGAAAATTTAATAATATTTTCCTAAGTTTTTTGAAACATGAATAACTGGTTAATTTGAATGAAAGGGGTGTCATGATGGCCCTGCCCTGGCTTGCTTACCTGAGTTATGCAATATGATTTGTTTTAGGGTTAGATATAAGCTTATACAAAAGGCCCAATGTCTGTTTCATATACGAAGATTTCAAAGTTTTTCCTATATCTCTCTTCCCCTCAGGGTGGTGCCAATTTTGATAAGGGCATACTTTGAACAGTCTTGGAGGAGGACCACTAGACAATACTACATACTAACTATCTTAAGCTATAAGCCTTTTGATTCAGATAAGAAGAATTATAAAGCAATACCCTTTATATCTCTATGAAAAGCAGATGACTTCTGGGGCTGGGCAAATTATGACCCCAGGGGCATAATTCAAACAATTTTAGTAGAGGTCCATGAGACAAAGCTACACATAAAATATTTCAACAGTTAAAGTTTACCACACGCTTCATGCACTAAGTATCCTACCCTTAATTTATTATAGCTTCTAAACAGATCTCTGTCAAATAGCATTCATTATGGCAATTTGACCCATTGTCAACAGTAATCTGCTGTAGATGCACCCTAGTCCATCAGCATGTTGGAAAGGGTTAAAGAAATCGTTCCTGTTGATATTTAGACAAAGTTCAACTTACATAGTTTCTTACACGATCCGACATGGAGGGCCACCAATAATGCAATTTAATAGCATCATAAGTCCTGTTAACACCACTGTGGCCACCCTGAGAACTGCCATGGAACTCATGCAGCACTGCAACATCCTCTCCTGACAGAATAACTTTAACACCAGCTGCTTGTCCTTTAAACTGTTTGTATAAATGGCCATCTGTAAACATATGGAAAAAAACCTTAATCAATTACATCTTTCAGTACAAGATTATTGGTTGAATTGCAAAAAAAACACATTGTAAACTATTTAGACAATATGAAAGTATGCAATAAAAAGGTTATTGACCCTGTACTGTGAAATCATCGTTGGACCTCGTTCTTTGGCGAATGTAGCCTCGCAAGCTCGGCAACGTCAACCCAAGAACTCGGTCCAACGATGATTTCACAGTACAGGGTCAATAACCTATATTACATAATATTATGTAATCATTTCATGTCACATTGAATGCGGTTTGGTTTTCCTAATGATGATTGTAAGATCAAAGTATAGCATAAAAGTTAAAAATACCAATTGTCCTATTCATTCACATAACCCTTTTTCTTCTATGTTAAACTAAAAAAAATATCATCATTATACAATGCTATTTCAGTCAAATAGCTCCAATATTTGTTCCATGCCACAATTGTTTGTACATGCGTAAATTTCTGTCATTTAATATTTAATTCCAGAATTAACATCAAATTAAAAAGTTCCTCTGGATAAAGGGTTTATGTGAATGCTAACGAGATTTTTCATATTTAAATTTGATTTATTTACATTGTTGTTTTATTACATGTGTGCACGAAAATTTGCATGCGTATTCATCACACGATGTGCACATGCATCTCATTCATTCCCTCTCTCTCTCTCTGCGTATTCATCATGATGTGCACATGCATCTCATTTGTCTCATTGAGCTAAAATGTTAGTCTATTGAATACCAACTTGATTTTTCTTAAATATAGAATAGCCTAATTTTGAACACATTATGACCAATTTTAGAACGTTACTTAAAAATCACCAAGACAACATTCTAGCAAACTAACATTATTCTACTGTCAAAAGATGCAGCTTTTCTCAAATTTACCCGCACCAGAGTGCACTATTATTGAAATTGCAAGGCCAAAGAGATACTGCTTGTTACTTTTCAGGATTTTCTATACAATCGCCACTACAGGCCCTTTGATTTTCAAAGACGTCCGACTCAGATTTGTTGTTGGAAAGTTATGATACCAAGATAACTGCATTATTTTCCATTTATTTAAAACTGCTTTTCTGTTTATATGAATGATCAAACACAAAAGAAAGTATGTGCGCTGAGTTTTAGGTAACCTTTGACATTATAAAGCAGACCCTGTTGAAAATATTAAGTAAAAAATCAAAAAGAAAATCTATAAATTAACAAAAAATTAATATAACTTGGCAAAACGAGAAAGGTTTATCTGCTGTCAAGTTTACAGAAAGAGTCCTCATGAGTGAAAGGGTAAGCAATATGTGACCTATTACTCTACCTGTTATCAATGACCAATAATGTCCAGTATACATGTTATCTATCAACCCAGTGGGGTGCCCTGTGCAAAATTGGTGTAATGTTTATTGGTGATGTTCTATATGACATACCTTTCATGATCATTATTATATGAATGAAGAAATCATTTTATGTAATGATTAAACCCGTTCCAGCATTTAGGCGTATTTGGACACAACTGCAGCAAGACAATTATAGGAAACAGTGTGGCAATAGGAGAAATTACACATGAAGAGCAATTATTCAAAGTTTCTACTTTATTTTAAAACGGTATATATATATATATTTTCATTCATGTCTCTTTTTTAACCCTTTCCCACATACAACAAATCTGCAGCAGATTATTTTGAAAACATTGATAAGGGGGTATATTGCTTTGCACATGTAGGTTAGTCATTGGAACAAAGCATGTCTGATGATAACAGGATAATGATTAGATAGTAATTAAATATATAATTATAATTAAAACTAGAAATACTGTGAGCAAAGCTCACTGAAGAATACCCCCCGCTCCCCTTGGAAGAGTCCGAGGCGTGTGATCTTCCTTCATGCATATCTACATATGATGTGTAACCTTCATGTAAAGTTTGAACCAAATCCATTGAGCCGTTTAGGAGGAGTAGTGCTTACAAGAAATGTGGAGGTATGTGCACAGGAGTCCCTCGCAGATAACCTCTAAGTTAAATTATCTCCCCTTGGAAGAGTCTGAGGCGTGTGATGTTCCTTCATGCATATCTACATATGATGTGTAACCTTCATGTAAAGTTTGAACCAAATCCATTGAGGAGGAGTAGTGCTTACAAGAAATGTGGAGGTATGTGCACAGGAGTCCCTCGCAGATAACCTCTAAGTTGAATTATCTCCCCTTGGAAGAGTCTGAGGCGTATGATCTTCCTTCATGCATATCTACATATGATGTGTAACCTTCATGTAAAATTTGAACCAAATCCATTGAGCCGTTTAGGAGGAGTAGTGCTTACAAGAAATGCGGAGGTATGTGCACAGGAGTCCCTCGCAGATAACCTCTAAGTTAAATTATCTCCCCTTGGAAGAGTCCGAGGCGTGTGATCTTCCTTCATGCATATCTACATATGATGTGTAACCTTCATGTAAAGTTTGAACCAAATCCATTGAGCCGTTTAGGAGGAGTAGTGCTTACAAGAAATGTGGAGGTATGTGCACAGGAGTCCCTCGCAGATAACCTCTAAGTTAAATTATCTCCCCTTGGAAGAGTCCGAGGCGTGTGATCTTCCTTCATGCATATCTACATATGATGTGTAACCTTCATGTAAAGTTTGAACCAAATCCATTGAGCCGTTTAGGAGGAGTAGTGCTTACAAGAAATGTGGAGGTATGTGCACAGGAGTCCCTCGCAGATAACCTCTAAGTTGAATTATCTCCCCTTGGAAGAGTCCGAGGCGTGTGATCTTCCTTCATGCATATCTACATATGATGTGTAACCTTCATGTAAAATTTGAACCAAATCCATTGAGCCGTTTAGGAGGAGTAGTGCTTACAAGAAATGTGGAGGTATGTGCACAGGAGTCCCTCGCAGATAACCTCTAAGTTAAATTATCTCCCCTTGGAAGAGTCCGAGGCGTGTGATCTTCCTTCATGCATATCTACATATGATGTGTAACCTTCATGTAAAGTTTGAACCAAATCCA
Source organism: Serripes groenlandicus (assembly GCA_031761405.1). Taxonomy (NCBI): domain Eukaryota; kingdom Metazoa; phylum Mollusca; class Bivalvia; order Cardiida; family Cardiidae; genus Serripes; species Serripes groenlandicus. Next base: position 386,905 of record JASEVX010000148.1, read on the forward strand.
TTGAGCCGTTTAGGAGGAGTAGTGCTTACAAGAAATGTGGACATACGGACAGACAGACGGACAGACGGACGGACAGACAGGGTGATTCCTATATACCCCCCCAAACTTTGTTTGCCGGGGGGTATAATTACTACAAAGTAACCCTTTCTCCCATACAATATATTTGCAGCATACAACTCTGAAATCATGTAGGCAAACATTTGGAAATGTCTTTACTTCATACGACAATTATGCAGCAAACGACTTTGAACATATTTTGTCAAATAATAGAAAATCTCTATAATTTAATGGATAACCTATGACAAAAATTGTGGCAAAAGGAGAAATTGCTTGTCTGAGCTGTCTGCGTCAAAAAGCGTCTATATGAGGGAAAGGGTTTAAGTTTCTATTCTATTAAATACCATATGTGGGAAAGGATTAAATACAGTTGAAAACATTGTGGCCAAAAGAGACATTGGCAAATATGTTTTTTAAAAATTGATACCAATCATTCTTTTACATCTATTTTGGGACAGCTACCAATTCGACAAACTTACTTGTTCAGATTTGAGTTAAAAAATGAGTTTAACCTATACTATTTTGCCAACAATCCACAAGCAGCATTTAAGAACATTTTTTATGATTTACAATCAATTTTATAGTTTTTACCTTTTCTAATTATTCTGTCTATAAAATTGATATGCAAACACCCTAAGCTTGTCCAACATATAACAAACCTGCAGCAGACGACTTTGAAAACATAGTGAAAAACATAACTTATTTCCACAAATGAAAATTTTATTTAATGTATAATTCAAGAATGGTATAAAAATCTTATAATATGGATAGTTGTTGCATTACGTTCACTATTTTATACAGAAGTCACTTCCGGTTAGATTTAAAAAATAACATTTTATAATAATTATCAGTGAAATCAGAATAAAAATAATTCAAATAGCCATGAGAAATGGGAGATCATAATTTTCAGTGAAATTTCAAGTCTGATATATATGTTTAATTAAAGAATGGTATAAAATCCTTATAATATGGATAGTTGTTGCATTACATTCACTATTTCATAAACAAATCACTTCAGGTAAAATTTAAACAATAACATTTTATTATAATTAATGGTGAAATCAGAATAAAAATAATTCAAATAGCCATGAGAAATGGGAGATCATACTTTTCAGTGAAATTTCCTGTCTCATATATATATATAATTCAAGAATGGTATAAAAACCTTATAATATGGATAGTCGTTGCATTACAATCACTATTTTATACAGAAGTCACTTCCAGTCAGATTTAAAAAATAACATTTTATAATAATTATCAGTGAAATCAGAATAAAAATAATTCAAATAGACATGAAAAATGGGAGATCATAATTTTCAGTGAAATTTCAAGTCTGATATATATGTATAATTAAAGAAATCCTTATAATATGGATGGTTGTTGCATTACATTCACTATTTCATAAACAAATCACTTCAGGTAAAATTTAAACAATAACATTTTATTATAATTAATGGTGAAATCAGAATAAAAATAATTCAAATAGCCATGAGAAATGGGAGATCATAATTTTCAGTGAAATTTCCTGTCTCATATATAATTCAAGAAAGGTATAAAAACCTTATAATATGGATAGTCATTGCATTACAATCACTATTTTATACAGAAGTCACTTCAGGTCAGATTTAAAAAATAACATTTTATAATAATTATCAGTGAAATCCGAATAAAAATAATTCAAATAGACATGAGAAATGGGAGATCATAATTTTCAGTGAAATTTCAAGTCTGATATTATGTATAATTAAAGAATGGTATAAAATCCTTATAATATGGATAGTTGTTGCATTACATTCACTATTTCATAAACAAATCACTTCAGGTAAAATTTAAACAATAACACTTTATTATAATTGATGGTGAAATCAGAATAAAAATAATTCAAATAGCCATGAGAAATGGGAGATCATACTTTTCAGTGAAATTTCAAGTCTGATATATATGTATAATTCAAGAATGGTATCAAATCTTTATAATATGGATAGTTGTTGCATTACATTCATTATTTCATAAACAAATCACTTCGGGTAACATTTAAACAATAACATTTTATTATAATTATCAGTGAAATCAGAATAAAAACAAGCAAATTCATGAAATTTATATCCCCCGCTTGCAGGAAATATTGTAGGAAAATGTTGAGGTTAGGTTTAAACATGTCAGTAGACTTTTTATTGAACATGTATTAAAGGGTAAATTAAACGAACTTGGACAAGTTTGTAGCAGTTATTGCACGGAAACAGCAAGAAACGACTTTTCTTGTTAATTAAGGGACCAAAACTCCACCGAAAAAAGTCCACCGAAAGTGACGATCAAACTTGGCCTAGCCCTTAAGGCATTTAACCTTGTTACCAAGTTTGAAAAAAAACGGTTCACATTTGTGGCAGTTATTGCACGGAAACAGCAAGAAACGACATTTGTTGTTAAATAAGGGGCCATAACTCCACTGAATAAAGTCCCCCGAAAGTGTCGATCAAACTTGGCCTAGCCCTTAAGGCATTTAACCTTGTTACCAAGTTTGAAAAAAAACGGTTCACATTTGTGGCAGTTATTGCACGGAAACAGCAAGAAACGACTTTTTTTGTTAAATAAGGGGCCATAACTCCACCAAATAAAGTCCGCCGAAAAGTGACGATCGAACTTGGCCTAGCCCTTAAGGCATTTAATCTTGTTACTAAGTTTGAAAAAAAACGGTTCACATTTGTGGCAGTTATTGCACGGAAACAGCAAGAAACAACATTTTTTGTTAAATAAGGGGCCATAACTCCACCAAATATAGTCCGCCGAAAGTGACGATCGAACTTGGCCTAGCCCTTAAGGCATTTAACCTCTTTACCAAGTTTGAAAAAAAAAATATTCACATTTGTGGCAGTTATTGCACGGAAACAGCATGAAACAACATTTTGTGGTAAATAAGGGGCCATAACTCCACTAAATAAAGTCTGCCGAAAGTGACGATCGAACTTGGCCTAGCCCTTAAGGCATTTTACATTGTCACCAAGTTTGAAAAAAAACGGTTCACATTAGTGGCAGTTATTGCACGGAAACAGCAAGAAACAACATTTTTTGTTAAATAAAGGGCCATAACTCCACCAAATAAAGTCCGCCGAAAAGTGACGATCGAACTTGGCCTAGCCCTTAAGGCATTTAACGTTGTTACCAAGTTTGAAAAAAAAAGGTTCACATTTGTGGCAGTTATTGCACGGAAACGGCAAGAAACAACATATTTTGTTAAATAAGGGGCCATAACTCCACCAAATAAAGTCCGCCGAAAGTGATATTCGAACTTGGCCTAGCCCTTAAGGCATTTAACGTTGTTACCAAATTTGAAAAAAAAAGGTTCACATTTGTGGCAGTTATTGCACGGAAACGGCAAGAAACAACATATTTTGTTAAATAAGGGGCCATAACTCCACCAAATAAAGTCCGCCGAAAGTGATATTCGAACTTGGCCTAGCCGTTAAGGCATTTAACCTTGTTACCAAGTTTGAAAAGAAACGGTTCACATTTGCGGCAGTTATTGCACGGAAACGAAGTGTGACGGACGGACAAACCGAAATTAATAACCCCCCTTTTTTTCTTCGAAAAAGTGGGGGATAATAATTCAAATAGCCATGAGAAATGGGAGATCATAATTTTCAGTGAAATTTCCTGTCTCATATATATAATTCAAGAATGGTATAAAAACCTTATAATATGGATAGTCGTTGCATTACAATCACTATTTTATACAGAAGTCACTTCCAGTCAGATTTAAAAAATAACATTTTATAATAATTATCAGTGAAATCAGAATAAAAATAATTCAAATAGACATGAGAAATGGGAGATTATAATTTTCAGTGAAATTTCAAGTCTGATATATATATATATATATATAATTCAAGAATGGTATAAAATCCTTATAATATGGATAGTTGTTGCATTACATTCACTATTTCATAAACAAATCACTTCGGGTAACATTTAAACAATAACATTTTATTATAATTATCAGTGAAATCAGAATAAAAATAATTCAAATAGCCATGAGAAATGGGAGATCATAATTTTCAGTGAAATTTCAAGTCTGATATATATGTATAATTAAAGAATGGTATAAAATCCTTATAATATGGATAGTTGTTGCATTACATTCACTATTTCATAAACAAATCACTTCAGGTAAAATTTAAACAATAACATTTTATTATTATTATCAGTGAAATCAGAATAAAAATAATTCAAACAGCCATGAGAAATGGGAGATCATAATTGTCCGTGAAATTTCACGTCTCATATATATATATATATAATTCAAGAATGGTATAAAAAAACTTAAATATGGATAGTTGTTGCATTACAATCACTATTTTGTACAGAAGTCACTTCTGGTCAGATTTAAAAAATAACATTTTAGTATAATTATCAGTGAAATCAGAATAAATATAATTCAAATAGCCATGAAAAATGGGAGATCATAATTTTCAATGAAATTTCAAGTCTGATATATATGTATAATTAAAGAATGGTATAAAAACCTTATAATATGGAAAGTCGTTGCATTACAATCACTATTTTATACAGAAGTCACTTCCGGTCAGATTTAAACAATAACATTTCATTATAATTAATGGTGAAATCAGAATAAAAATAATTCAAATAGCCATGAGAAATGGGAGATCATAATTTTCAGTGAAATTTCCTGTCTCATATATATATACATAATTCAAGAATGGTATAAAAACCTTATATGATGGATAGTCGTTTTTTTACCTGAAGTTTCATAATGATAGTACATCAACTTCACTAAAATCTAACTTGACCAAAAACTTTAACCTGAGCGGGACGGACGAACGGACGGACTAACAGACCGGAAAACTATATGCCCCTCATACTTCGTATGCCGGGGCATAAAAATCAAATTTTATTATAATTATCAGTGAAATCAGAATAAAATAATTTAAATAGCCATGATGAATGAGAGATCGTACTTAGCGGATTACATTTCAAGTCTTAGATGTATATTTATAATTCAAGATTGGTATAAAAGTCATGTAAGGGTATTTGTTTCAGTATTAATGACTATTTCAGAATTGAACAATAACATTGTATACAAATTACCGGACAATTTAGAATAAAATAATTAAAATAGTCGTGAGAAAATAAAGATCATCATTCTCAGTGAAATTTAAAGTCTGATATATATGTATAATTCAAGAATGGTATCAAATCCTTATAATATGGATAGTTGTTGCATTACATTCATTATTTCATAAACAAATCACTTCGGGTAACATTTAAACAATAAAATTTTATTATAATTATCAGCTAAATCAGAATAAAAATAATTCAAATAGCCATGAAAAATGGGAGATCATAATTTTCAGTGAAATTTCAAGTCTGATATATATGTATAATTAAAGAATGGTATAAAATCCTTATAATATGGATAGTTGTTGCATTACATTCACTATTTCATAAACAGATCACTTCAGGTAAAATTTAAACAATAACATTTGATTATAAATAATGGGGAAATCAGAATAAAAATAATTCAAATAGCCATGAGAAATGGGAGATCATAATTTTCAGAGAAACTTAACGTCTCCCAAATATATATAATTCAAGAATGGTATAAAAACCTTATAATATGGATAGTTGTTGCATTACATTCACTATTTCATTAACAAATCACTTCAGGTCAGATTTAAACAACAACATTTTATTATAATTATCAGTGAAATCAGATCAAAAATAATTCAAATTGCCATGATGAATGAGAGATCTTACTTTACAGTGAAATTTCAAGTCTTAGATGTATGTTTATAATTCAAGATTGTTATACAAGCCATGTAAAGGTATTTGTTTTAGTATAATGACTATTTTATACAGAAATGGCTTCATTTCAGAATTTAACAATAATACTTTATAATAATTACCGTTAAATATAGAATAAAATAATTCATATAGTCATGAGAAAATAGACATCCTTGTTCTTGGTGAAATTTCACGTCTCATATATATATATATATATATATATATATAATTCAAGAATGGTATAAAATCCTTATAATATGGAGGTTGTTGCATTACATTCACTATTTTATAAACAAATCACTTCAGGTAAGATTTAACCAATAACATTTTATGATAATTAAAGATGAAATCAGAATAAAAAATAATTCAAATAGCCATGAGGAATTAGAGATCTTATTTTTCAGTGAAATTTCAAGTCTGGTCTATATTCATAATTCAAATATGTCCAATCAAAGACCAAACAAGAGGTCCATGAGGGCTATGCTCTACTGGCATGGTTCTTTGGTCAATTTCAATCAAGAGCATGCATGTATGGTGAAAAACAGATAGTTAATGGAGGCCCTATTGTGTTCACAGGCTGTATTATAGCAATTTTGACAATTTTAAGGGCCATAAATACCAAAATAAGAACCAACTACTACATCAATATATAGTATATTATATTTATTTGAAAACCAAGGTCAAGGGATGCTGAAAGATATCTGCTTATAAATATATCAGTTTATGATACAACTATAATATATCATAATCTGGCCCCACTCCATCTTTCACTTGTTTAAAAGCAATATATAGATCTCTCTATTTTTTTTCTTTTCATGGTTAGTTACTCAATACACTTTGTATATTTATATTGCACTCTGTAAACAACTGTTCAATCACCTTATGGAGAGGAACTATATAGGCGTTTAGCTTTCGTTCCAATCCTTTTCTCACTTATTGTTTGTATTGTTGTTTGTGTCCTTACTATATTGAATAAAATATGTTTAAACTAAACTATTGTGTTCACAAGCTGTATGATGACAATTTTGACAATTTCAAGGGCCATAATCCAGTCATGCAACAACATCTGGCTGATTTTCGAAAGGAACCAAGCTCTCATCAATATTTAACTTCTATCTAAATTGGGTGAAGATCAGATAGTAAATGGAGCCTCTATTGCTCTGGCTGGTATTCAAAAGGAACCGAGCTCTCATGGATATCTTACTACTGTATAAGCTTGTTAGAGATACAATTAAAACTAAAGACTTTATTGTGTTCACAGGCAATTGTTTACAGAAGCACACAATGCCATCCCATAAGCTGCCAGTAGAGCTAAAAAGCTAACAGTTAACCGAGTGTCTCTTGAATTGACAATAACAACACCAGTTAATAGGTCATAACACTAATTTGTCCAATAAACTTGATTAAACGTATGAAAAAGCCTCCTATCACACAGTAACTTGGCCATTCACATTGTCAAAGCTATACACAAAGAAAACAAATTGATAGCCTCATACAGATTAAACCTAATTTAAAAAAAAAAAGTTAAAACGAGGAATCCCCAAATATATAGAATTGCCAGAAAGCATTTGTTAAACTAAACTGAAATATTGTGAGAAAAGGAGACTTTGCTCATTATGTCTCTTAAGCTGTACAAAAATGCAATTTAGTGAAATTATCTCTGCTACTCAATTTAGAAAAATGCAATTATCTGAGAATCATTTGGGTAAATACCCAGTTCACTAAAAAAATATATATATGCAGCCCTATGACCCAACAGAGGTCTGCTGCTCTTGAAGCAGATGTTCTAGAAAGAATGATAGAGCAAGCGTTTAAATACAACCAGCCGAGCCCCGGTAGCTCAGTCGGTAGCAACGCGGGCTGTCAATCAAGGGGTTGTGAGTTTGAATCCTGGCGCGGCCAACTTTCTTTCCGACGATTGACAAAAGTCAATGTGACATGCGTCATTCGTCTTCCACCAATGGGCTAAGTCTATGTGGAAAAGCAGCCAGTTGCTTGGGAAGATGGTTGTGGAGTACTGGTGTGAGAAAACCAGGAAATGCATGAATAGGTGAACTGGCCGCCGTGATATAACTGAGAAATTGTTAAAAACGGTGTTATACCCCAATCAATCAATCAATTAAATACGACCACAGATTGATAGTCCTCTGTCATTGTTCATCATTTTCAGGAGTGATTACTACTCAATATGATGAAAAAAAGTATTGCAGTATGTCAAAGCAATAATCTAGACGTAGTGGTTTAAGTGAAAAGAGGATAGATATACCAGTAACACATATTTATTTAGACCAAATAATTCATAAATCTGTCCACGAACTTTAGCAAAGGTTCATACGAAAAAAAAAAAATTTGTTCACAAAGACAACAGATGGACACGGATACACAATAACTTGCTTACCTTGATCACTTTTAGTCCTTCATATAAAGAAATCCTGTAAACTCATTGTTCACTTCTTTCCTATATTGGTGCCAAATTCATAACAGATGATAAAGTGAGCAATCAAACGTCTGTATTATTTGTTCACTGCTATGTGTGCTGTATGGAAATAAATGGGTAAATGAGGTCGTTGTATAAGCGGTGCTCTATGAAAAACAACCGTAGCGTAATTTTTACAAATACATGAAGATAAATATCTGTTAATCACCTGCATATTTATACATTTTCGTCTGATTATTCTTAAACAAAAATTACAGACTAAAATGTCTTTTCTTGGACAAAGCAAATAAAATAAATTTGACTATTAAACTTCAAATCAGATTATTGCTTCATTTATTGAAGATCATTCTTTCCCACAGGTCTGTAGCCACATTTTTACGCATCTGCAACAGACTAAAACATCCTATTTGGAAAAGCTGTTAACCTTATCCCTCATATAGACGCTTTTTGATGCCTTTTTGAAAACATTGCGACAAAAGAAGAAATAGCTCAACACGAGCAATTTCTCCTTTTGACACAATGTTTTCAACTTTTAGTATATATAAATTTAAGAGATTTTCTATTTTTTGACAAAATATGTTCAAAGTTGTCTGCTTCAGAATTGTCGTATGAGGAAAAGGGTTAAGCAGCCAGTTGCTTGGAAAGTATGTTGTGTGAGCAAACTAGGAAACATATGAGTAGATGAACTTGCCGCTGTGAATGATATGACTGATTTTTTTTTAAAACAGCGTTAACAGTTAAACCCAATAAATCAATCAATCAGTGTAGTTCATGTATGATGTAGTAGTAGAGACCAAATAAGTCGAAACTTATCAGCATGAAAAGTTTTTCTGTTTATAAATGTTTAAAGCTGGGCGTTTCCAGGTAAAATGACTGGAGATGAATTATATTATTCTGATAATAGCCAAAGGTACAGTAACATACACATAAATCATTGAGGGCGGAGTAATGGATAAACTCCCATAAATATATCATAACGAAGGACATGAATCCACCTACCTTTATAGTTTAACCCGTATTATATGCACAACATATTCTTCCGTCTCGTAAATTTCATGGCTACATGCCGGCTGACTTACACTTCCGGTGCGCATGCGCATTTGTAGTACGTCTCGTTTTTTTCATGGACTTTAAAATTTCACGTTACACCGGTACCAAAAGATCAGCCTACGCGCAATGTAGTACCTGATTTTATACGCTTACGATTTAAGTACAATAAGATGAACCCGAAAATCAGTGAAAATAGTGAAAAATATTAAATAATTATAATTTGGGATATATAAATCTTCCGATGCGCATCGAAATATGTTAAATTGATGGTCTTTCATAGCGTAAGAATATACTGATAGAAAGCGGAAGTTCCCATGGGAAATATAGGTCAATCTTAGCATCATATTTGAAGACGACACATACGGCGTAGAACAACAAGAAATTAATGGTAAGTTATTTAATTTCATTATTTTTCTTAAAGCTTGTTTATCAAATTACATTTATTACCGTAATTGTCAGTTTCTAGTTGATTTAGCTTAACCATCGCGGTGTTTGTAGCCTGCAAGCTAGGCATTTGGTCACCTACTTCAATTCAATTCAATTCCCGCCCGATCACCCATCCTGATATATTGTTTATCTATTCTAATTTTGTCTTCTTCAGTTGATTTCTACATTAGTTAGATCTTAAAAAGCTGGATCTTAAAAAACCTTTATACAGTTTTAATGTTTCTTACATAACTTTTCTATCCCTATTTTTACTTTTTATGTGATTGTTTACAATTCCGTATCGGTACTGTTTTGTAAGTAGGTCAAGCCGCCATGGTTTTTTTTTTGCATTCTTGTGCCACGATATCGATCTAATTTTCTTGATGTGTTGTAACTTACGAGTCATTTACAAATGAAATTTGAGCAGTTTTTTTCATTGACTTTTTTTGGTTTATTCGTTCGCTTGATATACTATATATGTATTGCATTTTCCACGTAATGTGATTGTTTTCACAATTCTAGTTTTCATTGTAGAATAAGAAGGGTAATTGTCCCTGACTGTCTGATGATTTTTACTTAAACATATATATAAACAATTAATTTGTTGTTGATTACATTTTCTCCAAACTGGTGAGTTCTGTTTGTCTCAAGCCTAAATAGAAAATCTTTGTTAAACCCTTTCCCATATAGAGGCTTTCGTGTAATTTGAATTGTCAATTCTAGTTTTCATTGTAGAATAAGAAGGGAAGCTGTCCCTGCCTGTCTGTTTATTTTTACTTGAACATAATTTTATAAACAATTAATTTGTTGTTTTACATTTTCTTCAAACTGGCAAGTTCTGTTTGTCTCTGGCCTCAATAGCAAATCTTTGTTAAACCCCTGTCCCATATATAGACGCCTTTGTGTAATGTTAATTGTCAATTCTAGTTTTTTTGGTACAGTAAGTAGGGTAACTCACTAACTGTCCCGGACTGTCTGTTCATTTTATCTTGAATATATATAAATAATAAATGTGTTGACAATCACATTTTCTCCAAACTGGTGAGTTCCAGACCTTAATAGCAAATCTTTGTCTAACCTTTTCCCATATAGAGCCTTATTGTAATGTGAATTGTCAATTCTAGGTTTTTTTTGTACAGTAAGAAGGGTAACTCATTAACTGTCCCGGACTGTCTGTTCATTTTAACTTGAATACATCCATATATAAATAACAATAAATGTTTTGTTAATCACATTTTCTTCAAACTTGCAAATTCTGTTTGTCTCTGGCCTAAAAAGCAAATCTCTGTTCCCTAAATAGAGGCTTGAAATAGGAAAGTCGCTTCTTTATGTTGCATGAAATATTTCATTAATATTTAAATCTTGAATCAGTTCAAGCTTTTAAAAATTGGTATGCTCCTTTATACTTTTTCTCATTCAACAATGGAGCGGCAGCAGACTGTGCACATATTTAATCAAATTATTATCTTCAAATTGAAGAGATAAGCTATGACCTAAGCAGCAGATTTTCTTTAATATTTAGCTCCACTGGCTGAAACATTATATAATGAAATGAATTCAATATTAACATTAAAGTAATTTCAGTTAAAATGAGTATACTGTTAAAAACTGTAACACAACTTTCATCTTAATTGAGGTATTCCCCTGCATTCTTTGTAACTTTTAAATATTGGTCTAAGTATTAGAAACAAACTTGACTAAATGACTTCGAAAAGATAATTAGTTTTTATGCCAATTACAGTTGAATTCTATAACTGAATCTTCATTGAACAATATACTTCTTTGAAATTTCTTTGATAGGGTGAATCTTTATTGACAATATACCCTTCAATATTTAAACATGCATGATAATTTGGCCGATATGCTTCATTAACATTCCTAGATAAAGCTTATTAAATAAAATTGCATTAACCTTTTTTTCCTACAGAAATGTGATCCACCACTGGAAAAAAGAGAAGTCACAGTTGAAGCGATTGGTGTTGAGGAGTTGACTGCGGAACTGTACCTGGTGTCTGGTGAAAGTGTATATGTACCCATAAACTTAATGTTTCAGGCTTTAAATGTACTAAGGAGTGAGGAGGTAGAGATGGCCACTGCCTTGGGGCCTTTGAACTTCAGTGTAGAACTGAAAGGAAGCGAGACAGTGGCTATCTCTCGCAGCTGTTAGTTTTAAGTCAAAAATCCATAATGCTGTTGAACCCTTTCTGATACCCTTGCAACACAATGACATTTGAAAACATTGTTACAAAAAGTGAGAATGCTCAAAAACCTTATCTTCCAGCATGTATGACTTGTATTCTATATATATGTATTGATAAAAATAATCTTTTTCTCCAAAAGTATTGGTTTATATGAAAATAATGTGCTAATAATATATACCTTAAGTAAACTTGACCAAGATTGTTCAAATCATTCCAATTCAATTTCATTAAATAAGGTTAAGGACAAAGACACTTATTCTTGCTTATAATATGTTATAATTTTGAAAACATTAAAAATAATTTTAAACTTGTGATAACCAGAACAGCATTTTAAGCCATCATGGTCCGTTTTTTGATCACTGGCATGATCAGAATGATTTGACACAATTGTTTCCCTAATATGATCCTCTTGGTCAATAAACTTTATATACCTGGAACAATTTCTAAAGAGTGTTTTTTTAACCATCAATTTTTATGTCAAGGTGCTAAGATATAGGACCCATTTGGTCATTGTTTTTTATTATATTTAGTTGTTATACATGTCATAGTAAAGTTTGTTGAAATCCTTATTGTTAATGTAACCCTTTCTGACCACAGACATGTTTTGTTACTGCATATAGATACAATGTCGTACTTGAATTTCAAAAGTATTTATGTCATTTGGACATATTTCAATATTATTTAATAAGGTTGTAAACATTGTGTCAAAAAGAGAATTTATCATTAGAAGCTAATTTTGTCCTTTTCACACAATGTTTTCTATAGTTGTCTGTTGACAGGGTGTCAGAAAGCCGCTACAGAGGTATGTGGGAAAGTGTTTATTTGCCTGACCAATTTGAAAAATAATGTGTCCAGATATTCTTTCCTATGCAAAGGTTGTCCAAATTTTTCTAAGACTGTTACACATTGAATTATCAAATTTTATGTCAAGGTGCTAAGTTATTGGACCAATTTGGTCATTGTTTCTATATATATATATATATATCTTATAATTAGTTGTTTTACATGGCATTCCAAAGTTTCTTGAAATCCATATTGTTAATGAAACTTCATAGGAAGGATCACCACCAAGTGTAGATGCGCATATCGTGTTTGCGTTCCGGTTGGATTATTGTTCACGGAGTTATGGCCCTTTACCCCTATGTATGACTAAATTCATTTCCGGGCTATTTCTCTGCAACCGCTTTTTGGAATTTGATGAAACTTCATAGGAAGGATCACCACCAAGTGTAGATGCGCATATCGTGTTTGCGTTCCGGTTGGATTATTTTTCACGGAGTTATGGCCCTTTACCCCACCATCAGGCTATGTATGACTAAATTCATTTCCGGGCTATTTCTCTGCAACCGCTTTTTGGAATTTGATGAAACATCATAGGAAGGATCACCACCAAGTGTAGATGCGCATATCGTGTTTGCGTTCCGGTTGGATTATTTTTCACGGAGTTATGGCCCTTTACTCCACCATCAGGCTATGTATGACTAAATTCATTTCCGGGCTATTTCTCTGCAACCGCTTTTTGGAATTTTATGAAACTTCATAGGAAGGATCACCACCAAGTGTAGATGCGCATATCGTGTTTGCGTTCCGGTTGGATGATTTTTCACGGAGTTATGGCCCTTTACCCCACCATCACATATGTATTTCAAAACATGAGCGGGGGTATCACTAGTGAGCAGTAGCTCACATATTTCTTGTTTTACCAGTAAGTTTCTCATTCTGCACATAAATCTGTACATGTGGTTTAATGTAGGTTTAATAAAGATGTATTTGCCACAACTATCACACAATTTAACAGACCACGGACATCCAACGATCACTACAATATATTTCATGAATTATCCGAATTTACATGTTTTACATTTACCTTATAAATTGGTCTTGAATATTGGTAAAAAACAGATATCCAATAAAAATAATCTATAATGTATGATATCAGCTTAACATACTGCAATTTTGTAATCAATCAGTGAAATGTCCCTTTAACAAGTTTTTGACCTAGTTTTTGACCACAAATGACCCAAAATCAGACGTGACGTAGAATAAATGATACCACCTTTTGACCTTCAAATGAAGCGACATACTCCCCGAAACCAATCCACCTCAGAATTTCACCGATGGCTTATGTCGTGGCGATTTGTCCGTCGTCCGTGCGTCCATCCGTCCGATAACAATTTCTTTTTAACACGATACAGTCTTCACTTTTGATTGTATCTCAACCAAACTTATACAGTAGTTAGACATCCATGAGAGCTCGGTTCCGTTTGAAAACCAGCCACAGATCCGCCCATGCATGACTGGATTATGGCCCTTAAAATGGTCAAAATTGCTATAAAAGATCTTGTTAACACGAAACTGTCTTCACTTTTGATTGTATCTCAAGCAAACTTATACAGTTGTTAGATATCCATGAGAGCTTGATTCCTTTCGAAAACAAGCCAGATCCTCCCCATGCATGACTGAATTATGGCCCTTGAAATTGTCAAAATTGCTATAATAGGGCTTGTTAACAGGATACAGTCCTTATTTTTTATTGTATCTCAATCAAACTTGTACAGTAGTTAGATATCCATGGGAGCTTGATTCCTTTCGAAAACCAGCCAGATCTGCTCATGCATGACTGGATTATGGCACTTGAAATGGTCAAAATTGCTATAAAAGAGATTGTTAACACGATAGTCTTCACTTTTGATTGTATCTCAACCAAACTTATACAGTAGTTAGATATCCATGAGAGCTCGGTTGCTTTCGAAAACAAGCCAGATCTGCCCCATGCATGACTGAATTATGGCCCTTGAAATTGTCAAAATTGCTATAATAGGGCTTGTTAACATGATACAGTCCTTATTTTTGATTGTATCTCAATCAAACTTGTACAGTAGTTAGATATCCGTGAGAGTTGGGTTCATTTTTAAAATACGGCCAGATCTACCCATGCATGGCTGGATTATGGCCCTTGAAATTGTCAAAATTGCTATAATACAGCTTGTGAACACAATAGAGCTTCCATTTACTATCAGATCTTCACCAAACTGAGATGGTATTTGAATATTGATGGCATATTTCATAAATAATGTACTTCAACATTTCAAATGGGATTTTGGGTCAAACAATTGGATTTTTTGCTTTTTCATTTCTTGTATTTTTAACTTTGCGTTTAGCTCAACGTTAAAGGTTTTTTTCTGCTTTTTCTCAATAAGTAGTGGTACTAGGGCTTTCATATTTGGAATATAGTTACATCTTATATACCCTTCTTCACATTGTATGCTGAAGATGCCGAGTGTGACCTTTTTTTGGGGGTAAAACACTTGATTTTTGGTGGATTTTGAGAATTGGACATAGCTTCTTTATATTTGTTGGAATAATTTCAAATTTTATAATAAAGTACTTCAACATATCAAACAGGGAAAAACTTTTGTATTTTTTCTTTTTTTTTTTTTAATTTCTTGTATTTTTTAACTTTGCGTTTAGCTCAAATAGATCTATATATTTTTTTAATTTTGTGATTAGTTAAAAAAAAAAAATATTTTAATTTCTTGCATTTTAGAACTTTGCCCTTGTTTTTTTCTTTTTTTTTTTTAATTTCTTGCATTTTTGAACACTTGTATTTTTTTTTTTTTGTTAATTTCTTGTATTTTTGAGTATTGCATAAAGCTTTTTTTTTTTTTTTTTTTTTAATTTCTTGTGTTTAGCTCAAAGTTAAAAAATTGTTATTTTACTTTTTTAAGTCCGCGTCGATGGAGGCTTCACAAAGCGAACTGGAATTTATTCCAGATGCGATGTGAGGAATCCATTACTCCGAATGATTTTTTGGATTGTGATAATCCTACACAACTTTTTACTTCATTAATTTATCAGGCAGCTGAAGAAGCAATACCACGAACTTCGACAACTCCAAAGCGCCCTCACAAACCTTGGTTTGATGAGGATTGCAAAAAGGCTATAGGTACACGCAAATCGGCTCTCAGACAATTTGACCTGAGGCCAACCCATGAAAACCATGAAAAATTTAAAATAGCTCGAGCAAAAGCTCGCAAAACTGTTAAAAAAAGTAAACGTGCGTCTTGGCGACGGTATGTATCTAGGTTAAATTCTAGATCATCCGTCAAAAAGACATGGGATATGATAAGAAAAATTAATGGCAAGAGTAGCTCGATTGGTGTAAATCACCTGGACACTCCAGACGGTGTCGCTTCTTCAAAGAAGGATATTGCTGATACTTTGGCAGATTCCTTTGCGCAAAAGTCGTCCTCTTCAAACTATTCTCCAAAGTTTCAAAAATTTCAACAACAGAAGGAGAAACAAAAACTAAATTTTAAATCAAAGAATAAAGAGGCCTACAATAAACTTTTTACGTTAAAAGAATTAAAAACAGCTCTGAAAAAGTGCCATGATACCGCTCCGGGTTCAGATGATATACACTATCAATTACTTAAACATTTACCTTTTCGGTCCCTTTCTTGTTTACTTGACGTTTATAATCAGGTTTGGCGAACGGGAAGTATCCCGGGTTCTTGGAAAGAGGCCATCGTTATTCCAATTCCCAAACCTGGTAAAGATACAACTAATCCTGGTAGTTATCGCCCCATAGCCTTAACCAGCTGCATATGTAAAACCATGGAAAGAATGGTCAACGACAGACTTGTTTGGTTTCTTGAAAAGAACAAACTTATCACAACTGTTCAGTCTGGTTTTCGTAAACATAGAAGCACAATGGATCATTTGATCCGTTTTGAAACTTTTATCCGTGAAGCTATTATAAAAAAGGAGCATGTAGTCTCCGTCTTCTTTGACTTAGAAAGTGCATATGACACGACTTGGAAGTATGGAATTATGAATGACCTCTATGCTTTCGGCATAAGAGGTCGCCTTGCTTATTTTATTTCTGCATGTTTAACTGACCGTCAGTTCAAAGTTCGTGTTGGTGATACTTTTTCTGAACCACACGAACAGGAAATGGGTGTTCCCCAGGGATGTATTCTTTCTGTTACACTTTTTAGTGTTAAAATTAATAACATTATTAAATCTGTTAACCCTGGAGTTGAATGCTTTTTATATGTTGATGATTTCTGTATTTGTTACAGATCAAAAAATATGCATACAATTGAGAGACAATTGCAACAAGTTTTGAATAATTTACAAAAATGGTCAAACGAAAATGGCTTTAAATTTTCTAAAAGCAAGACCAAATGTATGCACTTTTGTCAACTTCGTAAACACCACCTAAATCCAGATTTAACACTAGATGGCACTCGTATTGAAGTTGTGCCTGAATTTAAATTCCTTGGTCTATTGTTTGACCCAAAACTGACATTTATACCTCATATTAAATATCTTAGAAATAAATGCCAGAAAGCATTAAATCTTTTACGCGTTGTATCCCATATGGATTGGGGAGCTGACCGTAAAGTCCTGTTGAGACTTTACAGATCATTAATACGATCTAAATTAGACTACGCATGTATTGTTTATGGCTCGGAACGAAAATCATACATTGCAACACTTGATTCCATTCACCATCAGGGTTTACGGCTAGCTCTGGGCGCTTTTCGAACTTCGCCCGTCAAAAGTCTTTATGTGGAAGCCAATGAACCACCCTTATATTTACGCCGACGAAAGCTAGCTATGCAGTATTTTTTAAAACTTAAGTCTAACCCTTCAAATCCCACTCATAGAGTTGTTTTTAAACCTTTATACAAGGAATTATTTTTAAAGAAGGAACGGGTAATACCGCCTTTTGGTATCCGTTACGGTCCTGAAGTAGCTAAGCTTGATGTTGATCTTGAGGACATCGCGATGCAGGATATTTCAGATTCTCCACCTTGGACTCTAAATAGTCCATCCTTCATTTATGATCTTGCGACCGATAAAAAGGCCTGCACAGATCCTATTGTTTTTAAATCCAAGTATATTGAAATTAAAAATACATATTATAACTTTGAGCGTATTTATACAGATGGTTCTAAGGATGGAAAAAATGCTGCTGCCGCTGCAGTTCATGATGGCGATGTGATAACATTTCGGTTGCCAAATAATGCTTCTATATTTTCTGCCGAGTTAAAGGCAATTCATTTGGTTTTGGACCATATTGAATCCGACGGTTATTGGCGATATATTATCTTTACTGACTCATTGTCTGCTATGCAGGCACTTCAGAATGACAAAATAGAAAACCCTATTATTGTTAACCTCCTTTCTAAGCTATCGCGTATTTGTTCAACAGCTGGATCCCCAGTCATATGGGCATTCACGGTAACGAACATGCCGACTTGGCAGCCAAGTCTGCTCTTTCACAAGATATTTTACCTTTTAAAATACCTTATTCCGATTTTAAACCTTTAATACATGTTTTACTTTACGATGAGTGGCAAAGTGATTGGAATGAGCAAATAAATAATAAACTGCACTCGATCAAGTCAGTACTTGGTGAGTGGCTACCAGCTTTTAGATCCTGTCGCCGAGAAGAAATTGTCCTTGCTCGTTTACGCATTGGGCACACATGGTTAACTCATGCATACTTACTGAAAGGTGAGGAAGCACCTCAATGTATTCCATGTTTTACACAACTTTCAGTACAGCACATTCTTCTGGAATGTGCTGATTTCGCTCCAATACGTGATAGATTTTTCAAGGCTCAAAGTATGCGTCAGCTCTTTGAGTCTGTCAAACCGGAACTTTTATTTGATTTCCTTAGGGAAATTAATATTTTTAATAAAATATGATTATTTCTTAAATCGTGCTTTTGCACATTCATTACTCTTACTGATCCTGTTCCACATTTCCTCAGATATTATTTATCTTTATGTTAATTATTACATAGTAATGTTGGGCTTGTTTGCCTATATCTTATTTTATATTGGCTTACATGTTATTTTATATTTATTTTAGGTATCGCATACATCATGTTTGATTATTTCACTTTACATTAAGTAAATTAGTAAGCGCCCAAAATGACCTTAGTTGTCGACGGGGCTTAAAACACCATTCATTCATTCATTCTGTCTCGTTCACTATACAACCTTTTCACTGTGAAAACCTTTTTACTGCGTAGAAGTGGATCATCTGTATCAAGTTTTCTCCTTGATAATGTTATAACATCTATCACTTTCTCACTGTGAGCAGAAACCTTTACAACAACAGTTGGACTAGAATGACTGTCATATGCACCACTATCATCACATGTAAGATCAATTTCATTCACTGATTTTAAACTATGACAAATACAGAATTTGCTGATGGCTCTGGTACATGTTTACAAAGCTGTGTTTCTGAAAGGTTTAGAAATGCAAAAATTTCTACAATCTGAACAACAGTTAACCCCTTTTCTGTCTTCTTAAATCTTGGGAAGTTCTGGCCATCATCACCTGAAACATCCATAAATACGTGTACACCAGCACACAGCTTCTAAAGAGTGTTGTTCTTATATATGCTACAAATGTAGTTACTTTATTGAACAGGTTCATTGTGTAAATATTATGGCCTGGCATGAACTTCCAAAATGTGCTATTTCACGAGGTTTTGTCTTTGAGATTTGCATATTACGGAAGATTATAGATGATATCATTCAACTGCTTGTTTATCATGACTCCAATATCTAACACACATATATGTTTGAAAGGTTAAACATAACATTTTTGTCCTGTAATTCACCATGTAATTGACCACTTGGTGTATATTTAGTTTACCAAATTTCGATTCCCAGTCGGAGCGCTTGAAAGGTCTTGCCTGTATCATTACTATACACTGGGCACATAAAAGAACCAAGGGACATGGAATGGAATTCTTTGAATACTTTTGAAAGCGGACAAACCAAGAAACATGTCTGTGAGCTCTGGTTAGAAATGACCAAGCTGTTTATAAATAGAAAAGTTTGAACGGACGACGGATGGTAAGTGATCACAACAGCTCATCCTGACAAATTGCTCAAGTGACCTAAAAACTATAAAGGCGTTCCAAATTTCTGTGCTATATAACTGCAAGAACCAAAAAGTAGGTCCAGTCAAGATCATCAAAAACAACCACTGAAGTCAGTAAGCAGAACTTTATACATGGTCCAGATTTCCATAACTTCAAAAACAAGAAAGTATGTAAAAAACAAGAGCTGTCGGAGGACCGCGCGCTCGACTATTTCAACGCTTATTGAAATTACTGAGATATGGACTCTAATGTAGTTGCATGCACAATATTAACCAGAATTTCTTAAAGGGTGATAATTTGCATTAAGTGGTAAATGTAAGTGGTGTATCACGCTCTTATATCCTATGAATTGTTGATCAAAAACAGGGCATAATTTGCATAATGTGCAGGAGGCAGTTATTTTACTTTATTTATATATATGCGTGATAGTTACGACGATAGTATAATACCCTACGAAGTTAAGACCAAGATTTGTTAAAAACAAACAAAACATAACTTACTTGGACATGCGCTCAGTGTACATGATGTTATGTCTGTCTTGTTGCCAGTACATGACAATGTGGCGGGTACGTGCAAGTGCGTGATCTCGTCAATTTACCGGTCCCACATGTGACATCACAAGCAGTCCATTGAGACGACAGGCTCCACGCGACATCCACTGTAAAAAATAAAATAAATTATATTGCATTCTATACCTAGGTATAATTAATACAAGGATGTCAAGTTCACCAGCGAACCGATTTCTTAATACTTTTTTTAATTATTCACCAGGTTTTCCGAAGGAAAAATCGGGTTATTAGTTTGGCGAAATCGGCGGGCGGGCAGGCGGGCGTCAACTTTCCTTGTCCGAACCATAACTTTGCCATGCATAGGGGTATTTTCAAATAACTTGGCATAAACATGCACCATATCAAGACGATGTGCCAAATGCAAAAAAAAATCCGTAGATTCAAGGTCAAGGTCACAGTGATAAGAAATAGACTTTAATTGAACTTTTCTTGTCCGGACCATAACTTTGTCATGCATAGAGATATTTTCAAATAACTTCGCACAAACATGCACCATATCAAGACGATGTGTCAAATGCAAAAAAAAATCTGTAGATTCAAGGTCAAGGTCACAGTGATAATAAAAACACTTTAATTGATCTTTTCTTGTCCAGACCATAACTTTGTCATGCATAGAGATATTTTCAAATAACTTCGCACAAACATGCACCATATCAAGACGATGTGTCAAATGCAAAAAGAAATTCTGTAGATTCAAGGTCAAGGTCACAGTGATAAGAAATATGACTTTAATTGAACTTTTCTTGTCCGGACCATAACTGTGTCATGCATAGAGATATTTTCAAATAACTTGGCACAAACATGCACCTTATCAAGATGATGTGCCAAATGCAAAAAGAAAATCTGTAGATTCAAGGTCAAGGTCACAGTGATAAGAAATACACTTTAATTGATCTTTTCTTGTCCAGACCATAACTTTGTCATGCATAGAGTTATTTTCAAATAACTGGGCACAAACATGCACCATATCAAGACGATGTGCCAAATGCAAAAAGAAATTCTGTAGATTCAAGGTCAAGGTCACAGTGATAAGACATAGACTTGGTAATTTAACTTTTCTTGTCCGGACCATAACTGTGTCATGCATAGAGATATTTTCAAATAACTTGGCACAAATATGAACTAAATCAATATGATGTGTCACATGCAAAACTTTCGTTTGTAGCTTCAAGGTCAATGTCACAGTGACAACAAATAGAGATATGCACAATTTTTGTGTTTAGCGTCAAGGTCACAGTGACAGAAAATATACTTTACTTGAACTTTTTTTGTTCAGACCATAACTTTACCATGCATATAGATATTTTCAAGTAACTTCGCGCAAATATGCTCCATATTAAATAACTTGGCAATTTAAAAGAATATAGCATAGATATGAGTAAGTTTCATAACCTCGGGCCCTGGATCTAGTTTGTTTGCAAAGGCATAAACGCGTTACTATCAAGTAAAGGGTTAAGGCAGATCACTGATTATCAACCTGGCATTAGGGATCCTAAAATGTGACTGCTTACAACAAAAGGTTGCTTAATATCTGTTATCTATTATATGTTCTTAATAAATGAGGCCATCAACACACGATTGACTGTATTGAACTGATCTTTGTTAGATAAAATTTTAATATATTTAATTGACAAAGTAATAATGATTATTCATCAATAGAAATATTCCCTGTTACTTGAATTACTAGCTTTGATTAACTATTAACAGAAAGATTTGACAGATCTGTTAATTCTTAATCAAACACCTTCCATTATAGAAAACCTGGTTTCATGGAATTTCCATGTCTTGTTAATTATTTTTTCGGAAATTTCGGAAAAATGTATAAAGTTTAGGTTACATATAACAGGTATTCCCTGATATTGCATTCATATACATGCACATGGACATTATATTAGGTTCTTTGGACAACAATTCGAAACTTTAAAACCAGGATATTTGACCTATTGATAGATTGATTCGAGCTAAGTCACCGGTTTCTACAGCTGTATAACGCCGACAGGCTCACTTGGCTATGTGTTTCCTAGTATTAGCATACCAGTCCTCCCTACAAAGTTCTTCCCGGTCAAAGGTATTACCTAAGTTGCAGAGGCCACACCACCTTCGACATACGATTTTGGCATGATGAATATCGTTACATAAGTTGATCACTTCACTAATCTGTTGGCAAGATAAGAAATCTGGTTGACCCTCTATCAGATTCCTTCAAACCATGTTTTGCCTTATATGGCTATAGTGAAAACCTAAAAAATATTCTCTGATAGTGTCAGGCCGATTTTCAAGCAATTTTGTAGAAATGTTTCTTAAGTGACCCACTATCAGTTTCCTTCAAGCCATGTTGATTGGTCGAAAAACATGGCCGTCAGGGTGCTTGAGTGAAAAAAAAAAAATCCGGTGAGCGATCCAGGGCCATCATGGCCCTCTTGTTTATACAATGCAGCGGTAATGTATATCTTTTATACAATTTAAACTTCTTTTTAAACATCTCTCATGCTCTTTGATAATTATACACTATTTTTTCTGATTAAGCATATAACAAATCTGGATGCTTTATAGTTAGTTCTTTATTGTTGTTATAATAATGGTTTATTTCCGACTCGTCATTGAGAGATTTCTAGAATGTAGATTTTACCTATTTTATCAAAATTCTATATGAAATTGTCATAATTACTTAAAGCGTTTGATTTGAACGAGTTAAAAAAAGGGTGGTTCCCACATTATTCTAAAACCAGAGAACATCAAAATTATGTAGGACCTTACCCAGAGCCCTAAATTTTGGTCAAGATTTCATGAGTGAGATAGAGAGGAGTGTGTTTAAAATTTAGAAATTCATTAATGAGAGCGACGGGTGAAAAAATACAGATTGTCAATAAGAAAGGAAAGAAAGAGAAACGATGGTTTGGAGCCGTAGACTCATTCGATTATGTTACTATAGCGTCTGTGTTCCACTCTTCACTCATTAAGAAATTCTCATAAGTGTTAGGCCCACACAAGTCTCCGACCACATATATCACCTGGGTATGATGTGCATCTGTATATCGCTTCATCAAACCCTTGACCATCTTCCTTCCCCGTTTCGTTTACAAAGGCCCATTTACTGTCGATCATTCTTTTTATGTCATATTTTAGTTTGATGGCATTACTGGGAGCAGACAGGTCGTCCATGTCGTCGGTATTATGGAAATATCACCTTAGTGAAGCGATGACTACAGTGTCGAAATGCTTGGGTTTTAAGAAGTCCCACATTATTGATGTACTGTCTGATCCTCCTGCAGCATTGCATTCCACTTCATCAGGTTTGTTTATCATGTTCAGCTAGATCAGAAGTCTTGCCACCAAGCGCATTCTTGAACTTGCATATTTGCGTTTTTCAATATTTCACTTATTTCCGTAAATGTATTAAGTCTGAATTAAATATACAATCATATTTCTATTAAGAGGGATATCCGTCCATTGACATATAGGGGTAGCGAATTGCTACTGGTTTATATTCATTGATAAGTAAGGATAATTCTTCAAAATTAGAATTTAAACCTCGACAATTCCTATTATTGTATATACAAGTAAGACAGGAGTAGGAAGTATAGAGTTAATCAGTTTGTAAAGGTAATCTTGTAATTTTACCTTGCTTATTATCCCCTCGGTTACGAAGTAAGCGAGAAAGGGATATAGTAACGGGACCGTCCGTATGTATGTATGTATGTGTGTCCTTCCGTCCGTAACAAACCTTGTCATCACTCTACACTAACCATTTCTTGACAGATCTTAACCAAACTTGGTATAAAGTAAGTATATGGTAACATCTTGAAGCCTATTGATTTTCAAGGTCATAGGTCAAAGGTCAAGCCCAAAATTGGACTTGCAATATTTTCCGTCCGTAACAAACCTTGTCATCACTCTACACTAACCATTTCTTGACAGATCTTAACCAAACTTGGTATAAAGTAAGTATATGGTAACATCTTGAAGCCTATTGATTTTCAAGGTCAAAGGTCAAGCACAAAATTGGACTTGCAATATTTTCCGTCCGTAACAAACCTTGTCATCACTCTACACTAACCATTTCTTGACAGATCTTAACCAAACTTGGTATAAAGTAAGTATATGGTAACATCTTGAAGCCTTTTGATTTTCTAGGTCAAAGGTCAAGCCCAAAATTGGACTTGCAATATTTTCAGCTGTGGCAACCTTGTCACCACTCTACACTGACCATTACTTGACGGATTTTAACAAAACTTGGTATAAAGTTACTTTATGATAATATCTTGAAGCCTATTGATTTTCAAGGTCATAGGTCAAAGGTCAAGCTCAAAATTGGACTTACAATATTTTCAGCTGTGACAGCCTTGTCACAACTCTACACTGACCATTCCTTGACCGATCTTTATAAAACTTATTATACAGTTAGTTTATGATAATATTTGAAGCCTATTGATTTTCAAGGTCATACGTCAAAGGTCAAGCCCAAAATTGCACTTACACTATTTTCAGCTGTGGCAACCTTGTCACCACTCTACACTGACCATTACTTGACAGATTCTAACCAAACTTGGTATACAGTTACTTTATGATATTATCTTGAAGCCTATTCATTTTCAAGGTCATAGGTCAAACTCAAAATTGGACTTACAATATTTTCAGCTGTGGCAGCCTTGTCACAACTCTACACTGACCATTCATTGACCGATCTTAATAACGAGCACAGCTCGTTTCTTGCGAAGCAAGAAACGTGCTTTGCACGTTTAGAGGTATTACCTTAATTATAGGAAATTTCCTATAATCAGTATGGAACAAATTTGGGTGCAAAATTTTACTAAGACCCGGTTCGTAAAATCACAATGAAATTACATAGAGCAAAGCAGAGAACCAGGACCGACATTTTTCCACATCCGGTGACGTCATATTCAGCCGGTACCCGAGATAACTAGAACAACTGTGCTGTTTACATTAAAGGCTGACAACCATAACGTAATCGGCTGCGAGTTTCTTTGCGTCAGGTAAGAATTGTTATCGCTCTCGTTTCCCATTGAATATCATAAATTTTATTTTGGCGTTGGTATAAAATCAAGCTGTAGTGTGAATCTGAGAATCAGCGATGGGTTGTATTCATTGACCTTTTTTTCTGTCGATTGACTATTTTGGTTTCACTGTCTGACTAAGATGCTCTTAAGGGTAAATTTGTTTCACCCTCAATGCTACGCGGACTTCGCTGAAGTCGTATGTCCTTCTGAGAAAAACTCCTTCGGACTGTCAAAGATCAATGCAATAATTGGCTGAACATAGCGGTTACACGAAACACCCTGTGACCCAAATCAGAGACATGTATATTTATGTTTCTACCAAAGTACATTAACACAGAGTTGAATCACAGGGACGTGCTCCTGTATGTCTAAATGTATGCATAGGGTAATATTCTGTTCTTGATCACACAGGAGCACCTGGTTAAAATTTCGGAATCGCTACCGCCATTATACCCCATTCAAAATTCATGCGACCACTAAAACCGCACATTTAGAAGAAGAAAAAGTAAATCTATTTTTAGAAGTGTTCTTGGAAGTCCTCAAGGGCAGATTGTTGACACAATTTATGACGCAATATCTTACGTTTCTGCTGCATGACATCCACTCCAATTATTTAGTGGTGAAACACATTGCAATGTGGACGGAATATTTCTGAATAATGACTATTTAGTTAAAACTAACATCTTTTCAGACTAAGCGAACCCAAGATGAAACGTCCCCAGTGAATTCAAGAGCCGAAACGGATTTATATGGGCATGACTTTTCCTGTGTGCTCTTAACAAAATTAAAAAAACCTGTTTTTACAAGTAAAAAAGGATGTGCGAATTATCGAAATTGAATCTTAACAAGGCACATTGCAGGTCAGGATCACTGCGATGCTCTAAAGGAACCCACCCTGCGGCAAAACATGATTCATGTAAGTAACATTGCACATTGTCACTAATTTGACCTTTTATCATATATAAATGGCTGAGCTCCGGTAGCGAAGCGGGCTGTCAATCAAGGGGTTGTGAGTTTGAATCCCAGCTCGACCAACATTAATTCTGACGTTTGACAAAAGTCATTGTGACCTGCGTCATTCGTCTTTCACCAATGGTCTGTTTAACAGTCTAAGTGGAAAAGCAGCTTGTTGTGCGGTGTACTGGAGTTGGAAAACCAGAAAATGCATGAGTAAGTGAACTGGTCGCCGTGATATGACTGAAAACTTGTTGAAAACGGCCTTAAAGGCTCCTTTTTTCCGAACATAAGTGGGGAGTTGGCCCCTTTCAAAAAAAAAATCATAAATATTGGCCTAACACATGTCATATGCGGTGCATAGAAAATCTCCCAAATATTTACTGAATTCGAAGCAGTGAAGACTGGGATTTTCTGCACAAATGGCGTAAGAACTGGTTGTATCTCAAGGACATGGAGTATGATTAAAATAAGATTTAAGCTAAAATAGATAAGTTTAAAGTAATTGGTTTAAATGAATAATCCAGATAAGGCTGCACAGAAGTACAACCTGATCTAAATCAAAACTTGAACATTATTCTCAGAGCCCAAAGCTTGGCTTTCTGACATAACTAATATACATGTTTATTCTCATAGATCTGTTTTTTAATTAATTTATCATCTTATTTTATTAAAAGTCATTCTTATTTGCAGTTATTGTCATGTATTAAAACAGCAGTCAATGATTATTGATATTAGCATCAAGTTTTATTTTAAAACACAGAATGGATACAGGATTAAGAACATCCCATATAATCATGGAATAACAGTTCTTATGGCGATTACTGGAGAGGAAATTCATATCTATATAGGCAGATAGTGATATACCCTTTGGTCATTGGTACCTGTCAATACAATGAAAAATGCATGCATCTTTGACTGTGGGGTAATATTCTTTCCTGCATACACATCAAAACAGTAAATGGATTGAGAGCAACCTGTACAATCATGGAATCACAGCTGTTATGTCGAAAATGGGAGAGGAAGTTCATATATAATAGGCAGTTAGTGATATACCCTTTGGTCATTCGTGCCTGTCAAAACAATGAAAATTCCATGCATCTTTAACTGTAGGATAATATAACTTCCTGCATCAACATTAAACAAGGGAATAGATTGAGAGCAACGCATACAATGATGGATTTACAGCTGTTTTGAGGATGACTGGAGAAGAAATTCAGCTGATTACATATAATACTAATGAATTAATACAAGGTAATGTTTATGAACAGATAAGTATATATCAAATTCAAATAAGGTCCTGTTCTTTGATTGCACAGTTTGTGTTTTTCATGATCACAGTTTGTCTGATGTCCTTCGTTCACACGCCATCATCAATTGCCTTGTGAACACTCTACAGGCAACATTTAACAACATCCAATATGAATGCAAGTTTAGCAGTAGTTCATCTCCAACACATCTTGGTCCTGCGAGGTGAAAATTTAGGTCACAATGTCAATTTGATGGAAAATATATATTGTAAACACTCTGGAGGCCTTATTTAACTTGGTCATATGAGGTCAAAAACTGGGTCATAAGTTCAAATTGAAGGAAAATCTTGTTAACACTGGAGGCTGCAAATTTATCTTTAGCATGTTGAAATTTTGTAAGAATTATGGTCTTGATGTCATTTTGGAGAAAGGCTAAGTTCAATTTTTGGGTCATATCCGGTCATAAACTAGGTCACTTCACCAATCTGAAGGAAAATCTTGTTTACAGTCTAGAAACCACACTTTTACTTCAGCAGCTTGAAACTTTGTCAGAATGTTTGTCTTGACAATACATAGGCATAGTAAAAAAAAAACGAGTCATGGTTGGTCAAAAATTAGGTCACAAGAGCAAATTGAAGGCACATTTTGTAAACAATCAGACATTTTTAATGCTGCATTTTTAATTTTAGCATGTTGACATTTTGTCATAATTGGTGTTATGGTCAAATCTAGGCTAAATTCAATTAAAGATCATGTTGGATAAAAAAACAACAAGGTCACTAGGAAACATTTGAGAACAATCGTGTAAACACTCTTGACCTCAATGTTTGCTTCAGTATTTTGAAACTTTGTCAGAATGTTTGTCCTGAGGATAGCTAGGCCAAGTTCAAATATGTGTCATTTCGGATCAAACATAAGGTTATTAGGCCATATTTAAGGAAAATGTTGTTAACACTCTGAAAGCTTTTCATTTAATGTTAACATGTTGAAACTTTGACAGATGGTTGTTTTGAACATTGCTATAAACCTGTCTGAAACTATGTCACTTGTAAGGCCAAATTGAAGGATATCTTGTTAAGACTATTAATATGTTTGACTTTACTGTATTATATATGTGATTGCTTATGTGATGAAGTGAATGTTTAAATGTTTGATGATTTGACTTTGCACCAAAAGATAAAGTAGGGATAGTGTACAATAACGGTCCCAGTTCCGACAGCTTGTAACATATTCCTTAATCATGGTAGTCATATACCTACAGCTTAGACCCATTATAGGCGCTGTGCTCGTGACGAGGCTTTGCCTTTTTCATATTAAAACTTATACAGTTAGTTTATGATATGTCTTGAAGCCTATTGGTTTTCAAGGTCAAAGGTCATGCCCAAAATTGAACTTGATTGAACTTACAATATATCTCAGCTGTGGCAACCTTGTCACCACTCTACACTGACCATTCCTTGACAGATCTTATCCAAACTTGGCATACAGTTAGTTTGTGACAATATTTTTGAAGCCTATTGATTCAAGGTCATAGGTCAAAGATCGAAGTCAAAAATTGGACTTAAATATTTAGATCACAAGAGAACTCAATGTGATGATTGAAAGCCGAGGGGATGCATCCGCTTTGCGGTGCCCTTGTTATTATCTGCAATAGTATCTTCTGCTTCCATGTCTTCATTTAGACACTTGTAGCGGTTGATAGGATCCGGCGCTACCACTTTATTTTGGACGTTTGTTTGTATTAGATCTCGGACTCTTTTGAGTTTGTTTTGAGCTAGAAGTTGATGTTTTGTGGCTAGACGTTTTGTTTTCTATGGGATCAATTTGAATTGGTTCAATAACTTTGATTGGTGCAATAACTTTACTTGGTTCAATGACTTTAATAGGTTCTATAATTTTTAATTGGTTCGGTTTGTACAGCTACATCTGTCTGGGTTACAGCATCTTTTTTTTTCGACGGGCTTAGAACTATTGGTTTTGGTACCAGTAGCATATGAAGTGGTCAAATGAAAACGGGCTTTTATAATTTTCTTTGCCTCTGGAAATAAAAGGCCTTCTTTATATTTGATGGTAACAATCTCCTCCCGTTTCCAAAATTGGCAGGAGCGTTAGGTGGAATAATGTTCACCATTACAGTTCAAACATTTAAGTGGAATTTTGCAGTAAGCAGTATCATGATCTGAACATAATTTAGTGCAACGACGGCACACGTTTCCTTCATTGCATTTTCTACATTTACTTTCCTGGTGTCCAAATTTGTAACAGTTGTAACACTGTAAGGCGTTTGGAATATACATATCAACAGGGACATGAAAGTATCCAACTGTTAAAGATACTGGCGAAATGGCAGTACAAAAAGAAGAGGAACGCACACAAATACATGAGGATGACTTTACTAGAATATACTAAGCTTGCCAGTCGGATATAAAACACAAAAACTTTCATAAGTGCTTATGTAACTAAACATCTTAACACAGATAAGCACAAATGATTTAAGCAATACAGCAGATGAATGAAACAATATACAATTTTGATAATGAGAATATACATAAGACAATCTGCCAGCTTATATAATTGCCAAAACCAAGCCCCTCCCCAAAAGAAAGGAAGCAGAAAAGCTTCATCAAAATAAAATATCTTTATCGCTTTTTTTGTTCAATCTCTTCCTTTAATGTTTGTTCAATGTCAGATATTCCATACGTAATGTCATGTAAAAACTAATTTTGGTATTCATCATCCCATTTATGATATGAAATATTTTCTTTTGAACAACTACAGAGGCTTACCAGGGATGCAACGATGCTGTACCAATCATCCAAATGTCTTTCATTGAACATTTACCTAGAGTAACCAGGGATGCAACGGTGCTGTACCAATAATCCGAACGACCTTCATTTAGTTCATCTAAGGAAGCTGGTAACAGTACGTGCCCTACCTAATTTGTGTATTGAAACATTAGAAAGTAAATAGTTCGATAACATAGCGTTTTTAGCTCACCTGGGTACTTCGTGATCAAGGTGAGATATTGTGATCGCCTTTTCTCCGTCCGTCAACATCTTCTCTTCAGTAACCAATTGGTCAATTTGGATGGAACTTCACAGAAAGCATCTCTAAATGATCTCACAAGAAATCCTGACTGTTTTTGGGTCCATGCAGAATTCTGGTTTCCATGGCAACGACACAAAAAAAACTTTAATTCAAGTCACAGTCTATCTGCTGATATGCATGGTAGACTTCTGCGATTTGGTAAAGCTTCCATTCCTATTTCGACCACTGGTTTCCCAGGAGTCAAACTAGTCAAGACACTCCCACTCTAAATAGTTAAGATGTTCATCACTTTCGCTCCTGTAAGGTTTTAATTTTCATTTCTGCCCTCAGTTAGACTACGCACATTTAAACAGTCAAAATAAAAATGTTGACATGCCGTATGAACTTGACTGTTTCTTCAACATCTTGGCCATAACATTCCTCTAATCCATTGGTAACACTTTCACCATTTCTCCACTATCTTCTTGATGTGTTATGCGAATAAGAATTGCTAAAATTGTTTCTCAGTGTTTTAAGAAGATGAGGGGACATCGGAAATGAATAAAAAGTTTCTACTCCTATCATATAAGTTGGGTTATATTGTATACAACATCGTTCCCAGCATAATGCAGAGAAAAGAAAAGTTTGTTTGGTGACGCACCATCACAGGTCCAAAATAAAACTTTCAGTTTTATTTGCCTTTGAATTAGCGACACTGTTTTCCATATAATATGATTTATAACGTCTGCAGTTATACTGTTAGTTGCAAAAGCAGCCAGAGGAAAGCCCACAGATTTCGCAACATTACAACCAGGACATATTTTGCGACTGTATTTTGTGTTCCTTGTATACCAAGGTTGTTTAAGATCAGTCAAAGGATGTTCAGTGTAGAGAGGTCACAAGGTTGTTATATGGGAAAAAAGTCAGTCCAATTTTGACTGACCCTATGCCCTTGAAAATAACTAGGCT
Organism: Serripes groenlandicus; assembly: GCA_031761405.1. Lineage (NCBI taxonomy): Eukaryota > Metazoa > Mollusca > Bivalvia > Cardiida > Cardiidae > Serripes > Serripes groenlandicus. Next base: position 418,579 of record JASEVX010000148.1, read on the forward strand.
TCTACACCTTGCCATATACGAACTGTATACCAAGTTTTGTTAAGATCAGTCAAAGGATGTTCAGTGTACAGTGGTCACAAGGTTGTTATATGTGAAAATAGTCAAAAGTCCAATTTTGATATTTGACCGTATGACATTGAAAATAAATAGGCTTCTAGACCTTGCCATGTACTAACTGCATACCAAGTTTGGTTAAGATCAGTGAAAGGATGTTCAGTGTAGAGTGGTCACAAGGTTGTTATATGGGAAAATACTCGAAGTCCAATTTTGACCTTGACCTATGACCTTGAAAATAAATAGGCTTCTAGACCTTGCCATATACTAACTGCATACAAAGTTTGGTTAAGATCGGTCAAAGGATGTTCAGTGTAGAGTGGTCACAAGGTTGTTACGGACAGCCCTGTTAATATATCCCCTCTCAAACTTAGTTTGATGGGGGGATAATTCAAGAGAAAATCACAACAATTTAAATGATCCAATTATATTAAATGAAATGAAACCGCGAACAAACTAACTTTGAGGTTCTAGTGACAGTGTTGGAAGAGTTAAACCGCTAAGACACTATCATCCTTCATAGTCGAGTTTGAAGGGATATACATGATATTCATTTGATACGAAAGGATAATCGTCCCTTCCTATAAATAGGCCTCCCAACAACAGGAGACGGTATACTAAAATTCTTGAATCCAAACGAATATACACAAATTAACGTTCACTCTGACAATGTTCGGTCTGTTCACTGTCTGTAGCCTGTTTTCGTTTGAATGAAACTGCGCTCATGTTCGGTCTGTTCAATGACTAGCCTGTTTTCGTTCGTCCGCTTTGAATTCTTCTGTGATGGCTTTTTCCTAGTGTTCGGGGAGCAACAATGTAGTTACGTCTGACGAGAGCGTGAACTGAGGGTCATTTATATCAAATCGTCGAAATCGCTGGATATGCCGAGACCTTTGGTCCGTAGTTCTTGTCACCAAGTCTGATTTGTCATTCTGAAATGCTCTTGGCTATCAGCGAGACGAAATTCGCAAGTGCCTTCTAATGAACCTTTTAAATCGGCGAACTGTCCTTTAACCAAGTTATACAGTGTGAACACCAAGTCAACAACAGTCTGTGACTTCCAGTCGATAGACTGCTTTAGGACATGATTCAACGATTCACAGTTATTGTTTGTCCATCCAGTGAAAACGTGACCTTGTCTCATTGGTTCGTTTACTTTTTTTTTGTAAATGATCTTTGAGTCTGTCCGACCGAAATGATGGTGATTTTTCAGCGTAATATTCTTCGAACGCATTCGAAGCAAATAGAGTCGTCCGCTTCTGCAATACTATCTTTTCCGAAGATTATGTTAATGATGCCGTATCGCTCATTGTTGTCTATTGCCAAACCGTTAGCTTCTGTATGGCATTGTTTTTCAAATGACGTGTACAGAGAACATGCGTTGCTTGTGGAAAAGAGAATCAAATAAGACTTTACCAATGCACGCTCATCATCGCTGCCAATTACTAACTTCGTAATGTCTGTGTTAATGAACTTCCTACTTAATCTTAGGATTCAAAATCACTGGTGTCATGTAAAAATATTGGTGGCTCACCCGTTCTTGTACGTTTGACAGTGAGCTAACAAATCACGTGCATGTTGCTTAAGTTAAACGTTTTGTCAACCCCAAGAACAGAATGACCACCACCACGAAGCTTTTTAGATCACCTGAGCCGAAGGCTCAAGGTGAGCTATTCTGATCACTTTTTGTCCGTCGGCCGTCCGGCGTTAACTTTTAGCTTTAAACATTATCTCCTCCCAAACTCCAAGGACAATTTCCGTGAAACATCACAGGACTGTTCCTCTGGTTCTCCGAAGCTGCTGGTCAGATTCCACTTTCATTTGGTAAAAAGACATATTGATTGGTTGAAAAACATGGCAGTTAAGTGGCATCAGAAAACCAGCAAAATAAAAAACAAGAGGGTCATGATGGCCCTGGATCGCTCACCTTAATTATACAATGTACTGCAATGCAAAACACATCAAGACAATTATTCTGAATGCATCCTCCACAGTGTTAACAATATTTTCCTTCATTTGGCCTAGTGATCTATATTTTTTTACCTGATATGACCCATATTCCTACATGGACTAGATATCATTAAGACAACATTCTGACAAAGTTTCAACTTGCTCAAAGTAAAAATGCGGCCTCCGGAGTTTGAACAATATTTTCCTTTATTGACCTAGTTTCTGATCCAATATGACCCATATTCGAACTTGACCTAGATATAATTCAGACAAACATTCTGACCAAATTTCAAGCCGCTGAAGCAAAATATGCAGCTTCTACAGAGTTAACAAGATTTTCCCTCAATTTGGCCTAGTGACCTAGTTTCTGACCCAATATGACCCATATTTGAACTTGACCTAGATATCTTTAAGACAAAAAATGCGGCATCCAAAGTGTTAACAAGATTTTCCTTCAATTTGACCTAGTGACCTAGTTTTTGACCCGGCATAACCCATATTCGAACTTGACCTAGATATTTTTAAGACAAACATTCTGACAAAATTTCAAACTGCTTAAGCAAAAATTGCGGCCTCTGGAGTGTTAACAAGATTTTCCTTCAATTTGGCCTAGTGACCTACTTCTTGACCCGACGTGACCCATGTTCGAACTTGACCTACATATCATTAAGACAAACATTCTGATAAGTTTCAACATGCTCAAGTTGAAAATGTGGCCTCCAGAGTGTTAACAAGATTTCGCTTCAATTTGACCTAGTGACCTCGTTTTTGACCTCATATGGCCCAGTTTCGAACTTGTCCAAGATTTTATGGAGATGAACGTTCTGATAAACTTTCATGAAGATTGGTTGCAAAATGTAGCCTGTAGAGTGTTAACAAGCTCAAATGTTGACGACGCACGACGGACGGACGCCGGACAAAATGTGATCCCAATAGCTCACCTTGCACTTCGTGCATAGGTGAGCTAAAAAATGAAAATTTAACTTTTCTAATTTATCTTAATTCATCTAAACATAGGAATGTTCGTTTTGTGGTCCTCTTTCAAAATTGTTCATATATTTCAATTCCATGTAGAACTGTTTATGTTATTGCCAGAATTCTCAGTCTTCTGTTGCAAAGTTGTTGTATTTGGGAAAAGTGATTATTGGATTTTGATATGGTCAAAGGGAGGTAACACTTGCCAGTGTCTTGTATAGGAAGTGGAAAGTTAAAACCGCAACATTTCGAATTTCAACAGGTGAAAATAAGTAGATTGTCATTAAAAGTGAATAAGCAATTATTACATGATTTGCCCTGCCCCTCTAACCAGTGTTAAATAATGTCATAAGTGTTGAAGAGGTAAATATAATCTAACTTACTACAGTTAATGTTTTGTATTCATTTATTGCTTACGTTAATGGACGTATTTGGCGCCCTAAAAGCGTTGTAATTCATTTTAGTTAATTTGATTTTTAAAAGATAAAATAAATGTATAGGAAGTGGAAAGTTAAAACCGCAACATTTCGAATTTCAACAGGTGAAAATAAGTAGATTGTCATTAAAAGTGAATAAGCAATTATTACATGATTTGCCCTGCCCCTCTAACCAGTGTTAAATAATGTCATAAGTGTTGAAGAGGTAAATATAATCTAACTTACTACAGTTAATGTTTTGTATTCATTTATTGCTTACGTTAATGGACGTATTTGGCGCCCTAAAAGCGTTGTAATTCATTTTAGTTAATTTGATTTTTAAAAGATAAAATAAATTGAAGACTAATGTGAAAATACATATTGTAATGGGTTTTCGTGCATTTTTCTTCATTCTGGAAATCGGAAATGTGATTCAAGGAAGTATTACTTACAGTCATTCTTATTTTTTTTTAAGTTGATTATTGTGAAAGTTTAATGCCATGAATGTGTGTTTTTAATACATCGCATTGCAGGACATTACATTTACTGGTGTTTAAAATAAAATCAATATCCAAAATTCTTTCTTCTTATTACACTGAATGTGGTTTGAGAACATGGTTCATGTGAATTAATGAATCATGGCCATGCCAATCAGAAACTTTTTGTTAAATTTTATGCTGGATAGGTTTTGAAAACGACAAGATCTGTTTCCACTTTTTGCTCCAGTACTTCTGAAAATTCATTGGATTTAAATATCACTTGTGCAGAAGTCATGATGTCAGAGCTGATAGCCCACCTGAATATTCCTTTGAATACGGCAAACATGTTTAATGAAACATTTAAAAAAATGTTCCCAGACAGCAAAATTGCTTCAGGTAAGAAAGATTTATTTATCTATCTAGCTGGAAAGACCCGGCCGGGTAGCTCAATTGGTAGCGTATCTGACTCGTGATCTGGAGGTCACGGGTTCGATACCCGGTTGCGGCGACATTCTTTCGGGCGATGTTTTCCATTGCCTCTCACCTCTGATCTATGTGAGAAAGTAGTCAGTGGCTTCGAAAGAATGTTGTGTAAGTACTGGTGTGGGAAAGACAGGAAAACATGGGTAGGTGCACTGACCACCGTGATATGACCAAAGCTGTTGAAAGCGGCGTTAAACTCCAAACAAACAAACTAGCTGGAAAAAGATGGTATTATGAACAAGGCCAACAGTCATTATGAGTCAGAATACCCCACACATTCTTTTTCCCTTCTGTCTTGTCCAACTTCTTTTTGTAAAGGTCTGTGATACATTTGGAATTTTAAAAAAGCTTCTGGTTTAGGGGAACCCCTGCCAAAATTGTTTGTAGATGTGGACTTGTGTTTTTTTTTTAAGTGTTGCCTATGGTAATTTTTGTTATGTGACTGCTGGCCAAATAGACCCGCCATAAAACATTGTTATTTATATTTTAACAGGCATAAAGTGTGGTCGAAAGCAACAGCGATAATCATCGATCTGGCCCAAATTACAAAGAAGGACATCTCTGAACGAATGGGGACAGGACCATTCACCATATCTACTGACGAAAGCAATGCCTGTTTCGGTGAGAGATATTTAGTCTGTCTAGAGTTGTTGATCAAACAGTACTCGGATCTAATGTAGCTTGTTCAATAATGCAATGTCATATTTGATAATGATTACTTTTTACTAATATTTAAATATGTTTCTATTTAAGGAGAAAACATATTTCTACTCTGGTCTATCATGCTACCTTTGCACCAGCATGGTTCACTCGAATCACTGCCAGCATATCTTATGTATGCCTATTTATATGATATATTAAAGGATTTGAGTTTTAAAAATACTAAGATGCTAAGAAATGTAAGGTTCATATTTATAAATAAGCAATTAATTAATCGTTAGTGATTTAGGTATATACACATGTCATTGTACATAAATGTGTTTCATTAAAAAAGCAGCTGATTTTTTAAATATTTTATATTAATTTCATGATAATTTGAAATGCCAGAGTGAACATGCATGCCTACAGCAAGGAGTAGACTCATTACATTTATATAATATTAAATTCTGTAGTTAAGGTTGTAACAGATTTTGTTGAATATATTTTCAGATGTCTTGAGAGGTTGCTTTAAAACTGGGACCCACTGAAGGACTATTTTAAAACACAGAAAGACGCTCTGGACGATAAAAGATCTAAGGCAGCTGAGAAAAAGGTTAAGTCAGCAAGCAAGACTCCTCAGAAACCAGCATCAAATAAGGTGAAGAAGTCAGTAGCAAGGACACTGGTAAAGTAGTATTACAGAACGAGTACATGGTGAAGTCCTACGCTGAGGAAAAGGGTCAGGCAATTTTCAGCTTTGTTAGGTCGCCAACAAATAAACTGTATGGACTCTTTCTCAGCTACACAATTCAAGTATATGATGAGATTTTAGTCAATCTACAGGCAGAGGATCCACGAATCCACACTCTGAGAAGGTCACTGCATAGGTTGTTCAGAGCAATATTGGTTCGGTTTGTAAAGCAAATGGCTTTCCATGAGAAGTCGGTAGATGATGTGCAATATCATGCCGCTTATAATATTAAGCCACAATCTGCATTGGTCATTGGTAAGGCTGCAAGGGAATATATCGGCAAAAGAAGCGAAAATCACCTAAGGGAAAGCAGAATTCAGGAATTCTTTACATATGTTGTTAAATACTTTCAGGCAGCCTGTGACTATATGAATACAAAGTTGACTCTACGTGAGCAAGTTTTTCTGCATGCAGAAGTTGCAGATGTAACACTTCAGTTAGAAGCAAAGTTATCAAGATTGAGCTACTTCTTAGATCGTTTCCCTTGCTTGTTAGCACCAGGAGTGTCCAAGGACATAGTGTTGGAGCAATTCGCAAGCTACCAGATATACAATGTGAAAAGCTGCCAGAAAAGCAGAGTTGATGAAACATGGGTTGCCATTGGGCACCTAAAAGATGAAAACAATATCCCAATGTTTGCTGCTTTGTCCAAAGTTATGCTAGATATACTTGCTATCCCACACAGCAGTGCTCACTGTGAGCTTGTTTTCTCTACAGTAAGGAAGAACTGTACAGACCAGAGGAGCTGTTTAAGTTATAGTACATTGGAGGCATTCTTAGCTCTGAAGGGGATACGTGGCATGTCTGCAGATCAGGAGGATGATGGACAAGTGTTGAAGAGATTGAAGGGGGCATATTATAACTCTTTGAAGTAATTCTGTAGCTGAAGGCAGTGTTGAATAACCATGACCATACACTGATTATATAATTCTATACTGATATTACAGACAATGCTACCTGTGTACTTGTCATACAAAATACAGTAATATGCATCACCCATATTTTTGCAAAAAGTTTCTCAATACTTAAAATGAAGGTGGATTTTGATCTCTGAATTCTATTTGTAATTACAAAATATTAAAATGTTTTTGTCTATTCACAGCTTCGTCAACTTTTCAACTGAAAAGCTTGACAGTTTCACCACCGCTCATGCCATGAAGTCTCCAGTAACCATTAACAATGCAAAAATCGCGCGTTTGCAATCTACTCTACTGCCCCAAAGGCCAAAAAGATTATGGTAAGGGATTTGTCCATAAACAAAATTTTGTTAGCTTTACAATACAGTCTTAATTTTTGATTGTATCAAATTCAATCAAACTAAACATCTGTTCTAATACCAGCCAAATCCTCCCATGTATCACTGGTTTATAACCCTTGAAATCGTCGATATTGCTATATAAAGCTTGTAAACACCATACTGTATTTAATTTTGATTTTATCTCAATCAAACTAAAACTGTAGTAAGATATCGTTGAGAGGTCGGTTGTTTTGAAAAACAACTCAGATCAGCCCATGCAAAACTGGATTATGGCTCTTGAAATTTCAAAAATGCTTAAATAACATGAAACTGTCTCGATACACATGTACACAGTAGTTAGATATCCATGAGAGTTCCTTTCCTTTCAAAAATCAGCCAGACCCACCTAATTATGTCTGGATTATAATCCTTGAATATTATTCCAATTGGTATAATATAGTTTGTGAACACAATGCAGAGCCTCCATTTACCATCTGATCTTCACTAAACTTAAATGGTAGTTAGATGTTGATTAGAGCTCGGATCCCTTTTAAAAAAATGTTCACGAGTGCATCTGTCCATTTGAAAACCAGCAAGGTTCACACATGCATGACTGGATTATGGCCCTTGAAAATGTCAATATTGCTCTAATACAGCTTGGAACTTGACAGAGCCTTTAATTACAATCTTATATTCACAAAATTATTGATATCAGATTCACTCCTTTAGAAAACCATAGTTTAGGGACAATTTTGACTCCTTTCTAAACAATGAAAATTTAGGTGCCATGGCTCAGAATAAACACATTACCAAGTCGTGTATATGCCCTCATGAACCTTATGGCACCAACATTTCCATTGTTTACCAAGAAAAATGATTTAACACTTAGAAATACTTTATAACAACATGATTAACCTTGGTAATCAAATTTTAGTTATAATTGTTTCAATACCTTGATATGCCCTCATTGGCCTTTCATTAATTTTAAACACTCAATTTCACCTTTACTGGGCAATGGCCAACACAGCTTATATAAATGCCATGGCTTTGTGATTGTTGTCCATGTGTCTGTAAAATAATTGCTTGTGAATGCAAACAAGTCTTCACTTCCGATTTTATCTCAATCATACTTAAACAGTAGATATCCATTCGATCTCAGTTACTTTTGCAAACCAACCATATCTGCCCATGCAAGACTGGTCTATTGTACTTAAAATATTCAAATCGCTAAAATATAGCTTTTGAACAGAATTCAGGTTTTATTTTCTATGTGTAACTTCACAAACTTACAAACAGTTCCTTTCGCAAACCAGTCAGAATCACCAATGAACAACTAAATTATGGCCCTTGTAATTTTCAAGATTGCTATAATACAGCATGTACAAACATACGTTAAACATAATCTATTGACTTAAAAAAATGATCTTCAAATTTTGAAGACTTAACCCATTCCCTCATATAGACGCTTTCTAACACTTCTGCAGCAGGCGGCCTATTGAAAACATAGTGACAAAAGAAAAAATTGCACGAAACATGCAATTTCTCCTTTTGACACAAAGTTTTCCACTTTTATTGATAGGTTATCTATTCATTAATATGAGAGTAAGGGTTAAGAATATCAACCTGCAGCTTTCAATACAGAAACAACTTTGGTTTAAATGTTTATCTTTTTTGTTTTCTCTTAACAAACATTATTTTTTTACAGTGTAATCTGACAGCTAAAGTTGTTAAGCTGGATGACACAAAGAACATCATCACAAAATATGGACAGAGAAAATTACAGAATGCTGTCATTGCAGACAAGACTGGAAGTATAAAAGTGCCATTGTGGGGAGTAAAAGCCAATTCACTTGATAAAGATGCAACGTACAGATTTACGAACTTATGTTCTCAAAGATTTGACAATATCCTGCAAATGACCACAACCTCTACAACAATCATTCGTAAAACATATGATATTGATATAGAATTCACTGAGGAACTACCAAACATGGCAACTATTAAAGGATCTGTTGTAGTGTCCATCACATCTACATCATTTAAATGCTTGTTGTGCTATAAATCTTAAGATGTAACAGACACAAATATGGAGATTAACATTACCTGCAAAGAATGCTTTGCCAGGCAAAAATTGAAGAATGCTATGAAAACAAGATTCGTAAAACTCATGATAAAAGATGAGAACAATGAAATGCATAAATTTAATGTGACTTCAAACTTGATGACAAACTTTTTAACAGAAAATGATATCGAAAACAAAACAGATGAGGAAATTGACAATTTTATTTTTGGATTCTCAAAAAGTTGAAATAACTCATATACCATGATTCAGACATGGCAGTCGAAATTAAATGTGAATGATGTTATACTTTGCTAAGCACTTTTTGAAAACATGCACATGTTTCCCTTTTGTCACAATGTTTTCACCTACAATCTTTTCTAGAAATACAGGTATATATGCCTCTGCTGCTTTTCAAAAGTCACCTGGTAAACCTTTATCTCATATGAAAATTCTGCAGCAGAATACCATGAACATATTAAGTCAAAATATATTTAAAAGATAACATATGGCTTAAAATGATAAACATTGTGGCAAAAGTAGAAATTGTTCATCTTGAGAGAAAAATTGTCAACACAATAAGCATGTTTTCCCTTTGTCCCAATGTTTTCACCTTAATTCTTTTTGAGCAATAAATGCCTTTCCTCTTTTTCAAAAGTCACCTGTAAAACTGTTGTATTAAAACTTTATCTCATATGAAATTCCTGCAGCAAACTACTTTGAGCATATTTTGTCAAATATGGAAAATCTCTGTAATTGAATGAATAACCTCTGTCTCAAAATGGAAAACATTGAAGCAAAAGTTGAAAATGTTTGTTTTGAGCAAAAGTTGTCAATACAATGAGCATTTCAAAAGTCATCTTTAAAACAGTTGTATTAAACCTTTACCTCTCATGAAAATTGTGCAGCAGACTCCTTTGAACATATTTTGTCAAAAAAATAGGAAATCTCTTGAACAAATAACCTTTGACTGAAAATGGGAAACATTGACAAAATTAGAATTTGTTCATTTTGAGAAAAAGTTGTCTACACAATGAGCGTGTTTCGTCTTTTCACAATGTTTCCACCTTCATTTAATAATTATACTTTCATTTAAACCGATTTTTCATCCATAAGCATAGATGTACTCAAAGCGATCTGATGCAAATTTCTTTAATGTACAAACAGTTAAACCCTTTCCCTCATACAACAATTCTGCAGCAGACGACTTTAAACATATTTTGTCAAAACATGGAAACTCTATAATTGAATGGATAACCTATGACAAAAAGCGGAAAATATTGTGTCAAAAGGAAAAATGGCACTTTTGTGCAATTTCTCCTTTTGTCACTATGTTTTTTTCAAAATGCCTTCTGCTGCAGATGCGTCAGAAAGCGTCTATATGAGGGAAAGGGTTAAACAATCATTTCATTTATTTGCATAGGCTCGATGTGTAATTTGAAACTGCAACAAAATTGGTATTGCCGATTTTAGCAATATCTACTCTTGCTTCTTTTCAAAAGTCAATTGTAAAATTATTAACCATTTTCATTATATGGCAATTCTGCAGCAGACAACATATTTTGTCAGAAAATAGAAAATCTCAACAATTGAATGGATAACCTTTAACCCCTTCCCTCAGCAGAAGACGGCTTTTTGAAAACAAGTGACAAAAGGAGAAATTGCACAAAACGTGCAATTTCTCCTTTTGACACAATGTTTTCCACTTTTTGTCATAGGGTATCCATTAAATTATGGAGATTTTCTATGTCTTGTCAAAATATGTTCAAAGTTGTCTGCTGCAGAATTGTCGTATGACGGAAAGGCTTAAAGTTTTCAAAAAATGTTTTCCTTTTGCCACAATGCTTCGTTTAATATTGAGTTGTAATTGCTCATCTGTTTTTGTTACTTTATAGAAAGCATATGTAAAATGAAATGTTGACCATTTCCCCTCATACAACAATTTTGCAGCAAACCACTGAATACATTTTGTCAAAAATAAAAAATCTCTAATTGAATGAATAATTTGTCTGTAAAAATGGCAAACATTGTGGCCTAAATTATTTTTAGCAATTGCTCATTGTGTCACTTTTATCAAATATCGTTGATTGCATTTTCATGCAGTGTCTAAATGAAAAGTTTTTATACTTAAACTACATCTTTAAGTATTTTTAACTTTCATTGATACATGTCCTTCAAGATTATGAACAAATTGCAACATCCTTAGACCTTCAGTTAGTAATAAAAACCCATTATGGATCTTATCGGATGGAACATTTTATTGCTGGTATTTCTTACGATGACGCGTTTTACGCGCGTGTAATTCGTCCGGTGTCAAGGTCATTCGACACCGGCTTCTTCGATTGTTTGGCAAAACCCAGAGAATAACTGAGCGAGAAAAAAGAGAGTTTGGTTGAAGACTAGAATAACGGTAGGTCTGATAAGCTGCCGGTGTATATTTGAGCAATTAGTGTTACATTATCAAGATGATTCACGTTCAGATGGCGGACATTTAATGAATTTTATATGGATTTTAGTTGATTCACATGCAAAACCGCACCCCAATAGTTTTAGCGGTAGAGGATTAATTGTTATGAATGCATGGTGCATTTGTAAAGGGGTTATGTCAGGTAAAGGGACATTTGTGAAAATATGTTGTCGTCCTATAACCCCATTATGAAGGAATCGTCCAGATTTATCTTTGACGATTTTAAGCATTTAAATGGATTTTTGTGGAGCCAACGGCAAAACGTTCCTTCAACGTTTTTGGTAAAGAGCACTTGGTCATGTGAGGTATTCGTTATTATTTAATATCAGTGAAAAACAATTTGGCCCAAAGTTCGTTAAGTGTACTATGCAGATGGGGACTTGGATAACGCCATTTTCAACATTTAATTGTTTATATGTAATGGCAGTCTGGCGTGTTACACTCCCCTAGGTTGTTGGCTCTTATGTTAATGTAGGATTTATGCATTATTGGCGATATCGGACTTGCTGTACAGCAAACTACAATTGAGTCTGGCCTGTTCATGGACCATTATCTAAACGAAATATATCTTTTGTCAGACTCCCCTAGGTTGTTGGATCCTATGTCAATGTAGGATTTATGCATTATTGGCGATATCGCTCAATTATCAGACTATGGTGCTGGACAACAAACTACAATTGAGAATAATATATAGCTCTGGTGGCTGTGGGTGCTTCCAAGGGCAATTTTGTTTAGAGCTGAGAGATTATATTGGAGGGTTTGTATAGTAGGGAATTAATCCTGTACACGGACACATCACCATTTATTTGCGGCATTGAGGTTTATAATGTATAACAATTTATGTTTCCTTTTACGGTACATACGCGGAGATAATGCCAATGAGGAGGACTGTTGTGAGCTCTGGTGGGGCGAAAAGGAGAAGAGCAAGTGGTAAGCGGCTGCCTGAATCTGTATCGATCGACACACCGGTGGTTCGTCCTTCAACATCACAAGATGGGTCTGGTCCTTCAACATCACAAGATGGGTCTGTTCTTCAACATCAGAAGTTGGGTCTGTCATTGATCTTTTGGGAGATGCTGAACCGCCAGTGATGGCTGCCACTGGGGTAACACAGACAACCACGGATCCAGGTAGAGGTTTAGTTGATGTTAATCCGTTTGACTTGATGCATCGGTCAATGTGAAACAAAGCGTATAGTCAGATTGGCTTTTCAAGTTCCTCAACAATTGAAGGATAAGATTAAAACATATCAATATGTGTGTGTGGGGGGAGGGGGGTGGGGGGGACTTTTTTTGAAATCCACTGCAGAAACCAGAAATACTAAACATTGAGTCATGGACGGATGCAATGCTTATATTTACAAGCATTTTCACTGCAGCACATCCGATTAAATGTCAGGACTTATTAAAATTCATAAGTAACATACGTCTTGGAGCAAAACAACATGGCGGTATGGGTTGGAGGGCTTATGACCAACAATTCAGACTGCGTCTTGCAGCAGACCCCACAAGATAATAGATTATGAGCTTTGGCTGCTGTTTATGGCTGCTCCTAATAGTAATACAACCATGCCGCAGCAAGCCAGTAAGAATTTAGGCAAGAAATGTTTTGACTTTAATTTCAGATATTGCTCTAAACTAAACTGTAAATTTCGACATGCTTGTTTAAAATGCAATAACGATCACCCCTCTAGGCTGTGTGGTCAAGGACCGAAGGGACAGCAATTTAGCCAATCTATGCCACAGCAAAGACCAAGGGGTCCATACAATAACTCGCAGCCAAGTTTCCGCCCACGCTTTTCAAAATAATAATATTTACGGCAGTTCCTCGTCCTCGTCCTCACTGTCCAATACTTCCACATCATCACTGAAAATTACAAACTACTTATTTAGTAAATATTAACTAACTAACACGAAACCAAACTTAACAGCATATGCACCTTTATTAATAATTTCATACAAAACTTGTTGGTGAAAAGAATATTTTTAATTGCTTCATTCTTGCACACTTAGAGGCACTATTGAAGACTATCAGTAACCATCGCTAGACAGTTGTGCGACTAACAACAACCAGGTCACATATAGTATTTTCCAGTTATTAACTAGTCTCAAGGTGAAGTGTGACTGGGGTGTTAATTTTACATCGGTTTCATGTATGACAAATGTAGAAATTATTACAGCTTGGTTTAAAACAATACTACAGTTGCAGTATCATTTACATTATGCAATGGTGTTGTCCGCAAGAATTTTGTTAATGAATTTTGGATCCAGTATAGTACTAACCAAAACGTGGGTTGATGTTTTACTCTCTCTCTTGCACCTTGCAAAAGCCACCAGAGCCACTCGATCGCCATACGCAAAGATGTATTTCGCCAATTCCTCGTCTGACATAACAATAGCATCACAGTCAATCTGAAACCAAATGTACAATGTTTCAGTTCAAGCCCCACATATCACGGCGGTCAGTGCACCAACCCATGTTTTCCCACACCAGTACTTACACAACATTCTTTCGAAGCCACTGACTACTTTCTCACATAGATCAGAGGTGAGAGGCAATGGAAAACATCGCCCGAAAGAATGTCGTCGAACCCGTGACCTCTAGATCACGAGTCAGATACGCTACCAATTGAGCTACCCGGCCGGGTTTCGACCGTATTGGAAGTGAAGCCCTTGAATCACTGTCTGAGCTGAAGTATAACACAACTCAGTACCTGCCAATGGTGGAAGACGTTATAAAGTTGACAACTTATATCAATGACCAGATAGCCAGAAATGAAGATTCATATGAAAATCTTGCTGAACCCATTATTGCACAAATAATATTGTTCAATAGAAAACGGGTTGGAGAAGCGTCCAAAATAACTAAAGAAAGATATTATGAAGCTGTACAGCAACAATCACCTGTTGACAGTGGCATTATAAACAGTCTTACAAAATTTGAACAATTACGTTGCGAAAATCACTTCAGGGTTGAAACAAGGGGAAAGAAGGGGAGAAGAGTTGCTATTTTGTTGACAAAAGAAATGAAAGAAAGCATAGATCATCTTCTCACTTTAAGTGACGAAGGCACAATGTGTGTCTTTCAAAAACCCAATACACGCTTTCCTATCAGTGGAATTGACGCGCTAATAAAAATGGTTTGAGCTGCAGGATTACATAATCCAAGGAGAATTACTTCAACTTCACTAAGAGAACAACGATGTGCCAATTGATGTACTTGAACGACAATGATCAAGACATACTGGCGAGATTCATGGGGCATGATCTCGCGAATTCTATCGCCTCCCACAGAATACACTGGAAATAGCAAAGGTCAGCAAGGTGTTTCAAGCTGTAAATACGGGAAATATTTCCCAAACAAGAAACCGCTGAAGACGGTAAGGCCGGATTGTCGGCAATTTGACCTTGACAATCGACAAACCTAGGTCAAGGTCAAAGTAACCATAGAAATCAATAGAACTTGTTACTGGTAACCTTCAGGCTCAAGTTTCAAGTTTGTAACCCTTTCCAGTGCTGAGATTTTGCCTCAACCTGAAACTTTTAACCAAAATGTTGACAGAAAGACAAACATCGCCAATCTATAGACCGGAATTGCTAGAGCAATCCGGCCAATAAAAGGGAAAAGCTTCGATGAAATTGATGCGATGGGGTACTTGGGTATGTATTATTATTCAACTATTTATTATACATATGTTATAATGTATCTTATATCATAAATGATGTCGCCATCATGAAATATCGTCATTATATATTTTGATACATAACTAGTGTAATAACAATTGACGTAATGTCATACAAATAGCGTTGTAAATACGCGCGCTTTATAGCGACGTTTATATGGATATAGCGCTATCAATTAGTATACCCCATTCGAAGAAGAGGGGGTATATAGGAGTCACTGTGTCGGGCTGTCTGTCTGTCTGTCGGTCGGTCGGAAGCCATATTTTGTCCGACCTATTTCTTACAAACCACTGGGTGGAATTCAATAAAAGTTTATAAGAAGCTTCTATACCAAGAGGAGATGTGCATGTCCTAAAGGGACAATTGCATGTTATTTTACAGAGTTATGGCCCTTTTACTTATTAAGTTATGGTGTAGGTCAAGGTGCTGTTTAGGGGGTATTTATCATCTTCAGTGATAGTTCTAGTTAAATTAGTATTCATGATATAAAAAGAATATCACATTCGTGGTCATTCAATGCGAAATTTATTAAACTCGTTATAAATTAAAATTGATAAATACTCGCCAAGGCTCGTTCTTATCAATTTTAGAAAAACTCGTTTAATAAATTCCGTATTGAATGACCACTCATGTAATATCCTCTATTTATTTACATCCTTAGTAGAAGAAATTTATAAGGGAGTTTAGCATTTAATAATATCTTATTAATCTAGATAACTTTTGTAAGATAAAACTACTCACTTTACTCAGTATTCCAACTGGGGATGAACTTTCCGTATTTGTACTACTGCTAAAAATGAGTTTATTATGGTCATTGTAATTGCTTTATGGGATTTTCAGAAATGTTGGCTTATACTATCTTGTTTGCAGACTATTCAATTTGGCACATTGCGTGTGTCCAGGCCTTTTTCTATAGTTCCCACGGGCCCGACTATCGGACCCGTTCCCCAAGCAAAATATACTCTTTTTTCCCCAAACTGACAACAAAAATCCAAATCAGAAGCACCTACGAAAAATCGTATACTTTTACCGCGAATCTGTCGTGAAGCCGCAAAATAAACTTCAGTTAAACTACATTCGGTATTTTCGTATTTTATCGCTGATTATATATAAACCGCACTAGATGACAGCGTTGAACCCGTCTGCATGTAAGTGAAATATTGATCGGTAACGGGATCCAAAACCAAAAATGTCGCACAACAGTAAATACTACTGTCCTAAAATACGAAGACAAGATGCAAAGGGAACGAAAACGATTATGGAATCCTTTTTTAGATCACCTAGAGCCGAAGGCTCAAGGTGAGCTGTTCTGATCAGATTCAAATATAATTTTGTAGAAATGTTCCTTGGGTGACCCTCTAAGAAAATTGTTCAAGCCATACTGATTGGTCGAAAAACATGGCAGTCAGGCGGCATCAGAAAAGGGGCAAAATGACAAAATTTGAAAATTCCATTTTTATGAAAGTGTTTGTCTGATTTTAAGAAAATATAATACGAATCTTACTTTAATGATCCTCTATTTAATTTGTTCAAGCCGTTTTGATTGGTTACACAATCATAGCAACCAGGCGTCATCACAAAAGGGGTAAATTGAACTTTTAGCTACAAATGACAACCAATACCTACCATTCCAATAGACCAATTTCCACAAAACATCACAAGAATGATCCATCGGTGGTCCTCTTTCAAATTTGTTCAAAGATTTAAATTCCATTGAGAACTTTGGTTGCTGCGGCATCAGAAAGGGGACAAAATGTCCAAACTTTAAAAATCTACTCCGAATCTGCCTGTCAGATTCAAATATAATTTGGTAGAAATGTTCCTTGGGTGACCCTCTATACAAATTGTTCAAGCCATACTGATTGGTCGAAAAACATGGCAGTCATGCGGCATCAGAAAAGGGGCAAAATGACAAAATTTGAAAATTCCATTTTTATGAAAGTGTTTGTCTGATTTTAAGAAAATATAATACGAATCTTACTGTAATGATCCTCTATTTAATTTGTTTAAGCCGTGTTGATTGGTTACACAATCATATCAACCAGGCGTCATCACAAAAGGGGTACATTGAACTTTAGGTTCTTTCAAAATGGTTTAGACTTTAATTCAATGTAGAATTTTGGTTTCTGTGGCATCAGAAAGATAGAAAAAGGTGTAAAACCTTCAGAAATGTTATTGTCCAAAAGTTGAACTTTACTTTGGCACATTGGATGACCCTTCTTAAAGGTCATTTAAAATTATTTGGATGTGTATAAAAACAATGCGCCAAAGTGGCCGGACTTGTTTCCTAATATTCATATTCTTGACAAAAAAAAATTATTAAAAAGAAATATAGTATTTAAAGAGATGACTAACATACGATCATCATGGTCCTCTCATTTTTTAACCGTTTTCTTCCAGAATGTTTAACAGATTGTTGCCCTAAATGTGGATGCCAGTTGGGAGATGATGAAAAGGTTTACTTTTTTTTCTTTCTTAAGCAGAATTGCAAGTATATGAAGCTTTAATAAGGCATCTTCTTAGAATGTATATTGTTTTATGGCGCATCGACAGCTAAGGTCATTTAGCACGCAATTAAATTTAATTATTCATGATCCCTGGGTCAATAAACCAGTACTAGGCTAGAAAATGTGCCTTGCCCAAGGGCACTCCACCATGACCGTAGTGCCACGACTGGGGATCGAACCCGGGACACCCGGTTTCGAAATCCCCGACGCTAACCACTCGACCTCAGCGGATTCCTCATCTTCTTAGAAAAACATCTTCCCAGTGGGCTTCTTCTGACTTTATAATCTCACTGTATGTTATATTTTTATATTTCTAAGATTTGCTGTTGTTGTCTTGAGGTCTGTTTACAATTTCTACAAACAAATTCTCCTAAACAAATCAACCAAATTGAAATTACTTTCACAGAATTGTTCCTAAAGGTTCGCTTTCAATTTTTTTTTCAAATTTATTCAATTCAACATTATTCTAATTATATCACAAAACAGTTCACTTATTCATGATCCCATGGTAAACAAACCAGTACTAGCCTAGAATACGTGGCAAGTGCACTCCACTATGACCATAGTGACAAGACTGGGGATCGAATCCGGAACCCTTGGTATCAAATCCCCCGACGCTAACCACTCTACTACAGCAGATTCCATGACACAAGAAAGAGGAAAGAGCACCGTAACTTTTAAAATCTTCTTGTCTTAAACGACTAGATCAATATTAAGATTGTTTTGCATAAATGTTCCCTGGGTGTCACCCTACCAAGACTTTAAATTATTCAACTCCAACGAAAAACATTTTTAAAATGAAAAGATTTACACCTGTATTCCTTATTTGACTCTCTACTACATTTGTTAAAATAAATCCAAGCCGTTGAAAAACATGTCTACGATGAGTTGTGCTTGTTTTCCTTATCAATCTTATAGACCATAATTACTGGTCTGATTTGAAACTAATTGTGACCAAGATTGTTGAAATTATTCCGATCCGTTTATAAACATAGACACCATTTTTATTTACAGAAAGATTCGTAAGTTATTGATTTTTGTATTTCCACCCTAGGATGAAGTGATTTGGATTGGCATTGTCTTTATATATAAATAGTCATATATTTTGTTTAATTATGATAATTTACTTTTACTCACAGGAAGTGTGGGATGAACTATTGTGATCAATCAAATCACCATCCGTCTTTGTCTGTTCATATTTTTCACAAATCATCTTCTTCTCCTTTTTTTGCTAATTAAGACAAAAGGAAAATATTGATGTTTTATTAAATCACATGATCTATGTAGGACCATCATTGTCCTCTTGTCTTTCTTTTTAGATTGACTTTCAAGTTTGCACACTCACTTGGTCTGTGTTTTACACTTGCATTGGTTGTCAAAGCGCTGTAGGGCGATACATATAATTACACATTATACTTGTGTACGTCTTCATTTCTAGTTTCTGCTATCAAAGTGACAGAGTAATTAACAAATAACAATATATTAATGATTTCAGATGCAATGTTGTCAATGCCTCAGATATTACCACTTCAAAGCATCCTGTATTGAAGAGGACATACAAGAAATGAGCGAAGATGAGGTTTGCAAGTGAAAAACTTTGCCGCATCAACTTTTGGGTATGAACAATATTGTGCATCATAATACAAACTGTAAACATTTCATTTGTGATAAAGCATACCTGTATGAGACAAAACCTCTGTTTAGCCTTTAACGTTTGTTTGTCGAAACCCGATAGCTGATCTCATATGAACCGTAATGAAATAAAAATCATTATTTTCATCATACCAAAATATGATGGTGAGCTATTTAGATCAATGATCCGATGTCTTGTGTTGTTCATGAATTGTCAATAAATTCTTTAAAATACATCCTGCTTTAGAAACCAATGTACCAATTACAACCAAACTTGCACAATTTTTTTTATCAACATATACTCATCCACGGTTGGTGAATTTCTTTTATTTGGGTTCAGATTTATGATTTTTCATGAATAAGAAAAGGGGAAAAATCCATCTGCGTGCTTGTATTAAAAATGTCCTATATATTATATATATAGTTAAAGAGGAATTATTGAAGAAAAACAATATATTCTTACAATATATTCTTATTTTACCGAATACCAAATGTTCAGATCACAAACACACATTTGTCCATCAACAGTTATAAAAAGGATACAAAAGAGCTGAAATAAATATCCATGCAGGTCAGATTTTAAATTCATTTGATTGCAATGAGCCATCAATTTATCAACAAGAGGCCCATGAGGGCCTATGCTCTACTGGTATGGTTCTTTGGTCATTTTCAATCCAGAGCATGTATGTATGGTGAAGATCGGATAGTAAATGGAGGCTCCTTTGTGTTCACAAGCTGTATTATAGCAATTTTTACAATTTCATGGGCCATAATCCAGTCTTGCATGGACGGATCTGGCTGGTTTTCAAAAGGAACCAAACTCTCATCAATAGTTAACTACTATCTAAGTTTGGTGAAGATCAGATAGTAAATAGTCTCTATTGTGTTCACATGCTCAATTATAGCAATTTGGACAATTTCAAGGGCCATAATCCAGTGTTAACAAGAAATTGTTTACGGACGCACGCACGCACGGACGACGGACAAATCGCCACGACATAAGCCGTTCTGGCCAAAGGCCAGTAGAGCTAAAAATGAACACATTAATTTCTAATGAGGCCTCTCATTGGAAACATGCTTGACCAATCCAGTGACATCATAATCATCTTGTATTTCAAGCCAATTAACAGACGATTGAAATAGTTCAGTAGCAGTGGAAAAACTGTGGAGTGGACACAAAAAGAAAAGGTTGGTCTTTTTTTTAAATTAAATTTTAGTTATGTTTACAATCGAACGACTGCTTTTCTAAACAGCCAAACTGACAATTAAATTCATCTTGTAACCTACACTTTGATTTTTGATAAAATTATCATATGCCAAAGGCATTGAACGGAGCCGTTGCCGTAATTTGATCACACAATATATGAAAAGGTTAACCAGTTTAGGTAAATGCCAGACCATGACCGTTGTGCCGCGACTGTGGATCGAACCCGGGACACCCGGTTTCGAAATCCCCTACGCTAACCACTCGACAACAGCGGATTCCACATATTTAAGAGAAACGAGGCTGGATTTCTAACATTGTAAAGGTGGTGTAACCTGTGGACACACCACATTCTCATGCACATTTATTGGAAATAATGCTGTTTTTGAACTGGACTATTGTTGTATTGGGGTTGCCAATGTTTATATGACAAGGCGTTTATTATGGGGCATGTTCTGGCGTTGAGGGATGGGGGTGTTATTATGCATTAGCTCTACCTTATTAAGCCTGGGTTGTTGTAGGAGGTTGGTTTTTTTTTACGGGGGGAATACTTTAACACTGTTTCTTATAATTTCATTTTACTTCTGCAGCCTTGCTTCAGAGTATATAAACGAGGTCATTGTAAGAGAAGGCCTCGCATCAATTTTTCAAGCAGTGACAGGGACGGCGTATGAAGAGGCCAATGCTGAGTGTAGTGTTGTCCTTGATAAGTCAAAGACTAAGGCGACTTTCTTTGCCATGCAGTCATGTAATTTCATTTTATTATCAAATCTTCACAAACGAAATTTTAGCAATAGCATATGTGCAGTGCCTTCCAAACTGGATGTTTGTTTTTTACAGAGTTATGACCTTGATTTTTATACATTATGTGCCAAAATTGTAATCTGTAATTCAAAATTTACAATATTAAGACCTTGTGTAACACTTATACCGAATGTTCTGTGACAAAGTGCTGTGTGTTGTAATTCCTCGCATTCAATGTTCGCTTTAGTTTGTTAATTTAAGTCCCGCCTTCAGGTCATATCATTTAAAAAATTGATTTTTTTTGGCAACCCGCCCATGAACAAAGATTTAAAATAATTAACATTATTTACCATAAAAGAAAGCTATAAAATTTACATGTTGTAAACCTTATATGAATAATTATGTGTATAATATGCAAAGGAGCAATTAACAGCAACACCACTCCAGTAGTACATGGGATCACGCTCTTTTTAATTTCAACAGTTATTATCCTATCTAAGCATTCTGGGCATACTATTGAAATTGGTGAGGAACTAGGCAAATCACTACATTAATACTATTGTTATCAAATTATAAAGTATATTCCATTCAAACTGCAAAAGGTATTAGTGAACGAGTTGTGATTGTTGGGTTTCCCACTTATGATATATCTAAGCAGAAAACCTTGATACAATGACAACAGGTAACACATATGAACAATTAGGGGAAAGAACAAGTTTAAATTTTGCAATTGATGTCATAACATTTTTAAATATTTTTCTTTGTGGAGGAGAGACCAATAGGAGAGACCCCTTGCCTATACTAATGATGCTGTCACATATGTCAAGCCCGATATTTCCAGTTTCAATACGGGGTACCTTGGATTATTTATGGACAAAGGGGGACAGGACTGTACATGGTAGAAGATAACAACGTCACTGTTTCGACAATGACAGCAGAAACAGTTATTTATTACGAAGGAATGATATAATTAGATATAGAGTCAGTGGGAATAGTGTTTTAAACATGAATGTATATAATGGAATAACAGGCTCTCTTGTAAAGATTTGAAAAGGGCACAATGAGATCTTTCGAATGATATATATTTATTTTTTGGATTTAAAAATCGCTCATATTACATAACTCGAAAACGGCTGAAAATGTTCTCTACAACCCCGGGTTTAAATGAAAGGTTTTGATGTTGTCTATCATTTTATAACCTAAAACAAAAAAGGTTAAAGCGTAAATAGTGACACCAATTAGTAACAAGAGGGCCATGATGGCCCTATATCGCTCACCTGATTTAATAGAACTTCAATAGTTTTCAAAGTTTTTACTCTATACATATAAGGAAAACGAGCAACACCCCTGGTGGCCATGTTTTTAAATGGATCAAATTTATTTGAATAACCTTGGAAGATGGTCACCCAAGAAATATTTGTGCCAAATAATTTTGAATTCAGGCAGGTGCTTCTGGACAAGAAGATTTTTAAAGTTTTAACAATGCACATATAAGGAAAACAAGCAAATTCAGAGAATCATGGTCCCCCGCCAGGGTCAAGGTCACAAGGTCAAAAAAATTGGTATTGATGGAAAGGGGTTGTCACAAGGAATACACATGTGAAATATGAAAGCAGTACCTATTACGGTTCAGAAGTTATGACCAAGGTTAAATTTTTGTGACAGCGTGACTGACGAACTGACGAATGAGAAATAATAGTCCCCAGCTTTCGCTAAAAGCGGGGGACAAAAATAATCCAACCGGAACGCAAACACGATATGCGCATCTACACTTGGTGGTGATCCTTCCTATAAAGTTTCATCAAATTCCAAAAAGCGGTTGCAGAGAGATAGCCCGGAAATGAATTAAGTCATACATAGCCGGATGGTGGGGTAAAACTCCGTGAAAAATCATCCAACCGGAACGCAAACACGATATGCGCATCTACACTTGGTGGTGATCCTTCCTATGAAGTTTCATCAAATTCCAAAAAGCGGTTGCAGAGAAATAGCCCGGAAAAATGAATTTAGTCATACATAGCCGGATGGTGGGGTAAAGGGCCATAACTCCGTGAAAAATCATCCAACCGGAACGCAAACACGATATGCGCATCTACACTTGGTGGTGATCCTTCCTATGAAGTTTCATAAAATTCCAAAAAGCGGTTGCAGAGAAATAGCCCGGAAATGAATTTAGTCATACATAGCCTGATGGTGGAGTAAAGGGCCATAACTCCGTGAAAAATAATCCAACCGGAACGCAAACACGATATGCGCATCTACACTTGGTGGTTGGTGGTGATCCTTCCTATGAAGTTTCATAAAATTCCAAAAAGCGGTTGCAGAGAAATAGCCCGGAAATGAATTTAGTCATACATAGCCTGATGGTGGGGTAAAGGGCCATAACTCCGTGCAAAATAATCCAACCGGAACGCAAACACGATATGCGCATCTACACTTGGTGGTGATCCTTCCTATGAAGTTTCATAAAATTCCAAAAAGCGGTTGCAGAGAAATAGCCCGGAAATGAATTTAGTCATACATAGCCTGATGGTGGAGTAAAGGGCCATAACTCCGTGAAAAATAATCCAACCGGAACGCAAACACGATATGCGCATCTACACTTGGTGGTGATCCTTCCTATGAAGTTTCATAAAATTCCAAAAAGCGGTTGCAGAGAAATAGCCCGGAAATGAATTTAGTCATACATAGCCTGATGGTGGGGTAAAGGGCCATAACTCCGTACAAAATAATCCAACCGGAACGCAAACACGATATGCGCATCTACACTTGGTGGTGATCCTTCCTATGAAGTTTCATAAAATTCCAAAAAGCGGTTGCAGAGAAATAGCCCGGAAATGAATTTAGTCATACATAGCCTGATGGTGGAGTAAAGGGCCATAACTCCGTGAAAAATAATCCAACCGGAACGCAAACACGATATGCGCATCTACACTTGGTGGTGATCCTTCCTATGAAGTTTCATAAAATTCCAAAAAGCGGTTGCAGAGAAATAGCCCGGAAATGAATTTAGTCATACATAGCCGGATGGTGGGGTAAAGGGCCATAACTCCGTGCAAAATAATCCAACCGGAACGCAAACACGATATGCGCATCTACACTTGGTGGTGATCCTTCCTATGAAGTTTCATAAAATTCCAAAAAGCGGTTGCAGAGAAATAGCCCGGAAATGAATTTAGTCATACATAGCCTGATGGTGGAGTAAAGGGCCATAACTCCGTGAAAAATAATCCAACCGGAACGCAAACACGATATGCGCATCTACACTTGGTGGTGATCCTTCCTATGAAGTTTCATAAAATTCCAAAAAGCGGTTGCAGAGAAATAGCCCGGAAATGAATTTAGTCATACATAGCCTGATGGTGGGGTAAAGGGCCATAACTCCGTGCAAAATAATCCAACCGGAACGCAAACACGATATGCGCATCTACACTTGGTGGTGATCCTTCCTATGAAGTTTCATAAAATTCCAAAAAGCGGTTGCAGAGAAATAGCCCGGAAATGAATTTAGTCATACATAGGGGTAAAGGGCCATAACTCGTCAGGGTCAAGGTCACAAGGATTAATGGAAAGGGGTTGTCACAAGGAATACACATGTGAAATATGAAAGCAGTACCTATTACGGTTCAGAAGTTATGACCAAGGTTAAAGTTTTTGTGACAGCGTGACTGACGGACTGACTGACGAATGAGAAATAATAGTCCCCGCGCTTTCGCTAAGCGGGGGACAACAAGCTCCAACCGCTGGCGGCCATGTTTTTCAACGGATGGAAAATATTTGAACAAGTTTGGTACTCTATACATATAAGGAAAACGAGCAACCCCCCTGGTGGCCATGTTTTTAAATGGATCAAATTTATTTGAATAACCTTGGAAGATGGTCACCCAAGAAACATTTGTGCCAAATAATTTTTAATTCAGGCAGGTGCTTCTGGACAAGAAGATTTTTAAAGTTTTAACAATGCACATATAAGGAAAACAAGCTCCGACCGCTGGCGGCCATGTTTTTCAACGGATGGAAAATATTTGAACAAGTTTGGTAAAGGATGCCCCAAGGAACATTTGTGCAAAATAATTTTCAAATCGGGCCAGTACTTTTGGACAAGAAGATTTTTAAAATTTTAACAATGCACATATAAGGAAAACAAGCTCTGCCCCCTGGCGGCCATGTTCTTCAACGGATTGGACATATTTGAACAATCTTGGTAAAGGTTGCCCCAAGGGACATTTGTGCAAAATAATTTTCAAATCGGGCCAGTACTTTTGGACAAGAAGATTTTTAAAGTTTTAACAATGCACATATAAGAAAAACAAGCTCCGACCCCTGGCAGCCATGTTTTTCAACGGATTGGAACTATTTTAACAATCTTGGTAAAGGGTGCCCAAAGGAACATTTGTGCAAAATAATTTTCAAATCGGGCAAGTACTTTTGGAAAAGAATATTTTTAAAGTTTTAACAATGCACATATAAGGAAAATAAGCTCCGCCCCCTGGCGGCCATGTTTTTCAACAGATCAGAAAAATTTGAACAATCTTGTTAGAGTGTACCACAAGGAACATTTGTGCAAAATAATTTTTAAATTGGGCCAGTATTTTTGGACAAGAAGATTTTTTAAGATTTGGCAATTTTCCCCTGTTCTGATGCCGCAGCAACCAAAGTTCTACTTGGAATTAATTCTTTGAATAACTTTGAAAGAGGACCACAGTTATTTTGAAATATGTTCGTTAGTTTAGTAGAAGAAGTCATTTGTAGGAAATTGTTAACAGACGGACAGACGAAGACGATGACGCCAGACGGTGAGTGATCACAAAAGTTCACCTTGCACTTCGTGCTTAGGTGAGCTAAAAACAATCAAATTAAATCAAATCCTTTTCACTTCCGTGATCGCCGTTTTGTTTTCAAAATTAGAGGTGATATCTGCACATGCGAAGCGCATCTTTTGAACAGGAAAGCAGAAAGCTATGACATTTTAAGCACAGGTGCGAGGTCACACAGCAAAATTGGTACGAAAATGAAAGTAGACTACACTTTTTAGTGTATCCCAACTCGAAAAGTAAATACACGTACAAGAGGACCATGATGGTCCTATATCGCTCGCCTGATTTAATCAAACTTAAAAAGTTTTCATTGTTCTTTGTCTATACATATATACGGAAAACAAGCAACACCCCCTGGTGGCCATGTTTATCATCCTATCAAAATAATTTGAAGTCTTAGTAGAGGGGCACCCAAAGAACATTCATGGCAAATGAACAAGAATATTTTTAAAGTGTTTACCTTTACAAGTCTATGTAAATCAAGTGATCCCCAGGGTGGAGCCATGTTTGACACCAAGGCTATAATAATTTGACCAATCTTTGTGGAAGTCCACTAGATGAAGTTAGATTTTAAATATTAAATTTTTAGACAAGGTTTTTAAAGTTTTTCCCTATACGAGTATATGTAAAACAAGTGACCCGGTTGGGGCCATTTTTGACCCCAGGGCTATAATTTGAACAATCTTTGAGGGGTCCACTAGATGATGCTACATACCAAATATCAAAGGCCTGGGCCTTCTACTTTTAGACAAGATGATTTTTTTAAGTTTCCCTTTATGAGTATGTAAATCAAGTGACCCCAGGGGACGGGTAACTTTTGACCCAAGGGCTATAATTTGAACAATCTTGGTAGAGGTCCATTAGATGATGCTACATACCAAATATCAAAGGCCTGGGCCCTCTACTTTTAGATAAGAAGATTTTTTAAGTTTTTCCCCTACATGAGTCTATGTAAAACAAGTGACCCCCGGGATGGGGTAATTTTTTACCCCAGGGCTATAATTTGAACAATCATGGTAGAGGTCCACTAGATGATACTACATACTAAATATCAAAGGCCTGGGCCCTCTACTTTTAGACAAGAAGATGTTTTAAGTTTTTCCCCTATATGAGTCTATGTAAAACAAGTGACCACCGGGATGGGGTAATTTTTTACCCCAGGGCTATAACTTGAACATTCATGGTAGAGGTCTACTAGATGATACTACATACCAAATATCAAAGGCCGGGGTCTTCTACTTTCAGAAAAGATTTTTTTTTTAATTTTTCTCTATATGAGTCTATGTAAAACAATAGACCCCAGGGGAGGGGTCATTTTTGACCCCAGGGCTATAATTTAAACAATCTTGGTAGAGGTCCACTGGATGATGCTATATACAAAATATTAAAGGCCTGTGTCCTCTACTCTTAGACAAGAAGATTTTTAAAGTTTTTTCCGTATACGAGTCTATGAACAAGCTCCGCCCCCTGGCGGCCATGTTTTTTAATGGATCGGAAATATTTGAACAATCTTGGTAAAGAGTGCCCCAAGGAACATTTGTGCAAAATAATTTTCAAATCGGTCCAGTACTTTTGGACAAGAAGATTTTTAAAGTTTTAACAATGCACATATAAGGAAAACAAGAGGGCCATGATGGCCCTATATCGCTCACCTGATTTAATAGAACTTCAATAGTTTTCAAAGTTTTTACTCTTTTTAGGCCAATACTTTTGGACAAGAATTTTTTTAAAGTTTTAACAATGCACATATAAGGAAAACAAGCTCCGCCCCCTGGCGGCCATGTTTTTCAACGGATCAAAAATATTTGAACAATCTTCGTAAAGGGTGCCCAAAGGAACATTTGTGCAAAATAATTTTTAAATCAGGCCAGTACTTTTGGACAAGAAGATTTTAAAAGTTTTAACAATGCACATATAAGGAAAACAAGCTCCGCCCCCTGGCCGCCATGTTTTTCAACGGATTGGAAATATTTGTACAATCTTGGTAAAGGGTGCCCCAAGGAACATTTGTGCAAAATAATTTTTAAATCAGGCCAGTTCTTTTGGACAAGAAGATTTTTAAAGTTTTAACAATGCACATATAAGGAAAACTAGCACCGCCCCCTGGCGGCCATGCTTTTCAACGGATCGGAAATATTTGAACAATCTTGGTAAAGGGTGCACCAAGGAACATTTGTGCAAAATTATTTTCAAATCGGCCCAGTACTTTTGGACAAGAAGATTTTTCAAAGTTTAAACAATGCACATGTAAGGAAAACAGGCTCCGCCCCCTGGCGGCCATGTTTTTCAACCGATTGGAAATATTTGAACAATCTTGGTAAAGAGTGTCCCAAGGAACATTTGTGCAAAATTATTTTCAAATCGGGCCAGTACTTTTGGACAAGAAGTTTTTTAAACTTTTTACAATGCACATATAAGGAAAATAAGCTCCGCCCCCTGGCGGCCATGTTTTTTAACGGATCGGAAATATTTGGACAATCTTGGTAGAGGGTACCCCAAGGAACATTTGTGCAAAATAATTTTCAAATCGGGCCAGTACTTTTGGACAAGAAGATTTTTTAAGATTTGGCAATTTTCCCCTTTTCTGATGCCGCAGCAACCAAAGTTCTACTTGGAATTAATTTCTTTGAACAACTTTGAAACAGGACTACCTAAGGACCATTCCTGTGAAGTTATTTTGAAATCTGTCCATTGGTTTAGTAGGAGAAGTCATTTGTAGGAAATTGTTAACAGACGACGACGACGACGACGACGGACGCCGGACGGTGAGTGATCACAAAAGCTCACCTTGCACTTCGTGCTTAGGTGAGCTAAAAACTGATTTGATGGCTTTAATGGACTACCAGCTACTAAATTCCACAATTCTAAAAAAATTCGGACACTGTTATCATCACTCAGTATGGAGCTTAATTTCACAAGTAACACAACCGAGTTATTTGTAGTACCAATTGTTAACATATATATATGCGGACAGCATGTTAAACTTTGTGTGCAAAGAAGTGGGACAAGTGAGCATGATAACAAAACAAGTGGATGGTTTTTTGTACAGCCCTGCAGATAACATTTTTGTCTGCTGTCCACTTTTTTGTGAACATAACATTGTTACCAACCAACCAACTGTGGAACTATGATGAAATTTCATTTTTTGCATCTTTGTGTTGAACACTAACTTAAAAAGTAAATTTGGTATCAGTGATGAACAAAATAGGTTTCTAGGTTATCTTTATAATGTTTTAAAAGTGCGCTTTCATGATCATTGTGATTTCAATTATAAATTATTATTTTACTATTTATTATTTAGTATCCAGAAAGCTACCAAAAACCGGCAGAAGATACAATAACCTGCTTCATACAAACAAAAACAGTGTAACAAGTTCCCTGAATCTCTTCCTGCATCATTTACAATCAACAATATTTGAAGAAAATGATCTTCATGTCTTGGGGTTTTGGTGAATGTGGAGAAAACAAAGAGTTATAAAGACCAGCAGAACTTGAAGTAAGTAGATTTTTACAAGATTTATGAATGCTTTTGTTTATAATTGCAGCGAATTTGTAAGAAATTGTAGGTTTGATAAAAAAAGTGAAACTAT
The DNA here is from genome assembly GCA_031761405.1 of Serripes groenlandicus. Taxonomy (NCBI): domain Eukaryota; kingdom Metazoa; phylum Mollusca; class Bivalvia; order Cardiida; family Cardiidae; genus Serripes; species Serripes groenlandicus. The sequence continues at coordinate 448,266 of JASEVX010000148.1, forward strand.
TGTTTTTATCTCGTTGAGTTATTGTGATCGCCTTTTGTCTGGCATGCGTCATCCATCTGCCAACATCATCTTCCTGTAAGTAATTAATCAGAATTGTATTGAATATTATTATTTGAATGTTTATGTAAGGGTACATTTTACTGAATTAAAGCTCTTAAAAGATGATGCATTTCAGTCGTGTCATCATGCTCATGCTTTTTGAAGATGTATTTTGATTGTTAATGTGTACACTTCACTGTGTCAGTAATAGTCTGTCTATATGTGACAAGCATGACATTTGGATATAAACAAGATTTTATAGATTTTCCATGAAATCAGGATAGATAACCTTTGCAGCATTTATCAAGAACTTTAACTCCAGTTATTATAGAGGTGGCTACTGTTCAGAGATTTATTCCCTATGATGCATTTCCTTGCTGGTGATACATTTCCTTGCTGGTGATTCACTCACTTGCCTTTCTTTATGGTTAGGCTGTTTTGTGAAAGTGAAATTAGTATGGATTTGGTTTCTTGTAGTGAGATATATGTGCAGTATTTTTGTCATGATATTGATAGATCAGGGCCCGTATTCACCAACCGATCTAAATTCGATTTTCGGACTAAATCTAAATTATCTGACTAAATTACGTCAATTTAGATTTAGTCCGTATTCACCAACGCGTCTAAATTGTAAATCGGACTAAATATTTAGATTTTCGGACTAAATATTTAGTCCGCTTCGGGGCATGCTAAATTAGCTGACTAAATTGGAAACAAAATGGCGACTGTTTTGTGCCCACCGCTAGAATATTTCAAATTGACTTTTAATAGGTGTAAAACCAAAATTTGGGGTCGAAAAGGGTTTGTAAGCGAGTCTTTTATAGTTGTCTCCCGTTTCTAGCGGAAAAAAGGACACACTTCCGGCCTGTGTCAAAAACGGAATTTTGAGCTAGTGGACACTCGCTTATGCTGGATTGTTGATATTTTCGGGAGAGAAAACGAAACTAAGATGTATTATACTGCCAAATAAAGCTTTATAGTTGGGTACCAGTGAAGGATATTTATAATCAAAGATGTCGGATCACAAACGAACAGTCTCGAGTCGACGAAAATGATGTGAACTCTTGTCGTGATTAGCATTCAGAAATTCAGGAAACGTATTTCAATGATCATGTAATCCGAAAGACCGACAAGAGAGACAATGTGGGCATGTCTATAATGTTCGTACAGTCAACATCGATCCTAAAGCGGCCAATCTTATACTGGTAAGTTTTTCACTGAAACAATCGATGTACAAATTCAATGGGTGGGGTGATTTCATAATCTGTTGCTCTTGAGTTGTGTCACGGGTTGATTCTCCTAACCCAAACTGCCAATCGTTTCACCTGCATTTTATTTGCATGACTTGAAGAGGACATGATATTTTCTATCTTTATCTGAATATTAATACCCATAGCCTGAGCATGGGTGCTGCATATTCACAGATTTATTTGTGATTTATTCCCAATTTCCTAGTAGTAATAATTTATGGCGGATTATGCTCTCAAATGCTGCCTGTTACTGATATAAAACAAGTAGAGCTACATTTCCATTTTTGTGGAAGGATGCATCTGTCATTAAGAACTAAAAAATGCTTGACACAGCTCAATATTTTCAAAATACTGACTATAAACTGGTTAGTTCACAATTCATTTCACACCATACATCTATAGCTAACACTTTTCCACATACAGATGCTTTCTTATGACTCTGTACCAGCAGATTTGTCTGTCATGAGCAATTTCTCTTGCCACAGTACTTTCAACTCAACTTAGTAAGTGAACTTACATTTACCAGAGACATATAAACACATATATGTCTCTCCATATGGAAAAAGACTCATTAAACTCTTTCCCACCTATAGATGCATAATGTGGGAAAGGATTAAACATATCTATGTTTCTTTTCTTTAACTGTCAATCATTGTATTATAATATTTAAACATGAGCATTTTATGGCATTTGTATTTTTCTTTAATTTCAGTTGGGAATGGTGACAGAAATTATACAGAATTCATGAACTGAAGGAGATGAGATGACAGCCAGCCCCAAATAGGCCTTACAATATCATTAACTGTTGCCATAGTCACAGTGTATCATTTGAGTGATGTTTCTGTTAAATACTTTCTAACACTTACTATGCTATTTTAACCCTTTCCCATATATATACAGACCTTTCTGAGGCCTCTGCATCATATGACTTTTGAAAACATAATACGTAGACATTTTCGAAACGTTTGCCTAGATTTTTCAAAATAATATGCTGCAGATATGTTGTATGTGGGAAAGGGCTTAAGGGCTGTATAATGTGAAACACAAAGGCATACAATATCTTGAGATTGAAATCAAAAAGAAATTAATGCAAAATTGAAAATGTGATGGGATGTAGAGGATTTGCTTGGTTAACAGAATTTCTACTTTTTGAAATTTTAGTAATGTTTTTCAAAATATGTTACAACAGAGGCATCACTCTGTGTTGAGAAAAAAAATCAGGTTATGGCGAAAAGAAAACTTCTTTTAGGTTAACCATTTCCCAATTACAGACACATTTATTTTAAATATTGAGACAAAAGGAGACATTTCTCATAATGAGCAATGTCTCCTTTTGCCACAATGTTTTCAACTTTATTCCATGATCATACTTTCATTTAAGGAGATTTTTATTAAACATGTATCTGCCTTAGATAATTATAAAGTTGTTAAATGCAGATTTGTGTTGTATGTTGAAAAAAGGTTTACCTTTCAAACTATAAAATCAGGGACTTTAAATAACATTCAGGGTACTTTTATATTAATTACAAAAATTAAAGTCAATATTTTGTTAACCATTTCCTTGAAAACTATGCATTTTATCACCTCTGCAGCAGACGACTTTTGAAACCATTGTGACAAAAGGAGAAATTGCTTATGAGAATTTTTTTTCCTTTTGCTATAATGCTTTCTGCTTTATGTCCATGAATTATAACTTTATTTAGCGAGATCTTCTATTTTACCTAGATGTTGTCAAGGTCATGTGCTGCAGCTTTGTTGTATGTGGAAAAGGCTTGACATAGGAATTAGTTTCAATTTTTTTTGAAATGTTCAACCAGTGCATGAACATTTACTTGAATTTACTTCTGGAACTGTAAAATCATGACCTTTAGATTTAAGAATTAGATTATATTACAACAATTAAGTCAATTTTTTGTTAAGCAAAGATATGAAAAAATATCTGTAAGTGCATATAATTGAAAACAGTGTGGGCTTGTGACAAAAGGAGAAAGTGCTTATGATGAACATTTACTGCTTTTATCAAATTGAATACAAGCTAGTTTCTTTATTGAACAATAAATTTGTTGATGTAAAGTCTTAAATTTGTTCCATAAAAAAATAAGAGTACTTTTAAATTCAAACATTTAAAGTCAATTATTTGTGAAGCAAAGATATTATGTATTTTTTTAAAATTCTGTTAAAGAACAGAATAAATAGTACATAGACACTATTTTGTTAACCCTTTCCCATATACAAATTCAAATCTTCAACAAATTACTTTCTGTTTCAATGCATTTGCCAGTATTCAAAAATAAGGAAACTCTTTAATTGAAAGAACAATAATAGTTATAATTGAATAAAGTTGGAAAAAAATCTGCTTTTGCCACACTGTTTTCAAAAAGTATTTGCTGCAGAGGTGCCAGAAAGTGTCACCAAGAACAAGTTTCAATTTTAATTGAAAAACTGTTCAACCAGTGCTTGAAAAATATATTTTGATGTTAAATATAAATATTGGTTCATCGACCTGTTAAATTAATTAAATGAATTGTTATTTAGATGTCTCATTACCACAACATAAATCTTAAACCTTTTCCACCTGGCATTCAGATGCATCTACAACTGACGACTGTTGAAAACATTGTGGCAAAGGGAGCAATTGTTTAACATGAGCCATTTTTCATTTTGCTGCAGAGTTTTCAACACAATTCAATAATACAATGTAATACTATCATTTAAAGAGCTTTTCCATGTTTTTGCATAGACAATTTGAAAGTTGTCTGGCAGAATTGTTGTATTTTGGAAAGGGTTATTTTGTAACCTTTGGTATGATTAAGAGTTACTGACTGTTAATAACAATATGTTTGAACGTATATTTTATTTTAAAGCCTTTATTTTAAAGCCGACTGCTTGAAGAAAAAAAGAAAAACTATGAAATATCTAGAAAACTGCATCAATAAATTTGACAGTGTTGTCAAAAGTCGTCTTTATCAGATAAAGGCCTGAAATATTGAAGTAATTTTATTTAAGAATAAAAATTCTTTCTGACAGTACTCATTTTTAGCTCGACTATTCGAAGAATATGAGAGCTATTACAAGTCCCAAAACTATATATATCAGATTTTGACACAATTATGCCCCTTTTTGGACTTAGAAATTCTGGTTAAAGTTTTGTGTGCAACTACTCTGTCAATATCTCTGTATTTACTTGATGCATTGCATTGCAACTTTATACAACCCGTCCCAACCATCACACCTATGTGGATTATCAAGATAACCCTATCCTGGATTTACTGCAAGTTATAGCCATTTTTTTACTTAGAAATTCTGGTTAAAGTTTTGTGTGCAACTACATTAAGAGTCCAAGTTGAAGTTAGACATTTGGGTTAGAGTTTAAATTTGCATGCAATGCATTTTCTCACAAACAGCAGCTACTATTCAAACAAGACTTATCTAACTTGATTTATATTTACATACTATCAAGCCACTATCTCAGTAACAACTGTTGACTATAGTATCAAATGGCCAAATAGTCGAGCATGCTGTCTTGCGGACAGCTCTTGTATAATATTATAATTGAAGAAAACTTTCCTCACATGCTATGTTGTATAATTGAATGAATTAAACATGTGATATTTTGATATTTGTTCACAAAACAATATTCAATAATATGTTATATTTTATTAAGTAGGCACAAGTGTTTATAACTGTCAAAATTATAGTTTGATGCATATAAAGAATTGATATAGAATGAAAAGAATTCTGTTTGACTTCATCATTAACCCTTGGTCCCTTTCCCTAAATTTAAAGATGTCACATAGATATTAAGCACTTTTCTACTAATGACAAATATTTGTAATTATGTACACTGTAATATATATGTCAATACTTAGTAAAAATCTATTTAAAAAATGGAAAATCTCTATAAATTGAAGTACATGTTCATATTTGAATAACAGTTAAACACAATTAAATTGTAGTGTAGAAGAAATTGCTCATGATGAAAATTCTCTGTATTTTTTCTGCTCTAATCACATCAAAATATGTCTGCAAATGGGAAAGGCTTGATATTATTTGTAGCCAACAAGTCCATTGATTATGTTTTTCAGAGCAATGTAGTCACTAATAGCTGCCAATATATTAGATTCTTGGAAAAGCACCCTTTAGTTATTGCGAGCTGTTCTTATCTACGTCCCTGCATATTAAAATGTAAACACGTTTGAACAGTGTCAACAATTTGGGGTTTTGACACATTTCGTACAAGTCATTCCAGTTTAAAAAGGAATCAACCAGTTGATACAAGAGTTGAATTGTTGTCCAAATTTACAGTTCGATCACAGTTTGTTTGTAAGTTCCCATCGCATCCGTGATAAAAACATGCCGGCAAGGCAATACTTCGAAATCGTGTTTACCGCGATATTCATGAAAGTGACACTTTAAAGCGAAAAAGAACGAATCAAGTAGACGGCGAAATTTACCTTGAAACAGACATTTATAGAGTTTAATTATTTTCACGTCTGTATTTTTGGATGACAATTGTCCTCAAAGTAAACTTTGAATCAAGTATGTGTAATCATAGACGACACTTTTAGCGATATTTACGAAAAACAAAAGGATGAATGAAAATGACAGATGATCGAAAACGACAAAAACGAACTACAATAATAGCGACAGACGAAGTTTTCGTCACGCAACATAGTGAAAAAGGCAGATATTATACTGAACAGGAATTGCCGATCATTTGAACAAATCAAATGCATAGTTACCTATGTGGATTGAAAAATTGAGATGCCAGCTTTGTGAAATAACGATAAAAAAATAAAAATCTATAAATAGACTATAAATCTTTTATTTCAGCTCTTAGATTAATTCGGGAACAAGAGTCGGTGCGCGGCCGCTTACGACATTTACAAACTGGACTAAATTGAGATCGGTTTAAAACGCGTTGGTGAATACGGACTAAATCTAAATCTCCGGGAATCCAAAAAGTGAACTAAATATTTAGATTTAGATTTAGTCAAAAATCTAAATTAAAAAGTTTGGTGAATACGGGCCCTGTTCCTTTTAATACTAATCATGTTTATTATCTTTGAGAAAAAAATGTTTTAGGATTTACTTGAGATAACCAATATAATTATTTTATGACAATTGAAAATATATAAAGAATAAATGCAAGGGTTTAAGTTAGGAAAAATAAAGAAGTTTGCTTTACGCCATTTAATGGCGCAACTTATGTGCATCTTACGGATGCTAAACATTGTTTCGTAGAAGGGAAGTTCGATTTTAGTAAAATGAAATCAATTTCAATTAATGTTAGGGAAGTAAATGCACTTCGCGTATCACTCTCTCAAAACGAGAGATATGATTCGTTGTTCAAAAGTCAACCAACAGAGGTATGTTGCTGTAACTATAAAGATAATAATAAATATAGTTTCCGTTGTTTCCATAAATCATAATTTTAAATAGTATAATCAAATTTTAATAACTAATCTATTTCTTTTTCATTCCTTGGGGTTTCTCCTCTTTTATTTCTTTTTAATTCGATTGTCATATAAATATTGGATAAATAAAAATAGCAAAAGTTCTTCTTTAGATATATATTAGATCCAATATGTATCTAAGAACTTTGCTGACATTATTGTTTCATAAATATATGTTTAACACTTTGATAATATTTTATATATAATAACAATGATATTAATTGTCTTCAGATCTCACCAATTAGATCATTTAGTCAAGCCCAAACCCAACTGTTGTCCCCAGATCAATTACAGCTGGTAAGTAATTTTCATTGATTAATTCGTTAATATATAAATGATGTTGAAAACGTCTTCTCTATTTATCACAATGTTCTCAAAGTTTATCAACTATAAATATATCATGAATCAAGTTCTTGCCATCTATGAATATTCATTTTATTGTATATAAGAATAATTTAATATATACATCCAGAAATGTATATATATATAATTTTACTTAATTTCTTATATTTTATAGAACGTCAACGATTTTGTTGGAGACGAAGAAGTTTTCTTCGCTATCCCGGTGAGTTATCTTCGTTTCTATATCTTTGTAATGACATCAATATTGTGAATACAACAACAACACCAGCAAAAGACGCAACAACAACACTGGAAAACTAATTTCATTTTATTTTAATTAATTTTAATTTATATTCAAAACTAGTAAGGAACATTCAATGTTAAGCTTGTTTTATTTTATAATGACCATAAGCCAGCGAACTAATTCCATCTTCTAACAGATATCTCTTATCATCAAAACTACATAATGAAATCTTATTAATACAATATATTTGATGATCATGACTTCGCAATAAATTCATTGTTGCCTTCATTGAAGGTTCATCAAACAATGTGTTTTTAAAATCTTCTAATGTTAATTCGGTTTTTAACTACAACTTTTGCCACACCCTTTGCACATTTATCTTCTTTACCTTCACAGGAATAATCATACTTTTTTTTATCTCAAACCACGATATTCTTTTATTAATTTTGATAAAATTACTTGAATTGTTTCCATGAATTCCCATTCCATGACTTTTCAATGAGGTGTCGGCCCGAATTTGGCCATAAGTTCCTTAATACATTATTGGGTAATTCATCATAAAAGTTGCTGAATTGATACTTTTTTAACATCAGTTAAACACCGAATATACTTTATAGGTATCATGGTATGATATCCAAGTGTTATCATAATTGGATCTTTTAGCATCAGTAAAGTCCGAAAAAAGCCATTTATGACTTTAATGTTAAGAGAGCTTTCCTATGAATTTTACGTAAATGTATTTGCCCCCTCAAGTGTTGATATAAAGTCCGACCTTACTATCGTGAATGTCCATTTTTAACTAAATTACTTATAAAAGTGCCGAGTATTTTATTAAATGCTTCAAAGCCAAGCGATTTAGGACATCATATATATCTTGTTTCGTGAGAGGCTAGTTATAATACATTAACTCTTTAACTCTCACGGCGACATTTTCTTATATTTTGTTAACAAGCATTTTGATTTTATTCAAATCATGGATCAATGTTTACGTGATACTATAATATTTAATAAATATAATTTGGATCAGGAGTTGTTACAGGGTGGCAGCTACGCTCAGATCCAAAATGCCATCTCTAACGGAGGAAAGCATCACGGATCTGGCCGTGACAATAGCCAGGGAAGTGGCACAACAGCCGAAGTAGATGTCGCCACGCAAACGGAACCCATACCGGTGATGTCAGCGCCAAGGAGTCGTCAGGCTGAGGTGACGCTGCTGCGTGACGCAGTTGCGGGCCTACAAGTCGGGCGAGAAAGAGGGCGTGCCATGGCATACACTCCAGCACTTGAAATGGAACCAGGTATTACACGGGTTTTTCCCACAGCGCGACCAAATGTCGTAGAATGTTTTCCTTGGACAATTAATTCTTTGATTACATGATATATAAGTGCAGACTTTGACTTTTCAGGTTTTATTTTCATATTTGTAATTGTGTATATAACAATGTGTTTTGTTTATGCATGCGCTGTTTATTAGTGTTATCTTCAACTGTAGAGCTGCGTCAAACCTTTATATTCGTAACAATTTCTGGGTGAAAATTTATTTAGAGGGGGACGAATGTAACACAATGAGGTTAGAGATATACACGTGAGGCGAGCGATATTGCCCATATACGGGTTATGGAATAATCGCGTGTATACGGCGCCAGCCCTATAGTATATAATGTATTTTTATTTTTGAGAACGGGGAAAGAGTCAGGAAGATATAGACAGGGCTCGGAGAGAGTCATGAGACTCTAGTTTAATCTTAGAACTTACCTATATAATAAAACGAATGTACCACTATACGATTTCATGTATTTACCGATGTTTTCCTCATGGACAATTTGATGTAGCTGTACAAATGAACTTTCTGAAGATTGCATAGATGTAATAAATGATGAGGATTTTATCTCTGATATTGAAACATCAGGACAACGGCATGACGTTATATCGATTTCAAGCGAATCAGACAGTGAAATAGTTTGTTTGTTTGGAGTTTAACGCCGCTTTCAACAGCTTTGGTCATATCACGGCGGTCAGTGCACCTACCCATGTTTTCCTGGCTTTCCCACACCAGTACTTACACAACATTCTTTCGAAGCCACTGACTACTTTCTCACATAGATCAGAGGTGAGAGGCAATGGAAAACATCGCCCGAAAGAACGAGCCGCAACCGGGTATCGAACCCGCAACCGGGTATCGAACCCGTGACCTCCAGATCACGAGTCAGATACGCTACCACTCAACTTGGTGTTTCAAAACATGAAGTTGGATACTTTGTTGTGTGGACAGCAAACGACTTGCATATTGAAGCAATCATGTTTGACAGTGAATTGTGGGACAATATTTGTGCCAGTGCAAAAGACATAATGTATGTGGCAGTTCTTCCAGAAATTGTTGGGAAATTTTACGCTAGGTTGCCAACAGTAAAATCACTTCCTGTCGGAATACTTTAGTCAGTTGAAAATACCACTGCATGTCAAAACATTCAGCCATTAAAAAAAGGTGCAGACAACACCGAAGAATTATATTGTTATTGTAGCCAAGTGGAACACGGAAAAATGATTGGATGTGACAATGAAGCCTGTGAGATTGAGTGGTTTCACTATAGATGCCACCCCAAATAATGAGTGTCCTTAGACGGACTCGATATTACAACTAGAACAAAATCATTAACTCGTATTGTTGTTCTTGAGAATCTAAATAAAATTAATACATTGATGAGGATAGCCTAACCGTTGCACATGTCTCGGTTCCCGATCGTCCAAGGTAATATTTATAAATCCGCCATTTAAAGTTGACCTATTTAGTACGTACTGTGTAAGCGCATTCATCATCAAATAACCGACCTTTATCTTAGTTCTAACCATTTCGATTTACATAGTAATTCTCAAACCCTTTCTTATTTCATTATACCCTCAATTTCATTCTGACGACTTGGGCTGATCGTAATGCCCCTTTATATGCTAGGTTTAACTAAAATCTTTCGAAGAATAAAGTAGAGTAATAAAATTACATTTTTCTCCAAACTCAAAGGAAATTGTTTTTGTTAGTGTAACACACCTATCTAGCAAACTAAAGCATCAACTTTGTCTGACATCTGTCGTTATTTCAGTGTTCTATCGACTACAGGGCTGTTGTTTGATAGTATCATGCTTCTGGAACAAGTTTGTGTATGTGTGTGTGGTTCGTGCAAACGATTAACCGGAAATGAACATTGCCCTTAAAACAAATGAATACGCTTATACATCACATGAAGTAGGTCACTATATACTAAGAATCCGCTTACACAACACGTAGGTCAATATGATTGATCGATAGGATCTGTCAGAATGTCATCCGAGTATATATAGTCGCAGAATTCGTTTATCTTTCACACAATAGCCGACGATTTCAAGTTTACTAATTTCTAACAAGAGGCTCATGAGGGCCTATGCTCTACTGGTATTGATCTGGTTTGTTTCAAAAGTAACCAATATATCATCAATAATCAAATACCATCTAAGTTTGGTGAAGATCAGATAGTAAATGGAAGCTCTATTGTGTTCACAAGCTGTATTATAGCAATTTTGACAATTTCAAGAGCCATAATCCAGACATGCATGGGTAGATCTGGCCGTTTTTTAGAAATGAACCAAACTCTCATGGATATCTAACTACTGTATAAGTTTGGTTGAGATACAATAAAAAGTAAAGACTGTATCGTGTTAACAAGCTCTATTATAGCAATTTTGACCATTTCAAGGGCCATAATCCAGTCATGCATGGGCAGATCTATCTGGTTTTCGAAAGGAACCGAGCTGTCATATATATCTAACTACTGTATAAGTTTGGTTGAGATACAATAAAAAGTAAAGACTGTATCGTGTTAACAAGCTCTATTATAGCAATTTTGACCATTTCAAGGGCCATAATCCAGTCATGCATGGGCGGATACAATCAAAAGTGAAGACTGTATCGTGTTAACAAGAAATTGTTTACGCACACACGCACGCACGACGGACGAATCGCCACGACATAAGCCCTTCTGGCCTTTGGCCAGTAGAGCTAAAAATAGATTATATACCACAATGCATTGCGCATGACAAATCTGTTTTCGGACAATAGTCGTATTAAATACATGAAACAGAGTATGTAAACAAGCCTTCAAATCATGGAATGCAGACGTATTAGACGATAAATTATACTTGTTTGTCGAAGTAATGATGGAGAAACCGAAACGGAAAGGATCGACGAAACATTGTGCCTTTGGAATGTGCAAAAGTGACTTACGATACGCTGACAGGCCTGCCATGGAAAATGTTTTTTTTTTCATTCGCTTTCCTCAACTGAAGAAGAACTTCGAAAGGTGTCATAAATGGGCAAAAGCATGCAGCAGAGAGAATTTTGACGAGAAGAGTCACCAAAGACAAGTACATCTGCAGTCTTCATTTTGTCGGAGGAAATAGGCCCACAGACACACATCCTGACCCAGTTCCTGCAATACGATGTAAGTATCCGGTCATTGTGCTGTAGTTTTAAATGTCAAAATGTTGCTGTACGCGTTACTTTCTTTATTTTTTTACAAATGCAGAAGCCTTTAAATACTTATTTAGCGGACATTAGAATCATGTCATTATGGGAAAAGGAAGAAATGCTCATAACAGCTATTTGTAAAGCTCTTTTCCCGAAACTATTACTTAGAATATGAAAATACTGCTTGTTTTTTCTAGATTCTTCTTTCGTATTTGTAATACCTTTTTCAAGCGAATGATATAATTAAAAGATATTTTGTTACACGTTTTCTAGGTTCTTCGTTTGTCAAAGACACCAAGATGTAACATTAAAAGGAACTCAGTCCTATGTGAAACTTCTCCAAATATAGCTGGGAAAGGAAAGCATTCTGAGAGGGAGACTTCAGAAGTAGCTGAAATTCTTCTCTCAAATTTATCAGATGCAAAAAGACATTCATGCATTCAATCTTGGAGTTAAAATATGTTTCAGTACCTGTCCATTCTGAGCCAATTTTTTTTAATTTTGAGCTTTGTACTATATAACATCCCACATTCAGGAAGAGCAAACGTGATTGGGTCTGTTGAACGGTATTGGTCCTCAGAGCAATTTCTGCTTTCGCACAATATTTTCAAACATCGTTTGCTGCAGAGGCATCACAAAGCGTCTACATGTGGAAACGTTCATGCCATATAACTTAAACCTTTCCCCAATGTAGACACATTTTGAAACCTATGTGAAAGGAAAGCATCAATCGTTTTCTTAATTTTGGAATCTTTCTTTTCTCTATAGGAAGAAAAGGAAAATTCTCAAATCAGCCCAAAAAAGGGAAGAAGAAGAAAGAATCACTACAACTGTAATGGTATAAATCAGCACGCCTCCAGACAAACTCAGTCTGTCACATCTTCAGAGATCAGTTTAAGGATCCAGAATGGGCTAATTGAAAATGAAAATAAGAATCTAAAATCAGAGATTGAGTTAATGAAATGTGCCAAGGAGCCTTCTAAATATTTTTCAAAGAGTGAACTAGTTTTAGACAAGCCTAAGAAGCCACAGTTTGGAGTTGAGGACATAGAGAACAGTGATTCCAAGTGTAAAATGTATACTGGACTTACATATTTGCAGTTCATGCAACTTTATAAGTTTCTAGAACCAGCTGTGAGTCACCTAAGGTATTGGAACAGGAAGACTGAAGTAGATTTTTTTCTTCCCCCTCAGTCTGTCCTGGTCTTGATGAGACTAAGACAAGGTTACAGTCATCAAGATTTGAGCTACAGATTTGGGACTTGTGCTTCAACAGTGTCAAACATTATTCTCACATGGATACAATTTGTGTATCAGCAGTTCCTTCCACTAAAAGAGTTAATGTTTCCTGAGTGCATATCAAGGAATATTTGCCACTATCTTTTACTACATATAAAGTTCTTGTTGCAATTGCGCCAAATGGATCCATCGTTTTTGTAGTGATGTCTTTGAAGGGTCAATCTCCGACAGAGATATTGTTGTGCAAAGTAGATTTATAGACCATTTAAATCCAGGCGACACTGTTTTGGCCGACAACATTAAAGACTTACAAAATGAAAGAAAAGTTGATTTGATAATCCCACCCTTTTAAGCAGGAAGACCACAGTTGACAGCACAGGAAGAAGCTCTTACCAAAGATATTGCAAAGCACAGAATTCATGTAGAGCGGGCCATTGAACGAATAAAAAGTTTAAGCTGCTGCAGAGAACAATTCCCTTATCTTTAGAACCAGTGCTGACACAAACAGTTTTTGTTGTATGCTGCCTTGTTAACTTTCAGGAACCTATTGTAAAATGAGCTCTTATTTGAAAAGATTTCAAGCAATAATCTCTTTTTGCAACATAGTTTTCCAAAGTTGTCTACTGCAGAGGCGTCTGTATGTGATAAAGGGTTAAATGATATTGTATTATATATTGAATCAATAAACAAGAGGGCCATGATGGCCCTATATCGCTCAACTGATTTAATAGAACTTCAATAGTTTTCAAAGTTTTTACTCTTTTTAGCGAATACTTTTGGACAAGAAGATTTTTAAAGTTTTAACAATGCACATATAAGGAAAACAAGCTCCGCCCCCTGGTGGCCATGTTTTTCAACGGATCAAAAATATTTAAACAATCTTGGTAAAGGATGCCCAAAGGAACATTTGTGCAAAATAATTTTTAAATCGGGCCAGTTCTTTTGGACAAGAAGATTTTTAAAGTTTTAACAATGCACATATAAGGAAAACTAGCTCCGCCCCCTGGCGGCCATGCTTTTCAACGGATCGGAAATATTTGAACAATCTTGGTTAAGGGTGCCTTAAGGAACATTTGTGCAAAATAATTTTCAAATTGGGCCATTACTTTTGGAGGAGAAGATTCTTAAAGTTTTAACAATGCACACATAACAAGCTCCGCCCGCTGGCGGCCATGTTTTTCAACGGATCGGAAATATTTGAACAATCTTGGTAGAGGGTACCCCAAGGAACATTTCAGCAAAATAATTTTTCAATCGGGCGAGTACTTTTGGACAAGAAGATTTTTTAAGATTTGGCAATTTTCCCCTTTTATGATGCTCAAAGTATGCGTCAGCTCTTTGAGTCTGTCAAACCTGAACTTGTATTTGATTTCCTTAATATTTTTAATAAGATATGATTATTTCTTAAATCGTGCTTTTGCACATGTATTACTTTTACAGATCCTGTTCCGCATTTTCTCAGATATTGTTTATCTTTATGTTAAGTATTTCATAGCAGTGTTTGGCTTGTTTGCCTAAATTCTGTTTTACATTGTTTTACATGTCGTTTTATATTAATGTTAAATATCGCATACATCATGTTTAATTGTTTTGTCTAATAAACTGGTTAGTTATATTTCAATAATTTCATAATTTACAGTAAGTAAATCATTAAGCGCCCAAAATGACCTTAGTTGTCGACGGGCCTTAAAACACCATTCATTCATTCATTCATTCAATTTTTTCAAAAAAACATCGAACCGATCAGATGGCCTACCTGTGTTTAGTTCTCGCAAATCTGCAACAAGGCCCGTCTCACCTAGCGATATCATTTTAATTCTCTGTTGCATGATTGGATTGGATGCAGAGGATGCGTCTAATGCAAGTTCCTTGTAAACAAAGTCTATAATATGAGGCTTTACTGAAGCTATCAGACTCAGTTTCTCTTTGAAATTTCGCTTCATGGCTCTGGTATGGTATACAGGCAATTGATCATGAATTTGAGACAAAACCCTAATTGGCTGGGTCTGCAGATCATTGGCAGACCTGTTTTCTGGAACCTTTGCTACAAAAACTAAACTTGATATACCCCCACCAGGACAATATGTGAATAAATCTATATCAACTGACAGATGAAGATTATTAAAAAATCTATAATTCTGAGAAGAACTATCAAATGGTAAAATCAAATGTAAACTTTCATCAAAAGCACTGGCTTGAAAATGTCAGTTTTATTTACTTCTTGGTCAAACAATTTGTACTGTTCTAAAACCTGAGTAGACCTCTGTCGAAAGTCAACTGATATATCACTGCCAACTGTTCTAGCTGGATTGAGTTTTTGTCCCCCGCTTTTCGAAGTAAAACGTCGGGGACATTAAATCTCATTCGTCAGTCCGTCGGTCCCTCCGTCACGCTGTCACAAAAACTTTAACCTTGGTCATAACTTCTGAACCGTAATAGGTACTGCTTTCATATTTCACATGTGTATTCCTTGTGACAACCTCTTTCCATCAATACCAATTTTCTCTGAATTTGCTTGTGCCTCTTATTCTGATCATGAAGCTTTTTCTGCAAATAGTCTTTGTACAAACTAATACACTCCGCCAGACTTTCAATGTCTGTTTTAAACTGTCTCCATTCACTTGAACTGTGGAAAACAGCCCTGGACGCAAGACTAAACAGAGCATTGGAATGACTGTTGCACTGCACTGTATCAAGAGGTTGTGATTTAAGTTGTTTTCTTTTTATGTCATTGTAGCCTTGAAACTTGTCAAATGTGTATGGCACTGGTCTTACATCTCTGTTCAGTTTAGCGGCGTCATTGATGGTTGCATGCTGGTTTGTTAGGTACCATAGCGTGTTTGTGATTACCTGTTAGAAAAAAGAATAACGTGTATAGTTTTAATTGTTAATGAAAACTAAATAAAAACCTAGAACTGTGAGTGAACTCACAAAAGGATACCTCCCTACGAGACCTGTCGCCACATATTGCAATATTGGACTAAGTAATGGCAATTATCTCCCTTGAAATATTTCCGACCTGAATAATCTTACTTCTTGCACATCCTAAGGTTGTGTACTACAACTGTGTAAAGTTTCATCAGAATCGGTCCAGCCGTTAAGGAGGAGTTGCGCTTACAAGACATATGGACGGACAGACGGACGGACGTACTTATGAAGTGTATTTGTGGGGTTATTTCTTTTGTTGTCAACTTGTGGGTTGCAACCCACAAGTATGATATTCATTCCGTAATGAATAGCATTAATATGCAAATAAGATACCCGTTATAAAACAAACAACTTTTTATCTAAGTGTCTTATTAAGGGTGGTGGGTGGGCAAGTACTCCCAAGAACGTCCGGAAAGACAAACAGACGGACGGACAGGGTGATTCCTATATACCCCCCATGAACTTAGTTTGTGGGGGGTATAAATATTCAACAGGGAAAGCCACATTCGGCACTCCTCAAACCACAACTGACACGGGCAGCGAACGTGACCAACAACCACGCACAGTATTAAATAAACTGATTGTAACTGATTTAGCTTCATTTTTTAAATGTAGTTTACCATAAGATTATTTTCATGTAAATAAGTATAAAATATAAAATGTTTATCTGATTTCTAGACTTCATTGAGAGCAATGCTTTTCTAAATGCTACTATTTTTTTTACACTTTTACATTGAAACGTAGGAATACTGGTCTGGTTCAATTAAAATACATCATCCGTTTTTATTTGTTAAACAAAATAATCAATGGTTCTTTTTTTTATTTACCTGTGTAACATAATTTCCTTCATCATCAACAGTACTCTTGTGAAATTGAAGACCCCTCTCAGTCATATAATCGACCAAAGCATTGTGCAGTTCATCCTTTCTGTGTTTACTGGAAAAAAAGTTGCCCCTTTTTGGAATTTTACAATATTACTACTACATAATGTACCTTGTGTACAAGAACATGATCAAATTTGATATTTAAAACCTTTTTTTTTTACCCCAGAAAGTCCAGATATATGAAATATGTGCATGTCCACTTGATGTGATGATGCACACCAAGTTTCATTTGAATTGGATGGAAACTGTAGAGGTTGACGACTAAAGTTTGACGAACGGACAGACAGTTCAAACGCGAGATCCCTCCAGGTATTGGGGCATAAAAAGTGATTCGACATTTTAAATGTATTTCTATATTAAATAAAAAATATATATTTGTAATATTCTGTTTAATTTTATTAACTTTTTAATATAATAATAATGATGGGCAGATGTGCCTGTCCATGTATAAAATCTTTCATGAACAATGGGCTCCTGTGGAGTCAAAACTCACAGCAGCATGGGAAAAAGTTGTATAAATCGATCTTTCAATTTTAATTAACCACCAGGCTATTGACTGATGTGAAGAAAACAACAACTAGAAATATCATTGAAGGTGATGAAAAACCCCAAGGCGGCACCCTGACACCAGTTATCGAACATATTAAACTCAATGAACAAAATTCCCAGCACAACATGGTTACAATATGCACAACTAGGCTTGGTATCAATCATTTTTGTGAAGTTTTATGTAAATCCGACCAATGGTTGCTGAGAAATAGTGTTCACAAAAGAATGTCTACCCACGGACAGACAGTGTGTCTCCTATATAGCCCCAATATACAAAAATGTTTTAAAATAAAAGTATAAATACCATTCTGCCTTTTTCTTCATGGACATCAACAAACTAAAAGCATCCAGAACTCGGGGAGTAGTAGTTTTTTCTTCAGGCGCACAGTCTTGTTGAGGTTGCTGGCATTCGAAGGTAAGCGACCGGATATATCCGAACGAAAACAGATCACCCAAAGTCATTTCAGCACCAATTTCGAATTGAAAGGAATTTTCAAGTGTGGTCTGAAATTTTAATGTTTAAAAATCAAATTTTAAATAATTTTAAACTGTTTTATGCAGTCAATGTACTTCAGGTTATTATAAAACTAAAAGTCTGAATTAAATTTTGTTTTGATATTATGCCTGCATAGCTTGATTGATTGTGGTATAACGCCGTTTTTAACAATTTCTCAGTTATGTCACGGCGGCCAGTTCACCTATCCATGCATTTCCTGGTTTTCTAACACCAGTACTTCACTCAACCATCTTCCCAAGAAACTGGCTGCTTTTCCACATAGACTTAGCGCATTGGTGGAAGACGTATAACGCATGTCGCATTGACTTTTGCCTGCATAGAAGCCTGGACTGAATACAGGAAGCCAGTATAAATCAGGCCTGATATGTGAGTACGAAAGGGACAGGGTACGAGATGGTCGGCTAAAAACTGCATGCATTATTTGACAGTGTCTAGTTTCAACTGATTAACTTCCAAAAAGTTCAGAAAAAATCTAAAGAAAGTCGTGAAAAACGACGATTTAATCGATATACAGATGAAGCACTGAAAGTACATTTATTAAAATAAACCATCAGTCTTTAAAATTCGGAGTTTGTTTATATATTTTAATACTTACAGAGCATTTCGCTTTAAACTGTTGATGTTCATTGCAGGGTTCGTGAACAAATCTATAAATTGCATTGATAGTCGACGAGTGGTCAAAGCTGCGAATTTGTTTGCTGGTTGTATCTTTGCAACAAAGCGTGATCGCAACAAAGACTACGCGATGACATCGCCTCAAATTGAAACAATTGATGAAACAATTGACCCACCGTTCTTCAGCGAAATGCCTATGGAAATTATTATATAATCAAAATATTGGGCGTTTGTAATCAGAAATCGGGATGTTGACTGGGTTATAATATATTTTATATTGCAATCCTTATTTTTGAACACCGGTAAATACTTTAAAAGTCATCTGCCGCAGATTTGTTGAATGCGGGAAAGGATTAATAAATGATTGTTTTAAAATGTATTATAACACAATTTAAAGATTTTATTTTGTAATCCAAGGCCCTGCAGATTTTACAATTCATAAATCTTGTTAACACTTTGGATGCCGCATTTTTTGCTTTAGCAACTTGAAATTTGTTCAGAATGTTGAGTTGAATGATATCTAGGCCAAGTTCGAATATGAGTCATGCCGGGTCACTAGGCCAAATTGAAGGAAAATCTTGTTAACACTTTGGATGCCTCATTTTTTGCTAAGCAGCTTGAAATTTTGTCAGAATGTTTGTCTTAAAGATATCTAGGTCAAGTTTAAATATGGGTCATATTGGATCAGAAACTAGATCACAAGGCCAAATTAAGGGAAAATCTTGTTAACTCTGTAGAAGCCGCATGTTTTGCTTCAGCGGCTTGGAATTTAGTCAGAATGTTGAGCTGAATGATATTTAGGCCAAGTTCGAATATGGATCATGCAGGGTCAAAAACTAGGTCACTAGGTCAAATTGAAGGAAAATCTTGTTAACACTTTGGATGCCGCATTTTTTGCTTCAGCAGCTTGAAATTTGGTCAGAATGTTTGTCTAAATGATATCTAGGCCAAGTTTGGATATGGGTCATGTCGGGTTACTAGGCCAAATTGAAGGGTAATCTTGTTAACACTCTGGATACTGCATTTTAAATTTCAGCATGATGAAACTTTATCAGAATGTTTTTCTTGGTGATATGTAGGCCGAGTTCGAATATGGGTCATGCTGGGTCAAAAACTAGGTCACTAGATCAAATTGAAGGAAAATCTTGTGAACACTTTGGATGCCACATTTTTTGAAATTTGGTCAGAATGTTTGTCTGAATTATATCTAGGTCAAGTTCGAATATGGGTCATATTGGATCAGAAACTAGGTCAATAAAGGAAAATATTGTTCAAACTCCGGAGGCCGCATTTTTACTTTGAGCAAGTTGAAACGTCAGAATGATGTCTTGATGATATCTAGTCCATGTTGGAATATGGGTCATATCAGGTAAAAAAAATATAGATCACTAGGCCAAATGAAGGAAAATATTGTTAGCACTGTGGAGGTTGCATTCAGAATAATTGTCTTGATGTGTTTTGCATTGCAGTACATTGTTTAATTAAGGTGAGCGATCCAGGGCCATCATGGCCCTCTTGTTTTTCTAACTGTGACACCTAATTTAAATACATAGAGAAAAGTAGAACATATCTAACACTTTCCCACATACAAAAAGATCAGAAGCAGATGAATTTGAAATCATCTGGAGAAATAAATGGAATCTCTCTGTAATATACTACAGTGTAGCTTTATAATTAGTTGAAAGCAATGTGGTAATATTAGAAATTGCTCATCATGCTTTCAAAAGAGGCAGCTGCATTTGCCTCAGAAATCGTCTTTGTCAGGGAAAGGATTAAACCTAGCAAAGCTCTGTAACACATAATATTTCAATACATGCTAATGAGCAAAATGTAAAAATTAACGAATACAATTTATATCATAATATTGAAATACAAATAATTTTCTCTTAGCAATTAGTCTTTGACGGAGTATTTTACCATCAAAATCTTCAGCAAATGTTCTACCTCTGCCTAGATCAGAATGATCAGTTCCATAATTCTTACATAGTTTATCCCGTCCTCTTGATGTTGTGAACTGATTCACAGAGTTTATGTACAGTATGTAAACAACAAGGTGCCATTACAAATATTGAATCAAATTCGTTCTTAAAAATCTTTTCTTCTCTCAAACATGCTTTACATTTTTCGAAGACAAACCTTTCATTGAATATTTTTTGGATCGGTAGGAATTGTGAATTATTCTGGCAATTGTTCTTTTTCCAGTTTGAATCCAGTTTTCTAAAGATAGGGATTCAAGTTTTTTCTGAGGGCCAGCATGAAGTTTTTAATTTATAAAACAATTTATGTGTGAAGACATGTTCTGACCCGAAATAATCAATATATATATATTCAAGAAAATATGACGTACTTTTTTATCTTTGGCACAGTGAACATATATATCTCCTAAAACTGATTTTTGTAGGAAAATGGACATAAGATTAACTATAACAAACCTCATCAAACTGGCTAGTACTAAAGAAACTTGGTAACCTTGGTATATGACAAAAAAATATTTTCAAATAAAAATAATCACCTCTCTAAATGAACATATTAATATGATGAGAAAAAAAAAATGTTTATGAATATAATGAAAATAACAAATCTTTCAATACTAATACAATTACTACACAATTATTTATAATATATACAATTCTACCCATGCTGGGGACGGGTAGGGTAGTTAACTTCCGTAGCTGAGTCTATATCTTATTTATTGTAATAATTTAACTGTATTATGTTGTAAATATACTACTAAAGCATTTTTAATCTAAACAACAATATATAAATGACTCAACTGCATGCACCATGAGGCCAAATAAAAAATATGTTGTGTTTCCTGTAACATGGTCAGAACAATCAGGGTCGGTAGGTAGGCCTTTTTTTAGTAGAGAGGCTATAGTATTAGGGTGTACTTGTAGTTTCATTTCTCACGAATTCAAGAACTTATCAGATATATTATGGTTATATAACTGCTTTGTAAGTTCAGTAAGGATCAAGTGAAAAATGCAGGTGTTAGAGTGCACAATGTCGCACCTGACATTTTCCAATAGAATTAAGTGTATTTCCACCAATTTTGAAAATGTCATTAAAACAATGATTGGTGACTGATTCCAGTTCTACCTTCTGTTATTGTATAATGATACCAAGATACCTGAGGCCAACCCATGAAAGATTTAAAATAGCTCGAGCAAAAGCTCGCAAAACTATTAAACAAAGTAAACGTGCGTCTTGGCGACGGTATGTATCTAGGTTAAATTCTAGATCCGTCAAAAAGACATGGGATATGATAAGAAAAATTAATGGCAAGAGTGGCTCGATTGGTGTAAATCACCTGGACACTCCAGACGGTGTCGCTTCTTCAAAGAAGGATATTGCTAATACTTTGGCAGATTCCTTTGCGCAAAAGTCGTCCTCTTCAAACTATTCTCCAAAGTTTCAAAAATTTCAACAACAGAAGGAGAAACAAAAACTTAATTTTAAATCAAAGAATAAAGAGGCGTACAATAAACTTTTTACGTTAAAAGAATTAAAAACAGCTCTGAAAAAGTGCCATGATACCGCTCCGGGTTCAGATGATATACACTATCAATTACTTAAACATTTACCTTTTCGGTCCCTTTCTTGTTTACTTGACGTTTATAATCAGGTTTGGCGAACGGGAACTCTCCCGGGTTCTTGGAAAGAGGCCATCGTTATTCCAATTCCCAAACCTGGTAAAGATACAACTAATCCTGGTAGTTATCGCCCTATAGCCTTAATCAGCTGCATATGTAAAACGATGGAAAGAATGGTCAACGACAGACTTGTTTGGTTTCTTGAAAAGAACAAACTTATCACAACTGTCCAGTCTGGTTTTCGTAAACATAGAAGCACAATAGATCATTTGATCCGTTTTGAAACTTTTATCCGTTAAACTTTTATAAAAAAGGAGCATGTAGTCTCCGTCTTCTCTGACTTAGAAAGTGCATATGACACGACTTGGAAGTATGGAATTATGAATGACCTCTATGCTTTCGGCATAAGAGGTCGCCTTGCTTATTTTATTTCTGCATTTTTAACTGACCGTCAGTTTAAAGTTCGTGTTGGTGATACTTTTTCTGAACCACACGAACAGGAAATGGGTGTTCCCCAGGGATGTATTCTTTCTGTTACACTTTTTAGTGTTAAAATTAATAACATTATTAAATCTGTTAACCCTGGAGTTGAATGCTTTTTATATGTTGATGATTTCTGTATTTGTTACAGATAAAAAAATATGCATACAATTGAAAGACAATTGCAACAAGTTTTGAATAATTTACAAAAATGGTCAAACGAAAATGGCTTTAAACTTTCTAAAAGCAAGACGAAATGTATGCACTTTTGTCAACTTCGTAAACACCACCTAAATCCAGATTTAACACTAGATGGCACTCGTATTGAAGTTGTGCCTGAATGAAAATTCCTTGGGTCTATTGTTTGACCCAAAACTGACATTATTCCTCATATTAAATATCTTAGAAATAAATGCCAGAAAGCATTAAATCTTTTACGCGTTGTATCCCATATGGATTGGGAAGATGACCGTAAAGTCCTGTTGAGACTTTACAGGTCATTAATACGATCTAAATTAGACTACGCATGTATTGTTTATGGCTCGGCACGAAAATCATACATTGCAACACTTGATTCCATTCACCATCAGGGTTTACGGCTAGCTCTGGGCGCTTTTCGAACTTCGCCCGTCAAAAGTATCTATGTGGAAGCCAATGAACCACCCTTACATTTACGTAGCTATGCAGTATTTTTTAAAACTTAAGTCTAACCCGTCAAATCCCACTCATAGAGTTATTATGTCTCCCCCTGTATACAGGGGAGATATATTGTTTTTGTCCTGGGCGTCTGTCTGTCTGTCTGTCTGTCCTTCTGTCTGTCTGTCTGTCTGTCCGTCTGTCCGAAATCGTGTCCGCTCCATATCTCCAAGACGGCTTGAAGGATTTTCATGAAACTTGGCTCACATGTTCACCTCATCAAGGCGACGTGCAGAACCCGCGTCTCGACAATATAGGGTCAAGGTCAAGGTCACGCTTGAAGGTTAAAGGTTTGAGGCTTTATTTCGTGTCCGCTCCATATCTCCCAGGCGGCTTGAAGGATTTTCATGAAACTTGGGTCACATGTTCACCTCATCAAGGCGACGTGCAGAACCCGCGTCTCGACAATATAGGGTCAAGGTCAAGGTCACACTTGAAGGTCAAAGGATTTTCATGAAACTTGGCTCACATGTTCACCTCATCAAGGCGACGTGCAGAACCCGCGTCTCGACAATATAGGGTCAAGGTCAAGGTCACGCTTGAAGGTCAAAGGTTTGAGGCTTTATTTCGTGTCCGCTCCATATCTCCCAGACGGCTTGAAGGATTTTCATGAAGCTTGGGTCACATGTTCACATCATCAAGGCGACGTGCAGAACCCGCGTCTCGACAATATAGGGTCAAGGTCAACGTCACACTTGAAGGTCAAAGGATTTTCATGAAACTTGGCTCACATGTTCACCTCATCAAGGCGACGTGCAGAACCCGTGTCTCGACAATATAGGGTCAAAGTCAAGGTCACGCTTGAAGGTCAAAGGTTTGAGGCTTTATTTCGTGTCCGCTCCATATCTCCCAGACGGCTTGAAGGATTTTCATGAAACTTGGGTCACATGTTCACCTCATCAAGGCGACGTGCAGAACCCGCGTCTCGACAATATAGGGTCAAGGTCAAGGTCACACTTGAAGGTCAAAGGTTGTTTTGAGAGATTTTGACAGATATTTGAGGGGAGACATCTGTTTTTTGCAAAAACAATTCTAGTTTTTAAACCTTTATACAAGGAATTATTCTTAAAGAAGGAACGGGTAATACCGCCTTTTGGTATCCGTTACGGTCCTGAAGTCGCTAAGCTTGATGTTGATCTTGAGGGCATCGCTAGGCAGGAGATTTCAGATTCTCCACCTTGGACTCTAAATAGTCCATTCTTCATTTATGATCTTGCGACCGATAAAAAGGCCTGCACTGATCCTATTGTTTTTAAATCCAAGTATTGAAATTAAAAATGCATATAACTTTGAGCGTATTTATACAGATGGTTCTAAGGATGGAAAAAAGGCTGCTGCCGCTGCAGTTCATGATGCCGATGTGATAACATTTCGGTTGCCAAATAATGCTTCTATATTTTCTGCCGAGTTGAAGGCAATTCATTTGGCTTTGGACCATATTGAATCCGACGGTTATTGGCGATATATTATTTTTACTGACTCATTGTCTGCTATGCAGGCACTTCAGAATGATAAAATAGAGAACCCTATTATTGTTAACCTCCTTTCTAAGCTATCGCGTATTTGTGCAACAGCACATGTAGTATTTTGCTGGATCCCTAGTCATATGGGTATTCACGGTAACGAACATGCTGACTTGGCAGCCAAGTCTGCTCTTTCACAAGATATTTTACCTTTTAAAATACCTTATTCCGATTTTAAACCTGTAATACATGTTTTACTTTACGATGAGTGGCAAAGTGATTGAAATGAGCAAGTAAATAATAAACTGCACTTCTCCTTGCTCGTTTACGCATTGGGCACACATGGTTGACTCATGCATACTTACTGAAGGGTGAGGAAGCACCTAAATGTATTCCATGTTTTACACAACTTTCAGTACAGCACATTCTTCTGGAATGTGCCAATTTCGCTCCAATACGTGATAGATTTCTCAAGGCTCAAAGTATGCGTCAGCTCTTTGAGTCTGTCAAACCGGAACTTGTATTTGATTTCCTTAGGGAAAGTAATTTTTTTAATAAGATATGATTATTTCTTAAATCGTGCTTTTGCA
This sequence comes from Serripes groenlandicus, assembly GCA_031761405.1. Lineage (NCBI taxonomy): Eukaryota > Metazoa > Mollusca > Bivalvia > Cardiida > Cardiidae > Serripes > Serripes groenlandicus. Next base: position 473,646 of record JASEVX010000148.1, read on the forward strand.
CATTCATTACTCTTACTGATCCTGTTCCACATTTCCTCAGATATTATTTATCTTTATGTTAAGTATTACATAGTATTGTTGGGCTTGTTTGCCTATATCTTATTTTATATTGGCTTACATGTTATTTTATATCTATTTTAGGTATCGCATACATCATGTTTGATTATTTCACTTTACATTAAGTAAATTTTTAAGCGCCCAAAATGACCTTAGTTGTCGACGGGCCTTAAAACACCATTCATTCATTCAAGTATTTAGGCCACCGGCCCATATTACAATAAACAACAGTATAATACAATTTAAACATGAGTGACAGTAAAACTTGTATGGTCATATCACCCAAAGTTAACCCTTTACCTCATATAGACGCTTTTTGACGCCCCTGCAGAAGACAGCTTTATGAAAACATAGTAAAACAAGAAGAAATTGCTCAAAACGAGCAATTTCTCCTTTTGCCACAAGGTTTTCCACTTTTAGTCATAGGTTATCCATTCTATCATAGAGATTTTCTATTTTTAGACAAAATATGTTCAAAGTCGTCTGCTGCATAATTGTCGTATGAGGGAAAGGGTTAACACTATAAACACTTTCAGACACTAAAACCACTAACAGCATTTGAAAAGACTGGCAATATTTCAACTTTTTCCACAATGTTTCAACCTTTTCATTAATAATACCTTTATTTGTTATTGTCAATTCCTTTTTTACAGGCTTATGACTAGATTGAAGGTGAAGACAGATGGGGGAAATTGAGGTCGACAAGCTATTTAATGCTTTCCAGTTCGAAATAATGGAGTCAGGCTTTAATGTCAAAATTGGGAAAAGAGTCTTTGTGGAATATTTAGTCAATATATTTCCAGGAATACAGAAAGATAGGAGAAACAAAATGGCACAACTCTTACAATTCATAAGGGGATTACTCTAAAAGAAATAGACATGCAGCTGTCACTAGAATGTTTGCCTGTGCAGTTTTGCAAACTGAAAGACTTTTTAACACCTCTTTTTTCATGGTGACCAAAGAAACTGACCATCAGCTTATTTGTGACTCCGACACTTGTGTTCAAATAAATGGCAACAGTGTTCAAAAGAGAATAACATTAAAAAAGTGGAAAGACTATTGATCTGGAGAGTATGTTCATAAATACAAACTTCCAATTCTCCCAGGAGAGTGTTACAGCTGTTTGTCGATAAGTTGATACTTTAAATATATGCGAAGGAGTGACAATTACTGGATCACTTGTAGTTAGCCGATATCACACTGTTGAACAATTTAAGTCAAACGAGAAGCAGGAAAGGAAAGTGCGATCTATTGTGTGCAATAGAGCCGTTTCTATCAATTATGTCAACAGAACCTGTAGGGAATGCCAAAAAATGACTTTTGGACGATCAGAAAATGAGCTCGGCAAAGAAAATATTAAAACAGTGCCAGTATTAAAGGAAATCAAATCATCCCAATCAGAAAACAAATCCAAAATAGTAACGAAAAATTACATTTTGAATTTAATCCCAAATGCAAATAAAGAAATGGTTGAACTATTATTGTGCCAAGTACAAAATGTGGGGAGGGACCCTAAAGGTCGCAGGTGGACTAAATCTGTCATGGGTGTATGTCTCCAGTGGTACTGTCGTAGTCCTCAATCCTATGAGGCATTCAGAGAAAGAAAATACTTGGTACTGCCATCTCCATCAACACTTGTGTTATACAAGAACAGGGTTAAACATCAGGTTGGGTTTGATGGAGATGTATGAAGAAGCGAAAAGGCGAGCTATCCCAGTGGAAGGGTGGACAGGGGGAATAATTTTGGACGAGATGAGTATTCAATCTGACATACAGATTACTAAAACAGGAGATGTTGTTGAGCTCTCTGGATTAGTTGAATTGGGGGATGAAGGAAACCTTTGTCATGTAATGCAAACTGGGAAAAACGACAGAACAATCGGTAGTCATGCTCTTCAAATGGTGTTTTTGGGTATAAGTGGATTTAGGTTCCCTTTCGCACACTTTGTCACCGATGGGATTCAAGCACCTGAACTTTACACGCTATTCTGGGAAGCTGTGGACAGACTTCAATCATTTGGATTTAACGCTATTTACACATGCATGGATGGTGCTCAGTCAAATAGGTCATTTATGAAATACAAAATTACTAACTTTACCCTCATCACATACAGTTCAATGGCAAATGTTCTTAGATTGTTTTCTATGGGACAAACCTAATGCAGTACAACTTCATCGAAAATTAACTAACGAGCACCTTTTTCCATCTACACAATCCAAAATGAGAAATCACTTAGCCGAAGACATTTTGGACAATGAAATGCTCAATCTAATGAAAATGTACAAACTCTACCTTGGACCTAAAGGTTGTGTTCTCGATGGTGTAATTGAATTTTTAAAGTATACTTCTAAAATCATAGAAATTTTTCGCAGCAAGAAACCAGTGCAAAGCAAGGACGATGAAAGGCTCCCGGAACTAAATTATATTAATAAATGGTAAGGAGAGTAAAAAACAAAGTTCTTTAATTGAAAATGTCAGTGTTGATCTTGAACAAGCTGGGCAAGTTTATAAAAGTAAAGGAAAGGGACGTAAACGAAAGACTGTAAGTGTTGAAAGAGAAGGAGAAGAAGTTTCTGAAGAAAAGGTGACACGAGGAAAAAAAATTAAGGCGAAAGATTGTTAGGACAGTAGTTCAGATGAAGAATTTACAGAAATTGCACAGACGACTGCAGCTCGCACAAAACATAGAAAGGACAAAGATATTTCAAAATCTCTCGAGGCAGAATTTATTACAGAGGATATTGCACAGCCAAGTACATCAGGTATAAATGTAAGGCCTGCACAAAGGAGTCAAAGAAAAGATATTCAAAACAGTACTGATAGCTCCACGGATGAAGATATAATGAAAAAAAGACAGGAAGTGATAGAGCTAAAACTCATCGAAGAAACAGGTGAAGTAGGTAGTGACGATATTGATGAAAGTGAAGAAAGGTGTAAAGTTTGTGATACAGTCAATAAAGAGTTTAAAGGTGAAATCCTATAGAGAAAACGAAAACCAAGGTGAACTTCGAGCCAAACGCTCTGCTAGACAAGATAAACAGTTCAGAGAAAAAGAAAAACAAAAGAAATGTATTGCTAGACAAGATGAACAGTTCAGAGAAAACGAAAATCAAGGTGAACTTCGAGCCAAAAGCTCTGCTAGACAAGATAAACAGTTCAGAGAAAAAGAAAAACAAAAGAAATGTATTGCTAGACAAGATGAACAGTTCAGAGAAAAAAACACCAAGGTGAACTTCTAGCCAAACGCACTGCTAGGAAAGAAAAACATTTCAGAGAAAAAGAAAAACAAAAGAAATGTATTGCTAGACAAGATAAACAGTTCAGAGAAAAAGAAAAACAAAAGAAATGTATTGCTATACAAGATGAACAGTTCAGAGAAAACGAAAAACAAGGTGAACTTCGAGCCAAACGCTCTGCAGGACAAGATAAACAGTTCAGAGAAAAAGAAAAACAAAAGAAATGTATTGCTAGACAAGATGAACAGTTCAGAGAAAAACAAAAACAAGGTGAACTTCTAGCCAAACGCACTGCTAGGAAAGATAAACATTTCAGAGAAAAAGAAAAACAAAGCAAATGTTTGAAAAGATTAAATGAAACTTTTAGAACCCAAGAAAGAAAGCAAGAGTTAATTTCAAAGAAAAAAGCTAGGAAAAGTGTTATGGTTTTAGAAAGAGAACGTGTGAGAAAATAACAATGGAGAGCGTGTCAGAAAAACAAGGTCGTTGAAGTCATAAGGGACAAACACAGAAAATCCATCAATCGGAAAAGTGATGATTTTAGAAATAAAGATGTTATAGCAGTTCAGAAACGTAAATATGGTAGAAATATTGAACAGTGTATTGATTCTTTTCATAAAAACATCTCAGTTGGTCCTGTCTATGTATGCTCTTGTTGCCATCAAACCTGGTTTAAAGAAAGTGTAGTAACATGTACCACTGAAAATATACACTGTCAAATGAAAGAAACACATCTAACAGGATTGATATCAGTAAATGGTAAAGAATGGATTTGTCACACATGCAATTTAAAAAATAAAACTCCCAAGTTAAGTCGAGCAAACGGAATGAAATGGCCCGTAAAACCATATGAGTTAAAATTATTTCCACTCGAAGAGAGATTGATATCACTAAGAATACCCTTTATGCAAATTAGAGAACTTCCAAGAGGAGGTCAGTATTCTTTGAAAGACAATGTTGTAAATGTACCGGTTAATATACAGCCTACTATCAGTGCTTCACCAAGGCCACTGGATGAAAACATAACAATAGCAGTGAAATTGAAACGAAGAATTTCTTTCCAATCTTGTGCATTTACGGAAAATATAAGACCATTGCGTGTTCTTGTAGCTCTTCATTGGTTGATGCAGCATAGTACACTGTATACAAATTCAAATATTGAAATAGATCAAAAGTGGATAAAGCAGGTAACTGAAAGTGAAGAAGATGTTGAAAAGGAATTTGTTTCTAGAAATGGAGTAAGCACAACAAATGTTAATGACATAAATGAGCAAACTGTTAGCATTGAAATTGAATCCTCATCATTGACACAAGATTCAAGTACTGAAGTTCAAAAAGTTGAAAATATTGGAAATAATTCTGCACTGTTGAATGTCCCAGACCAATCACTGGAAGTAGATTCTGATACTGAAGATGCTGCAATTGAAATTGTTGGAAATATAGATACATTGTTAAATGATGAAAATGAACAAAGCAAGTAAAATCAAACATACACATTTACACCTGGTGAAGGTCAGCATCCACTCAGCCTTTATCAAGATGTTGATTCAGAATATCTTTGTTTTCCAACAATTACGTTGCAGTAAAAGATGTATTTATACAGCAGTAAAGCCTGTAAATAATCAAACATGAAAAATCCTTTTAATAACAAGTTGTAAAATGTTGTTTCAAATAGATCATATGTTACAATTTTCAAATGATTTTTTGCAGAGATTGACATCTAGGTAAAGAAGAAATAGATAAAAACTATTAAATTAATCCTTAACTTCTCACTTCTTCGTTGCTCAGACTTCTTTCATTCAGACAGAAGCATTCATGTAAAATTGTACATGGAGACACTTGTGTTTAATTCTGACCTGACATCAGAAGCAAAATAGCTATATTTTAAAAATATCGTTTACAAAACAATCTAAATGTAAGCTTCTGTATGGATAATATAAAGAAATCTGGGCTTTTGTTGTAGTCTTTTAGAAGTAGTAGAATCTTTTCTCACCTTCCTGCTCTTGTAATCTTTTGTACAATGTATGCTGTCTGATCACAGTCTATTTACCCCTGCTTTCAATTAAATCTTCTAGAATGGTTTTGGTTTTTTGTTTAAATAAAAGCTAGATCACATTTCATTCTTGTCAAAGTTGTGGTGTGCTAACCTAATTGCTTTGCATACAGTCTAAGTTGGTACATCTGTTTATGCTTCATAGTGCACATTTTAGCTTGACTATCCAAAGAATAGGGAGAGCTATCCAAATATTGAACTTCTTTTCAGACCATATAAACTTTGTTTTAATACATTATACTATACAGCAGAGAAAAGTCAAGCCCGCTGTCTAGTGACATCTCTTGTAGTATATGTTTGAAGAAGAAAAGTTATTGCCATATTAAGCCATGGTGTTGTTTGCTTATGTGCATGTCTGATAACTTTTTAATATTAAACATACATACTATTAAAGCCAAAATGTTTTCTCAATGGATAATTTTCATACTCTGGCAAAGTCATTACTCCTCATATTAACAAGTACTTCACTTTGAGATATAGAAATCTAAATGACATACATTGCAACCTTTAAGGTCAAATGCTACTAGGTAACATTTTCAATTCAATGTGGACATTAATACTTTCATATCTTCATTGATTTATTTTATGTTCACACATATTACTACTACTATAAAAGTTATACATGACCTTGACTTTCATATTGCCCTGTTTATATATTAAAGATCAGACATTTACAGTTGTTGTGAATTACTCCACAGACGAGCATGTTTGGTCAAAATTTAGAAAAGTTAGTCTGACAGATAGAATGAAAAGGTAAATTAAAAATGATCATTTCTTTAATATATAAATATATTTTCAGATCCTGACGAATGCCCTTTGGTACATACCGAACCAACACAATGTAATCAATGACAGAAGTAAGAGGGAGGCTTCGGTTAAATGTCTGCCATCTGTATTTGATGATTTTCAAGGCTACAATGAACACAGACGCAAGAAACTTAAAGCTCAGCCACTGCAATCTGATCAGCTCAAGTCCCATGCCGAGACTTTATTCGGTTTATGCAATCGGCCAGTAATGAGAACTTCAGAAGCCTGGGAAAAGGCATATGAAGATATAAAATCACTGGCTCAATGTCTCTTATCTTACCATGAATACCTTGAAGCAAAGAAGGTGCAGTCTGAAGACAATAGGAACATGGATCATCCAGCACGTCAGATAGATAAACACTGTTCTGTATTTACTGTTTACAAAACTGAGTCCGAAGTTCGGCAGAAATATAAACTTGTAGATAAAGCATTAGTGCTAAAAGATTACTATGAACACGTTTTCTTTGATGAAGATACCCATTTAAGTGAATCTTTTGAAAACAACATGCAGAGGCTAAGATATTTTAAAAATATTCAGTTGTCTGTGACTGTTAAAGGATTAAACATATAGCATATATTAATGTGTGTACATCATTTCAACAATATTATATTGTAAAAGGAGCTGGCCAGCAGATTTATCATGAGTACTTTGCCTTTAATATAGTACTATTAAAATTGACAGCCAAAATGCGAGAAAATGTCATTCTGGCATTCACCACATTCTGTATTTACCTTGTATGTCTTGCAGTGTATTAACTGTGACAAAGATAGTTAAAAAGCTTTTTAATACACCAGTGAGTAATTGAGTAAGTTCAATGGTTCTTTTCCATCGACATAAAATTGATTTTCAAACTTTTGGAAATAAAGATTCATTTTAACATTGACTCATTTGCCAGTCAGCTCCTTGAGATACTTTTACTAGGGTTAATAATATTAAAACATGCAGTCTGACAGATAAAATATGCATTTATATGTGATATTGTAATATTCAATGACAGGATGGAACATGCAACTACATGATGTGCACTATATTCTAGTCTAGTTGTATTTTTAGTTCACCTGTCACGGAGTGACAAAGTGAGTTTTTGCGATCATACGTTGTCCATGCGTCCGTAAACTTTTGCTTGTGACCACTCTAGTTTTTTAAGTGTTTGTCATAGCATGATAGTCAGCTGCAAATGTGGTATTGGTTGTAAAGTTGCTCTTTTCTACACTAGCTGGAACCCCCAGGTTGCACGATGCTTGCATTGCCTGGCTAATGGTTAATGTGTTATTAGTGCATCACACCACTCACCGTACTCATATGTTACAAAGCCAACTAGCACCAAGCAGAGGGTGACTAATAAACCAAAGGGTGCATATATAGAAAAAGTACAAGAGAAAGTGAAGATACATGCACATACAGCCACACAACAACATTTAAAGCAAATATACATTGTAAACCTTAGGTTTTAAGTTGAAACTGAGTAAAAACTACAAGATATAATGGTTTTCAAAAATGAATCACTTTAATACAAAAATATATTGTTGGGAAAACACTATTTACTCCTGCATTCATACGTAGTCAACAATCTTACTTCAAATATAGATCCGTTGTCGAAATATTTGGTTGTCAGAACTACACCCAGAATGCTTGTGATGAATCAAGTGGCATAGATATTTTGTATATATGTATTACACACTGAACTTCTCGATAGATGGTGGTACTTTTTTGGGTAGATGATCTGGTTTCAATTTAGTCCCAAATGTTGAAATGTGCTCTTTTAAGTGAAGGGGATATGCTGTCCTCCAAGTTTTTTACACAGTGAATGCATCCATCGCAAGTAGGATGTTGCACCTGGGTTCCTCAGGAACTTTTCGCTCTCTCCCGTACGTCAAATTAGCACAACATAGTAAACAAATCTTATTATTGATATCACACACGAATCTATAAAAAGGTGTCCAAGTATTTGTTAAAAGGAAGGCATACGTAAATTAAATAGATATGTATATAACTTCCGGTGAGCGAGGCAGTCCCCATTCACCGAATTTGATATTAATTGTTCTAATGTACTTTGTTTAAACAGATAGATCCAGAAAATTTTGTAACAGAGAGTCTTTTGAGCAAGGACATTTATGAGCGCAGTAAGAACAGCACCTGCATGACTGACACGAGCAAAACTCGTCTTGGCAACCGCTGCATTGGACGTTTATGATAGTTTCCTTAGCCGTGAAAACATCCAACACACTTTGCCGTAGGCACTGTGTCTTGGAGTTTTTCACTATGGATGCCATTGCTTTATCAGTGGTTTTCAGAGCTGCTGTGAAATTGTCGTATACTATGAGGCTGAGACCCTGCCTACCGTCTCGTGCGCAACGTCCTGCCTCCTGCCAGTATGATACAGGTGATTTAGGACATCCATAATGTACGACAATATCAACATCTTGAATGTCAATGCCCATGCCAAGTGCAACGGTTGCGATGACACATCTGATTGTTGAGTCCTTTTTTGAAAATGATTTTAAAATTCTACTTTTTGAAGATTCATGAGTACAATTATGAAACATTTCTATTAATAAATGGTCTGCATCTGTTTTTGATTCTGAATATGAATGTCGACCGAGAGAACATTTTAAAGAAAGAAATAGTTCTGAGACTGTATCAATTGAGCGACAGTAAATAATAATTTTCTTTGATTTTCGTCCTTTAATTTTTAGATGTTGGATTAACCAGTCAAAATACAATTTCTAAATCTGTCGTTGAGCGTTTCTCACACAATACAAAAATATTTTTTCGGTCAGGGGATTTTGAAACAATTTCAGTGTCGTCAGGATTAAGTTGAAGAATAGAAAATATGTCATCTTTAACTTTAGTTGTACATGTTGCTGTGACAGCTAGCACTGGCACTTTAAAAAAAACTTCTCAGTTGTGCCATTTCCTTGTAGTCAGGCCTAAAATCTTCACCCCATTCTGTCAAACAGTGAGCCTCGTCAAATATCAAAAGCGACACACGTTCTTGCCAAGTACTCGACAGGAAGACAGATCGCCAGTGCGGCTTCAAAACGGACTCCGGAGAGGCGAAAACGAACGCAAAATCCCCATCAGCGATGCCTGAAAGAGGATAGTAACAATTATTAAACTAGCAGCAAAGGAATAATGGATATTATTTTTTCTTTTTTTTTTTCATGAAAACGTACTGCCAAAACAATAAATATTATTTGAAAGTTCTATATAATATTAAACTGCAATTTATATACTAATTATAACAATCACAGGTCATGTTTAGGCACAACAGTGCAGAACCGTACCAGCCACATACAGTGGCTCCTTTACCCTTAACGAATACAATGCAATTATACGCACTTACTCCATGTTTAACTCGTTCCCGCACACACTGCAGCAGAAGACTCAAATATATGAGGGAAATTATGGAAAACTCTGTAATAAGGGGTGAAATTAATGAATATACAGTCAAACTTGTATTAAGAGACCACCCAAGGGAAATGCTATAAGTGGTCTCTTAAGACAGGTGGTCTCTTATTGAGGTACAAATGTATTTTTCTTTGTATACTACATTATACATGTATATGTATTGGTATTAAAGAATAATTAACAATAAACATTTTGTTGTTCTTCTAATTTTATATTTTATTTCAATATTAATAATATTTATTTGCAAAAGTGTAAGTTGATAAATAAAACATATATACATTTAATCACAAGCTTGATTGTTATTTATTATTTGATGTTTTTGTTTAACTATAACATGAAAAGGATATGTACATGTATGTTCAGAAGAAGAATAGAGCACTACTTCTTACTAAAAAAGTCACTGATCGTGTTCTGTTTCAAAGACTGTCCATCTAAAAACAAATTATTTAAGGAGTCATTTAAAGACATAGTCAGGTTTAAAAATGTTGAGTGTCCACAGATTTGCTAATTAAATCTAATAAAATAGCCGATTAAATAAACGTGCTATCACCATTAGAAAGCAAAAAAAAACACAGATCCAATTAAAGAGATCAAAAAGTCGGACCAAAATTGTCATATTTAATCCACAAACTATCCACGGGGTGATTTAACACCCTCAATAATTGACGTTAAAGTGTATTAAGTACAAACTGATAAACCTGCAATTATCGGCTTTTACCACTGTGATACATCTGCAGTATTTGAGAGTCATAACAAAGACAATAACTGTAGCTAAAATGTATTAAATACAAACTGCAAACAAGGCAATTATCGGTTTTTACCCACTCTAATACACGTCTGCAGAATTTGACCTCGGGTAATTTTACATGTAACATCACAAGCTTTTCCATAGTCGTCTGCTGCATATGCGTCAAAATGGGAAAAGGTTAAATCACAGTAGATCATATCATAGGCTTTGGATATACATTTTCCTTTTATGGACACGTTATGATGCATCTAGGGCAATTTTACAATGAGCAATGTCTCCTCTTTTTCCACAATGCCTTCAACCCTTTTCACTAATGATATTCACATATAAAGAGTACTTCAAACGTTTTGATTAAATGATTTCAAAGTCGTCTGCTGCAGATTTTTTGTAAACTTTCGGAGGTTGCTTACCTTTGCAAATGTCTGAAGGAGTGCCGTGAGAAATCTTTGCGCACGAGAAATTCCACCTGGACAGCGATTCCATTTGATCGTCCATCAAAGACAGCAGTGGAGAAATTATAAAGGTGATGCCTGGTCTCTCAGCTATCATTTCGTTCACAACAAAACACAGTTTTTTACCCGAATCCAGTAGGCAAAAGTCCGAGTGTGTTTCGACCATTATTTATATGTGAAGCAATAAGCATTTGCTCAAATTTAGGCTCGAACGCAATATTATGAGCTATCTTTTTTGAATTAAAATCCACAGTAATTTTTTCAACATTCATAATTACACGCAGTTTATAATTTGCAATCAAGTCACATGTCTTACTAGGGCGATATATTTGCTGACCGATTGTCCTGTAGACTGGAATCGGTCCCTGATGTTGTTCCTTACACATTATAGCAATTGGAGTACTTCAAATTCCCTTACTACCAATTACCGAAAAACAGACATTTATTTCAAGTTATGATAGGTGTCTTGAATTTGTAGAGCTTATAAAGTGTTAACGGATAAAAGTAAAATGAACTAACTAATGAAAGAATCTCTGTAAATAAGATAATATAAGATAATGGTCTGTTTCTATGCTACTTTGACCGGCCGCCAACCCCTCCCCCCCCCCCCCCCCCCCCCCCTTACATAGCTATCACGTTGGAACAGTGCCAAGCGGCATACGTTTACATGCAAAAGTGCTCATCGGATTAATGTTTAACTTTTTTCAAATATATTTGTTTTATATGGGATATGTTTAGTATTGATAGAACAACTTAGTTATTGTTTAAGAACAGTTTTCAGTGCGTCAATTTTAACGTGAAAAACATTTATTTGCGTAATTTACCAGTGAAAGAAATGTGATAACCTTTTATATTTGATTGTTTCTAATATCAGTGTTCTTTTCACGAAGGATTTCACAAAATATAGTTCTTTTTGTTTGCTTTTATAATTACTTTGCATCAATTGTTTGTAGTATTCAAATTGACTCGAACGCGTCACGAACTGCATAAAAATGTCCCATTGTGCTAATTGCGGCAACATCTTTCTAATGAAATCGGGCAGTAAAGGGTATTACCGCTTCTCGTTCGAGAAAACCCTACCCAGTATCGGAACGCTCGCGCGTCAAGAACTTGAAAAGATGACAGGACAGCCTATAACCCCGATGTCAAAAAAGTTAAAGGGACATTTCCTATGTCCACAGTGTTGGAATTTGTTGAACACTGGGGCAAAATATAAAACAGCGTGTAGGAGTTTCTTCGGAAAAACATCAAGCCCCGCCTATCTTGCGAAAAAAAGACCTCGAACTAGCAGCATTTCTAGTCCCGGATCTGCATTGAAGCGACCACGCTTTACCAGTACCCCATTGCACCATAAATCGTCAGCTGCTAGATCAATATTCTCACGTGATAAATATACAGCTATACTTTTAGATTTACTGGGTTACTAACCTAGTAGATTTTACAATGCAAAATAACAAAAAATCTCCGCAATATTAATAGTGTTCATATATTGTAGTACATCAGTCAGCAAATCTCAATGCCTTACATGCAAAAACATCAAGGTAATAGCAATTTTTAACAATTTTCTTTTTTTTTCCGCTTTTTTCTCATATGGGATTCAGTCCCTTTAAAGTATCTAAGCTTAGTTATAAAATCTAGAATTATTGGAACTTGGAAGCGCCAGTAGGCGGCTTCCTTTAGGAATGCTTTGAAATTGAGCACTAGGAGATTTTTAGACCTGCCAGTGTGACCACATATCGGGATTTCTTTTTGTCCTTACTAAGTATATTAATTTAAGGTAAATAACTTTTAAACATTCCCTTTTACACTCTATATACATGTGTGAGTTTTACAAATTAAAAAAAAAGACAAAGGACGGTATATTGATTTAATGTATGCACATTTTTTGTTAAGCGAAGTTCATACTGTATCTAGTCTAAACAGTTAAATTGAGAATCATTCTACTAAATTGGTTACCTGCCTCATACATTTTATTATTGTCATTATTCTCAAACCGGGAACCAAACAAAGGTGCGCTAAATGTAGTCTGGTTCCTTTCATCCTATATATTAGGCAGTAATAAGAGGAAGGAACTCCAGAAGACGCTATATCTCTCCGTAATTTTGTCACTGTGTTGTATAAACCCTTTTGCTTATCGGTTAAATTCAAACAAGCATAACATATATATACTATGGTTATCTGCTCCATTCGCTTTTCTATGTGATGTAATTGCTTGAACCGAGAACGGAAAAAGGACGTTTTCTCGTTTCGACATTTTGATGAAACAATATAAGAAAATGGTGTTTTTGCAGTATACTCGTGTTGTAAATTTCTAACACCTTTACCTTTCATATTTTTATACCCATTCAATGTTTTGGGTCTTAACCCTTTCCCTCATACGGCAATTCTGCAGCAGACAACTTTGAACGTATTTTGTCAAAAAATAGAAAATCTCCATAATTGAATGTATAACCTATGACAAAAAGTGGAAAACATTGTGGCAAAAGGAGATATTGCACGTTTTGTGCAATTTCTTCTTTTGTGACTATGTTTTCAAAAAGCCGTCTGCTGCAGAGGCGTCAGAAAGCGTCTATATGAGGGAAAGGGTTAATATCTCAACAGGAAATTAAACTCTCTCCAATAACAATTTAAATTAACACAGGTTATGACCAAATATGTATTGCCTTAATTTTCTCCATTTACGATTTTAACCCTTTCCCACAAACATACCCTTACCGAGCCTCTGCAACAGACGACTTTTGAAATCATTGTTGCAAAAGTGAAATTGTTCATAATGAGCTTCATTTTCTTCATTAACGGTTTTAACCCTTTCCAACATACGAGTATATCCCCTTACCGTGCCTCTGCAACAGACGACTTTTGAAATAATTGTGGCAAAAGGTGAAATTGCTCATAATAAGCTTAATTTTCTCCATTTACGGTTTTAACCCTTTCCCACATACGAGTGTATACCTTTCTGAGCCTCTGCAGCAGACGACTTTTGAAATCATTGTGGCAAAAGGTGAAATTGCTCACAATGAGATTAATTTTCTCCATTTACGGTTTT